>CM062807.1:402656222-403256222 GCA_031772625.1 Pinus tabuliformis | reverse complement strand
TTCTGCTTGAAAAGCCTGCTTTTCAGGGAATCCAATTCCTGACCCAGAAGCTGCACAAAGATAGAAAACAAGTTAAGGGACTTTAAGAATTGAAGAAACCAAAGGTGATTAATCTTCAATGAATTACCTTACTACGTTCTTGAATTTTATCAATGTGATCAAATGCCTCTTGAAGCTCAGAATGAGATCCTGTAATTGCACATAGTTGATCCCGATTAAGCTTCATCACTTTCATCTCACGCAGCAACTGTTTTTCTTCCCGTAAAGGCATGCTCTCGTGTTCAATTCTATATTGCATCTGGTATATCTATTTACAAAAATTAACAAGTTCATTATGAACAACCAATAAATTAGTAACACATATGATTTAAATGCAATCCTTGCGATATGAGTATACCTTTTCATCAAATTCTTCTACAGACGTTGCATTCTTTACTCTGTTCAAGGTCAACTGCACTGGTTCCATCTCTTGTCGTTTGGACTTGATTGCCTCACGAAATGCCCTCTCTTCCTGCCTTGCAGCTCTCAACCTCTCTATCATTTGTTCTTTGTTGGACTACACAAAAGCCCGTATGAAATATAGCAGAGTAAAAAGAAGAAACAATTTTCAAAAGACTAAAGCAGATGTACTAGATGCTCAAAACAGCAAAGAATATTCAATTAAAAGACTTGCAAAGATATATAAGCATGTTATCTGCTTCATCTGTATGGCTGCTTTGATGAAGTCCTTGATTTGGGTTTTCTCATCCAAATGCAGCTGCGCAAATCGAATTTGAGTTCTAATTTTGTTGTCCAAGTGCCTTGGTATTTTCACTAAGCACGGGAGCTTCTTCTTAGTGACCTCTGCTTCAGGCTTTTGCTCATTCTCTGAAACAGGAGTAAACAGACCATTTGAACCAGCAAGAACACCTGTAGATACCAAATCAGAGGCACTAATAGCAACACCCTCTTGCATGTCTGGTTGCACTGTGTGATTGTAGCCTCTAGAATTTTTATCTACCACGTCAGAAGACCCACCAATGTTAGACACATTACAGTCACTTGACTCTGGATCAGATATTTCATCTTTCCCATGATGCACCTCGTCAACCTATTGTCCATCCATGTCTTCAGTGAGAATACCATTATCCTCGTTATCAAAACACCCTGATTCAAGCTCATTGTCATCATTTTCATGTTCAATTGTTGACACGCCTAGTCATAGCTCATACCTTTTTAGATTTTTTCATGATGGAATTCCTGTTGAGGTTGTTCTGAAATTGGTATCACTCACGAGTTAGTATAAGGAGAGAGGCCATTCAATGTATGAGCTAGGGCTTTCTCTTCTGCCAGAAGAAAGAAACCCTTGCCAAATGTAAAAACCCTTGTATGAGCCAGGGCTTTCTCTTCTGCCAGAAGAAAGAAACCCTTGCCAAACGTAAAAACCCTTGCCAACCGTTCCAAGAGCAAAGGCAAGTACTCCTATGGGCGGAACAGAGCGTATGAGCGCCCAGTTAATGTTCTTGAAATCAAGGGGTGTTTCTTGATATTGGTGGCTCCGCGGGCCAAGCCGAGGCGCCTCCTCGGGTCTTTTACCTGAAGCCATTTTATCAGATCCTGGGCTGTGTTCCATTGCTCGGCCTCGGCCCCTCATCTCTCCACCATCTCTCCGCCCGACCTGTGCTGCTCATATCGGCAACCCATTTCATTAGGTTAACTTTTGCACTATCAATTTGGTTAACATGGGCGGTTATTATATGAAACTGTATCAATCCGATGGTACACCTTTCTCCAATCGTCTAACACTTGATCCGACGGTGTAGACCGATGAAGAGTGGCAGATAGGGGAGTTGATTTCAGAGGGGAACGCCTTACGGCGTAATTTTTTTTTAATTAACTAATTACTTTACCGGTTTTTTAACGTTTTTTAATTTTAATTAATTAAATTGGATGGCATGTAATTGTTGAATCGTCTAACAATAGATCTGACGGTTAAGATTGGGATAGAAAGGCATTTAGGGGAGTTCATTTCAGAGGGGAACGCCTTACCACGTAATCAAACATAAACTAAATTAAAATGAACTAGAAACTCAAATTAATTAGATTCCAAAAATTCTTCTTTCAAAATTATATTAAATTAAATAATCTTATTCCATTGGATATCTCATTGATGCTGATCTCATTGGTAGTAAATTGCAAATATTTAAAATATATATACCAAAAGGATCAAAGTTGCATCTCTTTATCAAACATTTTTGTTTTTTTACTTGTTCACCACACAAGATGTAGTATCTCATAAAGTATCGACATCGATATCTAGTGGTATCTTCCATCCATCCATCCTTACTAGGAAGGAGAGCGAGTTGAAGATGAGATCGAGGAATGGAATTTTGAGTGTTGGTCGCAAGGCGGGACCGGGAGAACGCACGGGAGGGTTCGGTTTGTTGGTTACTCATGCAGGCTCGCTTTTCTTGGTTTTATTGCAATTCGCTTCAAATCCAACACACATTTCTACTGTTCTCTGTGCTGCACACAATCATCTTGGCACATCAAACATACATTTCTACTCTTCGCATCTTGGCACATCAAACATACATTCAGTATCTTGGCACATCAATCAAGCATCTTGGCACATCAATAATTGCGTAAAGCATCCCAGAAATTGGTGCGTTGTCATCCTCAAGTGGCAGAGATTCGGAAAAGAGCCCTATATAACGATGCCCTTGGCTTCCACTCCTCCACACCACCTCTAGCGCCATCTCCATCTCCTTCTCGAGTCGTAGTATTATCCTATTTGCTTCCCTTCACCATCACCTAGTTCAGCTGCGAGAATGGCTTCAGCCGTGAGCAGCCGCCGCGAGCTTGAGGACGTGTTCCGCAAGTTCGACACCAACGGCGACGACAAAATATCCAAGTCGGAACTGAGTGCCCTGATTTCGGAGGCAGAGATTGAAGGGGTGATGAAGGAGGTGGACTCCAACAAAGACGGATTCATCAACTTCGACGAGTTGGTGGAGGCCAACTCCAAGAACCTCAACGCCGCCAGTCTCATGCGAAATTCCGCTTCCGCTGTGCAATGTGCCACCCTGCCCGGCCGCTTGGAGCTGGAGGACGTGTTCTGCAAGTTCGACACCAACGGCGACGACAAAATATCGAAATCAGAACTGAGCGCCATCCTCAAGTGCAGCTCTAGTGAGGAGGAGATTGATGGTGTGATGAAGGACGTGGACTCCAACAAAGACTACTTCATCAGCTTCGATGAGTTCATGGCAATCTCCATCCGTCTGATGGACAATGCTATGCATTTTATGGATGCTGCTACGCGTCTGGTAAACGCGGATAGTCTATTGTACACCGCCATCCTTCTCATGCTAGGCCTTGCTTCAGCTAATTGATGCCCACGCCGCCCCCCTAATTAATAAATAAATAGTCAGTCCCCTACCTCAGCGCTCAACTCTTAACTCTATCATTATATGACAGCTGAATGCATGTACTTTCAGTTTTAAATATATTCACATATATTTAAAATAACTACACAGTCTCTTACTCTTTTTACTTACGTTGTTGTTTTTAGCATTCTTTTACGTTTTTAGCATTTTTTACTTTTGATCACTTACGTTGTTGTTTTTACCATTCTTTATCATTTTTTCCATTTAATTATTGCATCAAAAACAAAATGGGTTCCCATTAACCATTTATGTGCAACGAAGGAAGTGTCAGTTTTATTGAGTTTACAAGGAGATAACATACCACAAGATTTGAATATGATTATTCATGCCAATTCAAAATAAAGTTGTTTTTCAAAATAAATACAAGCTTAAATGGCATATGGGGTTTAATTTCACTACTGAAATGGAAGACAAGTAATACTTCAAACTATCATACTATGGGATCTTCAATCTATGTTAAAAAACAAATAATAAAAAAATGTACTCAAGTCACTTGCACATTTTAAGAATTTTTTTTCTTATGAGAGTCTCAGTCTATAACCTAGTGCTAGAAAATCCATCTAGAAATATAGTCATTCGAAATCCTAAAGCATTAACTATTTAGATGATTGCAAAGTTGTGAGCATCCATTGGTACTTCGCACCATACAAAATATAGTTTCATAAGTATTGCATAATAACAATGTCTCATTTTGGTCTTCCTTGTTGGAAGAAACAAAAGAGTAAACTATACAATTCACTATGGGAACCCAATGATATTAGGAAATATATAACTATAATGCCAAACTAGTATTCCATAATATTAGTGCTTTAGTATAGTCTTCCTTGTTAGAAGAACCAAAAGAGAGAACTATACAATTTAGTATGAGAAGCCAATGATATGAAGGAAGATATAACTATAATTCCCAAATACTTGCCTAAAATATTGCTACCATCCCATGCCCATTTCCCCATTAAATGAAAGTAGTTTCGCATAAATTAACTCAAAGCTTCCATCTTTGCAATTGGATTTAGTTCTTAAAACATCATTTTCTTTTCTATTACTTGAACCTGCATTAACTTATTGAGAAATCACCATAAAGCCATGAAAACCTGCAAGCAATTGACCTTAGTTTGTAGGAGTAGATATGTCTATATTTTTAAAGAAGTAGTAGGGTATTAAACTCTCTTGTTTTATCATCAATTTAGAGAAAATCATAATGGGCTCTTAAAAGGTAAATCCTCTATTATTTTCTTCAAACTAAATGAAAAAATGAAAATTCTCATAAGACAAGTGAATACAATAATTCCTCCCTTTAAATTTAGAGAAAACAAGAGACCTATTTAATTAATAAGCCACTTACATTTAGTATCTCTTACTCAACATAGAATATCCTTTCAATTTAAGAAAAACAATAAAATTACCTACAAGAAGAACCAATTTCTTTATGAATTTTAATTTCAAAGTCTTGATAACAACTTCATAGTCTAGGGGTAATCATATCCATTGTATTTTACTCAATTTCTTTCCATTCCCCCCGTTTTGAATAGAACACCTTGGAGGCATCATTTCACTCATTTGACCTCTTCCAACAGCTAAGTTATACATATTATTTCCTACTAATTCCAATGGAATTTATAGATGAATATGATGAAAGAGATGGAATGGTCATACCTCGCCAGATCCCATAGAACCCTTGAAATCTTATTAAGAAAATAATAAAATTTCTTCATAGAAATAAAAGAGATGGCGGTAGGAAGTGGTACCTCTAGTATCCTGTTTAACTTATTTCACAAAGAAATAATAACAGTGTGAGGCCTAGACTCATACACAACATGACACTTCCACAAGTATGGTTGGCCAAATAATACATCAAAAACTTCAGGAAGTGAAACATCACACAGTACCTCATATGTGAAGAGCTTGATGTTGTAGGGAAGGAGACACTGTTGGGTGATGCAGAGATCTCATCCTTGGTGAAGCCATCCCATGGTGTACGACTATGGGTGTGGTGTGGTTGGTACACCCAACTGCTTCACGAACACTGCTAAAATTCAGTTATTTTAGCTTTCGTTGTCGACAATGAACTATAGTGGAGAACCCTTCACTTGCATATGGGAGTGGAAGAAATTCTCCCCCTCTTTTGGATCTTCGGGCTCAATCTTCTCGATCCTTATGGTGGCAATAGTGGCACTGGGCTCTGCATCAATAATCTACTTCCCTTTGTCATTACCCTTGTCGAGTTCTGACTCAGAGTCAGAATATGCATTTGATTAAGAAGCCTTCAACTCGACTACTAATTACTAGTTGGCTCAAAGGGTAATCATATCCACTATATTTTACTCAATTTCTTTCCATTCCCCCCGTTTGGAATAGAAAACCTTGGAGGCATCATTTCACTCATATGACCTCTTCCAACAGCTAAGTTATACCTATTATTTTAACTTCTTTCGTTCAAATCTCAAACTTGAATAAATTAGATAAAATTTTCCTACTAATTTCAAAGGAATTTATAGATGAATATGATGAAAGAGATGGAATGGTCATACCTCACAGGATCCCATAGAACCCCTAAAATCTTATTAAGAAAATAATAAAATTTCTTCATAGAAATAAAAGAGATGGTGGTAGGAAGTGGTACCTCTAGTATCCTGTATAACTTATTTCCCAAAGAAATAATAACAGCGTGAGGCCTAGACTCATACACAACATGACACTTCCACAAGTATGGTTGGCCAAATAATACATCAAAAACTTCAGGAGGAGAAACATCACACAGTACCTCATATGTGAAGAGCTTGATGTTGTAGGGAAGGCGACACTGTTGGGTGATGCAGAGATCTCATCCTTGGTGAAGCCACCCCATGGTGTACGACTGTGGGTGTGGTGTGGTTGGTACACCCAGCCGCTTCACGCACATTGCTAAAATTCAGTTATTTTGGCTTTTGTTGTCGACAATGAACTATAGCGGAGAACTCTTCACCCGCATATGGGAGTGGAAGAATTCTCCCCCTCTTATGGATCTTCAGGCTCAATCTTCTCGATCCTTATGGTGGCAATAATGGCACTGGGCTCCGCATCAATAATCTACTTCCCTTTGTCATTACCCTTGTCAGGTTCTGACTTAGAGTTAGAAAATGCATTTGATTAAGAAGCCTTCAGCTCGACTACTAATGACTGCCTGGCTCGAAACTCACTTGTGTTGTGAGTGGGCCTCTGGTGGGACTCACACCATTTATCTATGTCCTTATTTGTTTTCGTGGTGTTTTTATTTTCTTGCCGCTTTGGAAATTTTTCTTGGGTCGTCTGACCTTAGCTTTATTCTTTGTTCTATGGTTTGGGGGCACCTTTCCCTTTATTCAAATTTGTAGATCCAAAGCCTTTCTTCTTCTATTTAAGTTTTTTCTCGATCTTGACATCACATTGATAAGGACTGCCAAGCAAGGATATGTCCAGGAACTCCATTTCATCTTGGATTTACTGGTGTAGACATCCGCGATACTTGAATACCAAATTCTTCTCAGAATCCTTGACACCAAACTTTGTGTGAAGTGTATGAAAAATATTTGTGAACTTCGACACGTCTTGGTCCCTTCCCTGCTGCAACGTGGTCGACTTTATGCATCTATATTCATAGCTCTTGATAGGGTAATATTGTTCCTTGATGACGTCTCGAAAAGAATTCCAACTGGGTGCAATTGAAAATAGTGAGGGTTCCCTCTTATCCTTCTATTCATAGTAGGTTTCCCACCAGTCCTTTACATGGGGGGCAACTTTGAGAAGTGAAAAAGTAATATTTTCTCGATTGGAAAATTCATGACCTGAAAAATATCCTTCCAACCGATTTAACCATCTATCTATGACGTTTTCATCTTTATGGCCTTCAAATATGGGTATGTCAAATTTGACTTGTACCTTATAGGGAGTGGCGCCTCTAGAGTGGCTACTGGATGAAGATGTATCACCTGTGGGTAGCCACAGAAAAATCCTGGCAAAGTTATCCATCATCCCATTCCTCTGTCGCTCGAGGGCTTATTCGAGCAATATTTTGGAAGGATCTTCTACTCCATCATCTTTCTTTTCTTCTGCTATGGGAGGTCGTTGGGGTTTATCGGCATGGTCTTGCAAAGGTTCAACCAGTTGGAGCCCTAAATCATTATACCCTAACATCGTTGGGGACATGCAAATAAAAATAGAGAAAGAGAAGACTGCTCTAATACCACTGATCCAGACTTATACTGGAATGCAACAGAATACAGATACAAACATAAACAAAGAAATGTAATAGAAATAAAAATTCATTTCAATAATATCAAAGAACTAAAATATGTTTACATAGAGAATGGAAATAAACTAGCTCAAGCGATGGTAGATTATCACTAAGAAGAGATGTGACATCTACATGCCTCTAAACTGTGTTACAATGAGGCTTAAGGGCCTTTTTATTATTGAACAACAAGGGAAAACCGTTAACAACCAAAACCCTAACCCCAGGAGATGGACTGCCAAGATTTTTTGGGCCCTATTGGGGTTCGTTGGGAAACCCACTTCCCAGGGTTATAACTTAGTCATATGATCTTTGTTTGTCGTGTATGATACCTCATTGGAAATATCTCCAAGTACTACAAGATTTCTAAAAATAAAAAAAATTGCCATTTAGGGGGTCAAAATAGCTCCAGAAGTTCAGGACCCGAAAAACTTCTAAAAATAATAAATGCTACTATAATCAAGGAATCACATGAAACTGACTAGAGGTCTAGGTGGAATAGGTGGGTGGCCACCAATATCCACCTAGATCACAAAATCATTGTACACTAAATATTATACAATTATAAATACAAATGTTCCTTTTCCATCCACTCAACTAGGTAATTTGAATTCCATGCATAACTAGGTCTATTTTTAGCTGATTAAGTAGTTAAATGAGAGATCAGTGAGTTAACAATTGTTATAACTACTCAACTTACCTTAAACTTACTCAATTAATGACTAGAGCTCAATTAACTAAGTTAAACTAACATTAACTCAACTAGATTGCGAGATCTTAGCAATCAACTCATGCACAACTCTACTTCTAGCCTATAACTTGAATTTACTGAGATAACTAGTAGACAAGGCCATGTCACTCTAGCTAACTACAATCCAAGTCATCCAGCTGATGTGGAAAATCAAATTTTCTCCATTTGAATAAGGCACTAGTCAAATGAAGCCTTTTCTTGCTACAATTTGAACACTCCCTCTTAGCAAGAAAAGGGTTCTGCACAACACCAATCTTTCTCCTACAAGAATGTACGATAACAAGAATCCATCTCACTGTTGTTTTTGTTACTATGATAATTGCAACTGAGAAGCATCTGAAATACTAAATCAATTGTGTCTTTGATTTGCAACTGTCTCCTAAGCATTTCACTACTACTAGTCTCTGCATTGTCTACTAGGAAAATTATGTTGTTCCTGACTCTGTTGTTGAGCCTCCTGCTCTACTGTCAACATTAGTCTGTGCTCCTCTATATCTGACTGCTCCAATTAACATTGATCCTCCTGCTACTAAATACCGTGGGTCCCTGTATCAAGGGTAATGATCCATGAGAAGAGTATACTCCAACTGCTACTTCTCTCCTACTTCTCTCCTATGGACCCTGTCCAAATCTTTACAACTTTGCGACTAAGGCTCTAGATCACCCCACCTCACTCCTGGAGGTATAGTTGCATGCATGGAGAAATATACCTCTAGATTGACGATATTTTTCACTCTAACTCCAATCTGTTTCACTTCTCCAGTAGAAACATGCTTCAAAAAATGTTTTCCCATACTGTACACCACATCATAACCTTTGTCCTCTAATTCAACTACAAGTATCAAATTTGTCTTCAGCCCAGGCAGTTGGGACCTATTGACGATGCTGGAAATCTGTAAACTAAGGGTTCTCCTTGATGTGAGGTATCAATTTGACCTCATACTGTTTGGAGTAGGAGCCCCATCTGGAATATCGACCTGATTGCCATGTATTCTTATAGATTTTCCTTGGCTCTAACTGTTAGCAAGAGAGGAATGTTTGGTGCCTCCTAAAAGAAATAATGTGTGCTTTCTGAGTGTTTAGTTGTAGGTGCATCAAAGTTCTTCTGCCCCAGAGTAAAAGAGTAAAGTGAGCCTCTAAGAATGAGGTAATAGTACCACCATAGAAGAGACACACACAATCAATAAGGGTTCATCTAGCATCCAGTGAAATAGTCCACAAAATATGCGATGGTCATTACACCAATCCATGAGAAAGATCTTTCTAGTATCCCGCAAGATAGTCCAAAAGGATGGGACAACAACAACAACCATTACAACACATTCTCAATAAGATGAGCACTAAAAGAACCGAACTAGTTCAACTACATTAGCATAGATGAAAGCAAACATGAAATACAAACATATGTAGAATAGTCTTACAAATATTCATAGTCCATGCATGAAGAACGTGTTGGCCTTGAAGGTGTTTTTTATTAAGTAAACGTTCCAAGACACATGTGTACAATGAACATCACTAGCTCCAATAGTGGAGCATTGGAGCCACTCCTTTCTCCTAAAAAGAACTAGTTTGTCTCTCTAATGCCTTGCGGGAGGATCCAAGGAGAAAAGTCCTTTGCGCATATAATGAGGGAGTATATATAACCAAGGGGTGTTGCTTCTCCTTCCTTGTGACTCTTTGAATACCCTCATGATTGTTTGACTTCCTATGACTTTTCAGCTTTACATGACTTTTCGTATTCCACACGTCCTTTGGACTTTCACTTTACAATACATTTTTGAAAATATGTTACATCATTGGCCACAAGGTGTGGGATGTGACTACTCATGACATGGCATGACATGACACAATGGACATGTATTGCATGATGATGTGGCAATGTAAAGTCACTGCTACTACTGAGTGTTGAGTGCACGCTTCCTCTTTTCACCTTTGTATGACTTGGTGATAAGGAATCTTCAATGATCTTAAGTCTTGAGTTGTGATCGAAAAATAATGCCCCTTTGGCTTTTATTGATTGATTAGCTTGTGTGTTCAGCTACAAGTGTGTATTTAAGCAAGCTCCCCTCCTTCATCTCCTTCTTCATCATCTTGACATGATGTGATAGAGTACCTGCATCTGCAATTCACTCGTGATGAGATGACATCAATCTGAAAACCTAGTCTAAGATAGTGGATTTTGATCCATTATTTGAGACGGAGCCAGGTGAAAGGTCAGGAGAGAGGACTCAGTGACTATGAAATGCACAGTTCCAACAACTAGGGGTGAGGATTAAGCTCTGAGACTGCACAGTGCGTAGTTTAGGCAGGATTGAGGGAAAATATTGTGCAGTTTTGAGAGGTAGTGGGACAAGCTAAGGGGATGTGCACTGAGAGGACACACTACGCAATTTTGAGAGACAAGGGAGATAGGGCTACTATGCAATTATAGAGTTCAGAGGCTTAGGGGATGAGCTTGAGGCTTGTGATTGTGCATTTTGTAGTAAAGGCCAAGTTGGGAGGAATGATTGCGCAAATATATAGGTCAAGGCCAGAGCTTGAGCATGGAAACTGCGTAGTACAATAGTCCTAGGAGGCAGGAACTAGACAATGTGTAGTTCCAAAGGGAAATCTCACAACTAGATTACTAGAATTGCGCAATGCATAGTTGAAGAAGGTCGGGTGAAGCCAAGTTGCTTAATCAGGAAGCCTTCTTAGAAATGGATAAGTGTAAGACGAGTTAGACTGATGTGAACAGTGATAAGACTTTTGCTGTGATATCACACTTAGAATACTTGATGACACAACAACATAGATCACCTAAGACACAAGAGCAATACATTTCCCTCTGTGTGACTGTTTTATGACCATTTAGACTTGTGCAACACATAAGATAGACTTTGGGATGACCATGACGACACTTGTGCGAGAGTGCTCAAAACTTTGTGAATGAGTGCGACAGATGTTTACATAGTTAGAACACCTCATATACACAAATATATACCCTTGAAACCATGAGAAAATGCCTCTACATTATGCAACATCCAATCATGCCAAAAGATGACAGTTAACCCAACTTGGAAAGGGGAGAAAAATACTTCAAGAAATATCATGCAATGATTTTCAGTTTTTGCGACGATAGTATGCAAGACCAAGGAATGCCCTAAAATTGAGTGTATGCCAAAATTTTGGAGGGTGTTGTAGTAGCTACAACACTTGGTGACACACTGGTAGAATTACAACTTCTCTATGTCAGTTAAATTCTTTTGTGGAGGGCCTTGGTTCTTCAGGGAGCATTGATTAGTCGTGCAGATTACTTTGGTCTTCCCACTTAGCCATGAATAGACACGATTTCCTTTATTCCTTCTTGGTTGAACACAACATAACATTCAGCAATATCACAATGTTTCGACTTAGTAAGGGTAGTGTAGCTTGCGAGCTTAATATTTTCAGAGTATAATTTTTTATCTCTCGTGTTGCTCCACTATGAGCAGGTCTCGACGGTACCACGACGAAGTCACCTAGGAACACAAGAATTTCTCCGCTACCAGCGAGCCTGGACAGTACCCTAGCGGAGTTTCTTGCTTCAAGTCTCTGTGCATGAAGCATTTCTCTTATTTCACCTTTACTTATTTATTTTAAAGAGGAATATGCATCGACACTTATTTATTTTTGGGCGGAAAAGGGATCCCGACTTATTGAGAGCAGAAGAGGTTGTTCCTTTAGAGAAGCATATAGATACCTCTGATTTAGGTTTGCTATTTTTTATTTTTCCCCTTCTCCTCTTCTACTTATTGGATAAGCATGAAAACACCGAAACACAAAACCGATTGTAGGCATAAGGTTTCCTGAATAGACATAGGTTCATGGTTTGACCAAAAATCTCCTTACGAACGGATTGTATTTTCCATCGGAACTTCATCGACCAAAATATATAACCGACACAAGGAAGATGGACTGGACATTAGCCAAATTTTGAAGTGTCACAAGACTCTTTAGAATTCAACTACACACATACTAAGAAGCCAAAACAGGTCCAGGAACAACACTTATTCACATGATGAAAACAAAAGGAGACAATTAACAAGAAAGAAAAACAAAAGAAACAAAATGATAGGAAGGACAACACACAACAAGGAAACAAAACCAGAAGCCAAGAAAAGAAACTAAACCAAAGCATAATGTAAGAGAAAAGTAAGAAAAGACAAGAGAGACTAAATATAACAAGATGGGATTGGTGCAAGAGAAGGAAAACTAAGATGCAACTAATCCTACTCCTAATCTAACAACTAGAAGGTCGGGGTCACGTATGATGGAATTTCTAATATAGCCACTGTAATCATTCCTAACCTGCAATATAAAGCAATGTGCAAGATAAAATATGAGAGCTTGAATAATTTGCACAAAAAATTGAAGGTCTTGCCTATGCACAGAAAGATGTGTCACAACCACTACTTTCATCCAATTCACATTCTTACCTCTACGATGGAAAGCATAATCAAACAAACCTCAAAGACTTCTTGTGAATGCACCTTCTTCTATGTCATCCTGCTTAGAAAGCACGAGAAAAGGCTGAAACCTATTTATTGTAATGGAGCTTGCCAAGTAATATTCCTCCAACCATTCAGCGGTTGGATCATAAAATTGATGATGATCCTCTTGAAAACCCTGAAATCTTTGAAAATATGGCTCTTCAATTAGAGGCACAAGATTAAGATGGGAATCTTGTGAGGGAAAATAGATCTGATCATATTTGGTAGTCATGTTGAGACAGTGAGGCCCTGACATAACCATTAGCGAAGGCTGAAGTGATTCAATCACTCAACAAAAATCCAAATAGTGAGATGTTGAATGATGAAGATTAGAGGATGTAAAACAAGTGTCATTGGATGTGCTGATGGGAAAATGATAAAATGAATGACATTTGTTAGAGAAAGAGTACTAATCAGATGGGATGACTAAAACATCATATTCCCAGTTTGTAATAAATGAAGATAAATCAATTTGAAGAGTTTCACAAATGCTCTGAATAATAGAATCATCTTCCTCATATGATGAATGTGACAAACTATTTCTTTGTAACTAGTTACACACTACACTAGCAACTTCATTATCAAAATAAGTGAGAAGGAATGTTAGTGCAACAAACACATGAATTCAATCAAGATGTAGTGAACGAAGAAGAATTTAATTCGTGTGATATCTCGTGCATTCATTATCACTCAAGAGGATTTTAGGTGCAATGAATGGGAATATTTGCAATATAACATTTGCGAGAAAAACCAGGAGCTGACTATTAAGAGATGAATTTGATAAGCATGATTCCTTCGGCCAAAGATAGTCTTTGAAATGATCAACTTCACAATTCCATGACTCTATGAGAGGCACACATTCCAAACCCAAGTTTGATGCGAGTCATTTTCATGAAGATGAATAAACTAAAAAATATTCCTGAATCCAGTGAGAAGTAAAATCTTGAAAATTTGAAAGATCATACTCGGAATACCAAACATTTTTCAAAAAGCAATTTTCATTGAGTGAAACCATGCAAAGAGAAGGATTGTGCAGAAAAAACCAGATCTGACTTATTTCGGGGGATTACCAGAGTTGCGAGATCTTGACATAACCATCAACATAATTTGAGGTGCCTCGACTCCCTGGAAGGTCCCAAAACTTTCCAGGATTGTAAAATTGTGTTTTGAAGATTGAATGAGATCATGCATGGTTTGAGGATAGCTACTACCACTGGTTTCAATAAATCCATTTCTCACCGGATTACATCCATCTCTACCACTGATTTCATTGGATTTTTCAACTTGAACAACCAAATTATTCAAGTCGAAAGATTCTTTTGATCACAAATTTGAAGATTAATTAATAGAGGAAATTTCATGAGCAAGGTGATTTGAAGAGTTTTCTTCGTGCAAGAGAAGAGATGATGAGGGTTGGGCAGAGTAGTCAAAGATTCAATTGTTTTCATTTACATCATGGATAATCTCATCGCCTTGTGTAAATTGAGAATATAACTCATTGGATGAAGAACTTAAAGAGCATGGATTATCTCCATCGCAAGTAGATGCATCGCAGACGGTAGAGCACAAGGGATAGTGAGATGAAGAGGAATTTTCGATAAGCACATCTTCTTTGACTGAATCAGATTCTAGATCCAAAGTAAAATCTTCATGAGAAACCAAAAGATTAGTTGATGCACCTGGGAATTCGTGATTGAATACATCAATAGAGTCATCATCATTGGGGTGATTTTTGCCGAAGGTTATGGATTGATCGAAATAATTGATTACATTTGATTCACTATTGAGATTAGCAAATTGAGTATCATTCAAGAATGGAAGCACATTGTTTTGACATGGAAGATTTTTAAAAAGAGAAGAAAGATTTAAAGCATCTTCACCTTCTTTATATTATACCTGTGTAATTTGATTGTGTTGTATCTGATCGCAATTTGAACCAGTAATGAAAAAATTAGGAGAGCATGAAAGACGAGTTGGTGGAGCAAATTGATCGAGCAAATCACAGTAAAAATATTCATGGCATGTTTATGATAGAGGAGCGTGGAAATCTATATTATATTGGAAGTTAGAGTTATGAATGATAACATCATGTTGCAGAATGGGGAAGTTAGTCTTCATCATGGGCTTCATGAGCCATTTTGTGATTTCCTTCATTGAATTTGAGTCATGAGAAATGCAAGAAGAATAAGAAGATGGATTATGAATTTGATTTGCATATTTTTCAACATTATCACCATCACATAGAGACAACTTCATTGAAACTGGAAAGTGGGAGGAAAAAGAAAAAAAGAGGCAGTGAATTCCTCCTCTGAAATTATAGGCGTCTCATGATTCATAAGACTTCGGGATGTAGGAAAATTAAGGGGTTCAAGTTCATCATGTAAAGAGATAAGAACCAAGCTCTCAAACACTTGTTTCAAGAAATCCTTATTCATGTCTTCCTTAGAAATTTCATAACAAAGGTGAAGGAATTGATCCAAAAACTCCTCAACTGATTCATTAGAATTCATTCTTAAGAGATTGATTATTTTACAAACATCTTGATAATTATACATATCAAAGGCTTGATGAAGCTCCCTGAGGAAATGATGAAGGTAATAGATGGAAGCAGGTGGCAAGGTATGGCACCATTGATTAACACGACCTTCAAGGGTGAGGAAGAAAATCACACAAGAAAACTCTTCATCATAGATTTCATAAGATTCACAAAATTAAGAAAATAAAAAATGTGCTCGATTATGGATGTTCCATCCTCACCATCAAACTTTAACTGGTACAAGTTATATAGAGGCTCATCAGGGATTGAAAATTGATAAAGGGAAAAATTAGAGAAACACCCTGGGAGTAAGGTTTGAGCATGAGTCATTTTAGATAAGATATTAATACCAGATTCAGTGGGCTCAGCTTATCATCTAGCCCTCCTTCTAGTGCCATTGTTGACGGTGCTGGAAATCTGTCAACCAAGGGGTCTCCCCAATGTGAAGTCCAAATTAGACGTCACACCATTTGGAGTAGAAGCAACATCCAGAATATCGTCCTGGTGGCCATGTATTCTTATAGATTTTCCTTAGCTCTAATTGTCAACAAGAGAGGAACGTGTGGTGCCTTCGAAAATCAAGAAGGTGTGCCTGGTGAGTGTTCAATTTTAGGTGTGTCAAATTTCTTCTACAGTGGAGTGAAAGAGTAAAGTGAGCCTCTAATAAAGAGGTAATAGTACCACCTTAGAAGAGACACACACAATCAAGAAGGGTCTGTCTAACATCCAACAAAATATTCCACAAAAGATGCGATGATCATTATGACCAATCAATCAGAAATATTTGTTGAATATCCTTCAGAATATTCCACAAGGATGGGATAGCAACAAAAAAAATTATAACATAATCTCAATAAGATAAGCACTAAAATAACCAAAATAGTTTAACTACTTTAGCACAGATGAAAGAAAACATGAAATACAAACATTTGCATAATAATCTTACAAATATTCATAATCCATGCATGAAGGTCATGTTGGCCTTGAAGGCTTCTATTATTAAGTAAAATTTCCAAGACACATGTGTGCAAGGAACATCACTAGCTCCAATAGTGGAGTGTTGGAGCCACTCCTTTCTCCTCAAAATAACTAGTTTGTCTCTCTCATTCCTCGTGGGAGGAGATAAGGTGAGATATCCTTTGCCCATATTGTGAGAGAGTATATATGACCAAGGGGTGATGCTTCTCCTTCCTTGTGACTATTTGAATTCCCTCATGAATTTTTTACTTCCTATGACTTTTTAACATTACATGACTTTTCGTATTCCACACATGTCCTTTGGAATTTCACTTTACAATACATTTCTAAAACATATGTTACATCATTGGCCACAAGGTGTGGCATGTGACTACTCATGACATGACATGACAGGACACTGCTGACATGGACTGCATGATGATGTGGCAATGTCAAGCCACTATCTCCCCTAAGTGTTTTGTTTATGCTTCTTCTTTTTACCTCTGTATGACTTGGTGATAAAGAATCTGCAATGATCTTAAGCCTTGAGATGAAATCGCAAACTGATGTCCCTTTTGCTTTTCTTGATTGATTAGCTTATGTGTTCAACTACAAGTGTGTCTTTCAGCAAGATCGCCTACTTCATGTCCTTCTTCATCATCTTTCCATGATGTGATAGAGTACCTACATCTGCAATTCACTCATGACAAGATGACATTAGTCTGAAAACCTAGTATAAGATAGTTCATTTTGATCCATTATCTAAGTCGGAACCAGGTGAGAGTCTAGGAGAGAGGGCTCAGTGAATGGGTAGAGCATAGTTCTAGAAGCCAGGGGTGAGGCTTGAGATTTGAGATTGTGCAATGCATAGTTTAGGCAGGACTGAGGGAAAATACTGCGCATTTTTGAGAGCCAATGGGACAGGCTGAGGGGATGAGAACTGAGAGGAAACACTGTGAAATTTTGAGAGACAAGGGAGGTAGTGCTACTGCACAATTTCACAGTTCATAGGATCAGGGGATGAGCTTGAGGCTTGTGATTTTGTAGTGCGTAGTGAAGGCCAGGCTAGGAGGAATGACTGTGCAATTCTGAAGGTCAAGGTTGGAGCTTGAGCACGGAAACTGCGCAGTGCAACAGTCCTGGGAGGCAGGAGCTGCACATTGCATAGTTCCAAGGGGAAATGACACAAATGGAGGACTGGAACTATGCAATGGATAGTTCAGGGAGGATGGATGAAGCCAAGTTTCTTAGTTGGGATGCCTTCTCAGAAACAGCTAAGTGTAAGACCTGTTAAATTGATGTGAACAATGATAAGACTTTGACTATGATCTCACACTTAGAATACTTGAAAACATAATGACATAGATCACCTAGGACACAAGAATAATACATTTCCCTCCGTGTGACCACTTTACGACCATTTACGACAAGTGCGACACTTAAGATAGACTTTGGGACGACCGTGACGACACCTGTGTGATAGTGCTCAAAATTTGGTGAATGAGTGCGACAGATGTTTACATAGTTAGAAAATCTCATATACACAAAGAGGGACCCTTCAAACCATCATAATAGGCTTCTACACATTGTGTGATATCTAATCATGTTGAAACATGACAATTAACCCAACTTGCAAAGGGGAGAAAAATACTTCAAGAAAGCTCATGAAATGATTTTTGGTGTTTGAGAAGACAGTATGTCAGACCAAGGAAGGCTCCAAAATTGAGTGTAAGCTAAAATTTTGGAGGTTGTTGTAGCAACTACAAAAAGACCTAAGGTTTTAATTTTACAGTTGACTGAAGATTTCATGAGTTGACAACAGAGTTTGGCAATTGAACACAGATAGTGACAACTAATCGTAGGCTTCTGAGTCAGTTTTTTGGTTATTGGCATTGTTGGGTTCATCTCATGATGTTGGTTAGTTGATTTTTCTCGATAGGATTATGGTTGAAGATATGGATCAGTTTACTCTATTTTGTTGAATAATTCAATGACAATCTAATAAGAAAAAGAATTTTAAATTATTTACCCCATAGTGGGTTTTTCCCTAGCCTCCGACCAATCCTGGCTTTTCTATGTGTGAAAGTTTTAATTCTATTATTCATTTATGTTCCATTGCATTAATGATGATGTTGTTCGTTATGTATAATTTCATATGCTACTGAATAATGTTGTAAATCTCATTATTGTTATGATGTTGTGGGGTGAATTCTATATGTAAATGATGAAATGCAATTATCTAAAGCAAAAAACAATAAGCCCTAAGAAAATTTAACATATCAAACCCAAGAGGAGCTCCTTGAGGACTATATCATTTGCCAAGTTGACACCTCGGTATTGTGGGAATTTTGAGATCCTTGAGAGGATTGGACCAATGGCCTATAGACTTGCATTGCTGCCAACAATGAAAGTCCATGATGTTTTCCATGTTTCATCGCTTAAGAGATATTTCCAAGATCTTGATCATGTGATTGATTGGTCTGTATTACAGGTTGGAAAAAAGGGACAGTTCTAGCTAGAACGTCAATTCATTTTGCATTGGAAACAACTCATGCTCCGAAACCAAGCAATAATGTAAGTTAAAGTACAGTTGAAGCACTTTGGGATCGATGAAGGTACATGAGAGATGAATGATTAGATGCAGGATTTTTATCCTTCATGATTTGTTGGTTCAAGTAAATGAGTTTTTGTTATATATATATATATATATTTGTAAATACCATAATGAGTTGTGTGATAAAGCTCTAATAAGTGTTATGTTTGTTTTCATTTCAGCAGGATGTCATTGTAAATATTGCATCGAGCTATGTTATAAAGATCCACAAGCAGTGTGTTTTGTTTTCATTAACTTGCTGGTCATATGTGTCATAAAATGCCAAGGATGTTGTTCTCCCAAGGGGGGGGATTTTGTAATAGCCTCGGGTTAAAGTTTCATGTAATAAATTATAAGAAAGTTAAAATAAGACCAAGGTCACGGGACAAGTATTCCAAGCTGAATCTTGGGAAAACACTATAGTGGGAATCACTTTTGGTTTATTTATGGCTATGGAAATTGGCAAAGAAAAAGAGGTAACAAATGGCATTTAATTATGAAATAAAGGAAAATAGGAGAAAATGAAGGTAAAGAGACATAAATTTGCATGCAATGGAAATTAGAGGAAAATGAAGAAAATTAAGACATCAAAGATAAAAAGTATTCACAGAAATAGTTCACAACTTTGGTTAGTTCTGTTTTGGCTCTCTCCTTTCATTCCATCTCTCATACAGTCTTGAAAACTTAGAAAATTCTTGGAGAACTTGGGCATTCACTTAGATTTGGAGAAAGGAAAGTACGAAAGAAATGGAAGGAAAAGAAAAAAGCAAAGGAACACGAAGGAAATCAAGGAGAAGGTTGGATAAAAAAATTCAGCAGGAGGATTTTGCAGGTAACAGGTTGCATGTGTGATTTCCTTATTGAGGGGTGAATGCATGGTACATGCATTTGTTTATTTGGTTCATTTGTTGGCATTGACATGGTTTTTTCTTGCTTTGATAGTGGTTCCAGCCTTTCCTTGCAATTTCTTGGATAACCATGGTGTGTTGGGATTCATCCTTGGTCCAGCTTTCGATTTCCAGAAGGTTTTAGAACTAGGTTATGTGGTATCAGGAAAATTCCAAAGGTTTGTGGATGGAGGTGTTTTTCTCTAGGGAGTCATCGAGAGGTGGGTGGAGACAGGAAAATTCCTCAAGGTGTGGTGAAGGAATTTTCAGACATCCAAGCTTGGTTTAGTTTTACGATCTTTGACCCAGTTTAGGCAAGATCATGGTAGCTTGAGGGTCGAGGTGGTTTAACCTCTAGATTCCATATTTGGTTTTTTCTTGTTTTATCCCATGATATCTGATATTCATGCTTGGAATATGGCACGAGGGTTGTTGGCTAAAATAAATACTTGGTTTAGCCAAAACTATGGTCAGTTTGGACGTGAAAGTCCCTGACTTGGTCGGAATTTACATATGTTAATAGAATTTATTTTACCTATTGCGACCTATGAGCACTTGTACTTGTTATCATGTTGATTCGATGGCTAGTTTGTCATGCTTAATATTTTGGATATTTTCTAGTTATAAGAATGGTTCTATGATGTGCTCTGACTATGGCTTTTATTCATGATTCGATAAGTATTTGAATGGTTGATGAATTCCTGGGATATCAAGTGTTGTTGCACCTAATTGAGAAGGAATTAGACCTTCTTAGTGATTCTTAGATGAAGTTCAGAGATTTATGATCATATATGCATTCATGACCTATAACTTATATGTTTACCATATGTTTGACGAAATGTCTAATGTGTACTAGGGAGTCTATGTAAATTTCTTGCTTCAAGTTTGAATTTTTGGCATTATGATCATCTCAATCATGATTATGGAAAGTTACAGGAAATTTTCAGCAGTGGCATGGAGGCCATCCTAAAAAAGTGACACATATCCTAGAACCGCATGCACAAAATAGGGGATCTTCGGCCATAACAACACGCAAGAAAGCTTATGAGTGTTGTTGGAGCTTCATTACCGCACGGATGCAATGTTATGGGTGTAGTTTGGGAGTTTCTCTTGAGAAAATAGATCCATCTGAGAGATTGATCACCTGGGTTGGCTATGAAGAGATTGATCACCCGGGTTGATTGTCAAGCTCGTCAGTGGTCTGCAACCCCTGAGGGAGGTCAACTAGTTGTAGGTTTGTAGGCCCCACTTCCATAACTGGAACTTGAAAGTTGGGTCATGTCATTGTAGCACTCAACTCATATTTACCCTAGAGAGCTTGTACAAGCGAGTAAATGTGGGAGGGTCATTTACAGTTTTCTAGAATGGTAGTGGTGAAAGTGTAAAACCAACCCCTAGAAACTATGATGACCAACTTTTCTCTTGGATACCTCTATAAATCTGATACATTACACTTCACACTCATTTATAACGTAAAATATAACTACATAAGCAATATTCTCTTGATGTCGGTGTTGATGTCCAACAAAAGAATGAACATATTTGATTACATGATAGAAATATAGGGTATTTCAATATGTAATAGCTAATAACAAATGGGTTCGTGCTATAGATAAATAACATTATGTTGGAAACCACACCAAGATTGAAATCAATGCACCACTGTGATGAGATGACACGATATAGTTATATATCCCACTCATTGAAGATTAGCAAATATGTTATCCACGACTCTTGGGAAAGGACAAAGATGAAGTGAATATGGATCAAGAATAGCCCCATTGCACAGGAAAATGTATATGAAGAGCCTTGAAAAATCACATGAAAAGACACCTAGATCACAAGTTTGAAAGCCTTTAAATATTGAAGAGTTGTGTGATTACTTCCCATAACGCATAATTTTGAGTTGTTCAAAGAAAATATTATTGGTGGGGAGGACATAGAAAGGTTAGATAAGTTAAATTTATAACATAAAATAAATATGGTATATTTTTATAAACTGTCATGAAAGAGTAAAGAAATAACTTATCATCTTCAAGAAGTTTGTGAATAGATTCATCTTCAAATGCATATCTTTCACCTCTGTCAAATTTGACCACATCCAAGAACATGTATGGTACTCCCATCTAATCATTTAACCCTTTTCTTATGCCATATCTTAAAGAATTCATGGTGAGACCCAAACATGGATGTGGTGGTAGGGGAATCATCATCCCCATAGTCCATTCCTTCATCCATGGGCACCAAGTTACTTTATACCTCCTTTTGTCTATAGGAAAATAAGATTTAGGTGGGGTAAGGTTACCATCATGAGAGCGGTAATTCTATTATTATGGTATATGTCATTAGCCCTAACTACTTATTTTTCTCTTAACTTTGTATTTTTTTATTATGGGTGGTTTACTTCATTTTCGCTATGGTTAGGAAGTCAACACCTATAAATTGAGCATTAAAAATATTGTTATGTACATGGGAACCTAATTGATAGCACAACAACGTATTTATGACAATCTACACATTATTGCTTCCACGATTACAAAACCTTCTCATTTGAATAGCAAAAGCTTCTTTTAAATTATGTTATTAAAGATAAGCTTTAGTGACACCATCAAAAAAGAAAAGATACACATGATAATCTTCCAAATCTAATATAATAATACTTTAATTAAGCATAAACTAAATTGAAATGAACTAAAAACTCAAATTAATTAGATTCCAAAAGTTCTTCTTTCGAAATTAATTAATTGAATTAAACAATGATATTCCATTGGATATCTCATTGATGTTGATATCATTGGTTGATAATAAATATTCTAGTAAATTGCAAATATTTAAAATATATATATCAAAAGGATCAAAGTTGCGTCTCTTTTTCAAACATTTTTGTTTTTTTAATAATAAATATTCTAGTAAATTGCAAATATTTAAAATATATATAGAAAAAGGATCAAAGTTGTGTCTCTTTATCAAATGTTTTTGTTTTTTTAATTGTTGACCACACAAGATGGAGTATCTCATAAAGTATCAATGTTGATATCATCAATGGTAATAAATAAAAGTTGTGGTGGCTTTTTATTAATTTATTGTAAATATTCAGGTCCATGCAACCTCGATCGCCTAGGCGTTCTGCTGTATCTTCCATCCATCCTTACTAGGAAGGCGAGGGCGAGGGAGTTGAAGATGAGATCGAGGAATGGAATTTTGAGTGCTGGTCGGAAGGCAGGACCAGGAGAATGCATAGGAGGGTTGGGTTTGTTGGTTAGGCTCGATTTTCTTGGTTTTATTTCAATTCGCTTCAAATCCAACATACATTTCTACTATTTTGTTTGCCACACACAATCATCTTGGCACATCAAACATTTCTACTCTTTGCATCTTGGCACATCAAACAAATTTTACTCCTTTCCATTGCAAATATTATATAGGATGACCAATCTTTTAAAATCGTTTAATGAATCTACAATAATATCTTGCAAGTCCCTTAAATGATCTTACAACTTTCACATTCTTTGGAGTAGGCCAATTCATAATACCCTTGACCATTTCTACACTAATTGAGATTACTAGATCTAAAATAACTATCCCAAATACTATACATTTGTCTTGGTTATAAATTGCATTTATTGAACTTGGCATTTAAGTAATGTTTTCTTAATACGTATAAAACCAATCCAATATTTTTTTTGTGTTCTTCCTCAGACTTAGACTACATCATGATATCATCTATAAATACCAATATAAACATATCCAAGTATTCCCTAAAGATGTTATTCATGAAACACATGAATGCAGTTGGTGTATTGGTAAGACCAAATGGTACCACTATAAATTCATAACGACCATATCTTTTTTTGAAAATTTTCTTATCAATATCATCATCTTTCATTCTCACTTGATAGTATCTCAATGTCAAGTTGATTTTTGAAAAATATTTGTCCTCCTTTAATTGATAAACAAATAATAAATCTACGGTAATTGATACTTATTTTCCACCATCATTTTGTTCAACCTCTATAATAATGCACATCCTCAGGGTAAAATCCCTTTTCTTTATAAATGGAACTAGTGGTCCACTTGGAGGTACACTTGGTATAATATATAATTTTTCAAATTAGCCCCTACAATTGAATTTTTAGTTTCATCAAATCAAGAGTACGCATTTTATAATGTGCTTTAGATATAGTTGATTTTACACACATCACAACCAAAACTCATCCATAATTTTAGGGTTTATCCTTTAACAATTTTCCTCATGTATAATTCAATGAGCAGCCTCCCAATTTGTCCTTCTACCAGGTTCAAACTTACATGTTTCCCAACCATAAATTTAAATTCTCTAGAATTTCTCCTATGAATTTACGTGGTATATTTTGCTTCATTCCACTATGAATAAGTTCAATTAATACCCTCATTTTTTGTCTTGAAGAAAATAAGGACTATTTGTCCTTTCCCTCTCTTATTTCTTGAGTCGATGTTAATAAAGGAATCATCATTTCTAGCCTTTCATATTCAAATACATATCTTTCACCTCTCAAATTTGACCACATCCGGGCAATGTTAATTTCACAAATGAGCTCTGTTAGGGTTTTGAATAGTATCTAAAGCACCTGACAATACTAGAATTACCTTTTCCGCAAACATATATTCTTCACCCGAGGGTTCTGACAGAGGCAAATGAGCACCCTTACGCCGGGGGGGGGGGGTGGCGACATCCCCTCCTATCGAAGTGTGGAAGAAAGTGAATCCAACGAAAAAAAGCATTTCTCTTGGCCATATCCATGGAGCCAACCCTAATGAGGGACCTGTAATGGAAGCCCAGTGGCAATAAATAATCTGCAGGTAGTTCCTCCCATGAGCAACCAAGAAAATTAGATTTGTGATTCCCTCTAGAAAATTGTAGATTTACTGCAAGTATATGAAAGATCATGCCCTGATCTGTAAGTTTACTGGGATATGGCCCTCGAAAAAGGATTTGATTAAGTGGATCAACCTAAAATGGAAACCAAAATTCCATATAGATCTAAATCTAAGATCCAGAGGCTTCTTCACAGTAATATTCTCCATCCTCAAGGATAAGGAGAAGATTTTTTAAAATTGCCCATGTTTTTACTACAATGCAAACCCTTTCATGAGATACTAGGAGGAATTCTACAACCGGGATCATGAATAGTTCACGATTGCCCCAATCTGGTTTCCTCTCTTTTCCCTAACAGTAGATTTCAGGGATCCCAAAACCTTAGAAGGGATTGCCAATTGCATTGGACGATTCATGAAAGTGGTTGAATCCACCCATTGGGGTAGATATACTTCATATGCCTCAATCTGCATCTACATGAACATCACTAAGCCCAATCATGAAATTGTATAACTGGAATATTAATATGAGATATGGCAATAGCTACTGGATTACTAAAATGTTCCTTTTCGTTTTCGTTGCTTCCATGAGTATGTCCATTTGTATAAGGCTTTCCCATTGACTCAAATGGAACTAGAGGTTGTGAAACAACCAAAGGCACTGCCCTCACCTAAATATTATAGCAAGGGTTTTGAAGAAGTTTCACACAAGAAGAATAATGTGAAGTCGACTCAATCATACCCTTTAGTACAAAAAAGAAAATCAAAGAACCAAAATCGTTTTTGGGTATTGCAGGATTTGGGGGAGAGCTCCAAAGCAACAAATTTACAGAAATATTTGGCACGAGAGAGAGACCCTCCAAAAACAACTCCTAAGCCAAAAAGGAAAGCTCATATGGAACCCTCGGATAAGGAATAATAGGAGAAGTCCATGGATCTCTCCACCATGGATATTGATGCATCAAAGGAGGATCTAAGTGCAGAGGAGCAAGTGCTAAAAATATTACTGCATGAATGGAGGAATCTGGATGAGAGGTTCATATCGTAGGACCAAAAGAAACTCTATATTGAAGCTTTTTAGCAATATCACGTGAAACAGAACCAAAATCAACCTGATCTACCAGATCCTCTTGGCTCTCATTTGGGAAGCATGCAAGATCAAGGTAGCAAAAGCAAGGGAGGATGGAAATGCAGGAGGAAAAACCTTCAAGAATAGTGATGAGCCCCAAAAATGTACAATTATTTGGGCTCATTCAACCTCCTAATTTGGCTTAGTCCACCATTCTCATTTGTTTATTGCATGTTTTTGATTATTTTTATGTTAATAGAGTGAATTTGGTTAGTCATTATGCCAACAAGTCTAATGGGTGCTTTGTGTAGCCTTTTTGGTCAACTTGGAGACAAAATTGAAGGTCTTAATGAGCACTTGGCAGCCAAATTCGTGGGAGAACAAGCTAGAGGATTTGTAGGAAGGTGTCCCCCTCATTTATGGGCCCTTACCTCGAATTCTCCACCATCAGCTTGGAGTTCAAGGACCACCGAATCAATCAGCTCAAGGGCAGCCAAGCAAGTCAAGTTGGACTGCTGTTAACTACAAGTCTTGGGCAGCCAAGTCCCTAAATTTTAGGAGGACTGTTGGGTCCTCAAATTGTATAAATAAGAGGGCTTAAGACCTCATTTCAGTTAGTCATTTTTGGGTAGCTAGTGGTTAGTCAATTTTTGTAGCTAGTAGTTGGCCAGTAGGTAGTCATTTTGTAATTCGATTTGTAAGCCAGTTTTGGCATGACATTAGCCTTTTGATTATGAATAAAGGCAAGCAGATTTGGATCTAATTATGAGTTTTTAAGGGAGCTATAGCTCTCAGGTTAGGGCCCAACCTGAGAGCAATAGACCTCCTCTTCCTTGTATCGTTACTTGTTTCCTTGTAGCACTTTATTTCCTTTGTTTTGACATGCAATTAGAATTTCCAGTCTGCTGATTTGATTTGTTTTGTGTGAGTGAAGTAGGATTAACTTATGGTTTAAGTGCTTTTAGTTGTTTAGATTAGAGGAGGAGGATTGTAATTCATTAGAGTCAAGAAAAGGTTGATAGTGCACTCGCTACCATCTATGTTTAGAGATTGGGGGTGTGGGCTGTACCAACCACCAAAAAAATGCAGTCTTATGCTTTCATGCAAGCTGCCACATAGTTATTTTAATTATAGATCCATGCATGCACTCTTTCTCCACTTTAGTTCTCTGTTCCTGAGCCATCACAAGCCTCATTTCCATCCTACCTATTCACCCATACACTTCCTCCACTCCTCCATCACCCAAAACTCCAACCACAGACCTTCCTGTAGAAATCCCGAGACTTCCTGTAGGATCCCCTGCAGACATCCTGTAGAAGCCTGCAAACTCGGTTGCTGAGCATCTGAACGTGTGGAACTTCTGTGGGATGATGTTAGAGATCCCCTGGAACCTCTCCTAGCCCCCCTGACCTTTCCCAAGCTTTCTCTCCCTTCGCACCACCTCTGCACAGCCAAACCCTAATAAGAAACAAAATCATCATCACTCCAACCATTTAAGCAAAAATACAAAAACATGTTCTTTTCAGTAAAAGTAGTTTAAGTTCATGCATCTTACATCATTAGAAGTGATGGCATCATTTCCAGACACTTGCACTCCACCCATTGCATCCTAGAGGTTAAGCTAGTCAGATTAGGGTTTACTAGGGTTTCCATGTTTTGGTTGGCTTTCAGTTCATTTTTGCAAAATAGATTAATTTCCTTTAAGATAGCCTTCATCCATCATTTAGAAAGCTTCTTCTGAGAGCATATAGAAGTTGGCTTGAGCCCTAGCGGACTTGTGCCAGCTGACCAAGTGACAGCTGCGACAAGAGCTAGTACTTGTGCATACAGCACCGTCGCTTCCAAGTTTGTACGAACTACCGGGTTGATAAAATTAGAGATAGGAAGCTCCAGGAGTTGTAGAATTATTGCTACAATACTGGAGCCCACCAAATAGATCTATATGGTTGGATATATGTTAATCAACTCTAGATGGGTAGTACCTCTACCAATGGTCTTCCACGAAATTAACAAATTTCCCTAATGATTGTAACCTATTTGAATGTGAGGGGCCTCAACAGCCAAGGTAAACAAATATATTTACAAGATCACCTCAAAAAGGGGAATCCCCACATCATGTTGCTTTATAAAACAAAGGTCATAGGGGCAAGAATAGAAGAAATACTCATCCATATGCCTCCCAAGTATGAAGTAGTAGCTTTAGATGCAAGGGGCAGTGCAGGAGGGGTTTCTATTTGTTGGAACCCTACGAAGATTCTCTTTGATAACTAGTTCAACATGCTCCACATTCTCTTTGGGTGATTCAAACATATTGGGACTATTGAGAGGGCATTACTCTCAATGGACTACAACTCTCATATTCCAAGGGAGAAGGATGCATTCCTTCAAAATATAGGAAAGCTTAAAAATATGAACAAGGAAAAACTTTGGTGGATTGGGGGAGATTTCAACCTCATCACCTCTCTAGAAGAGAAAAAGGGTGGGATTAGACGTCAGGAACCAGAAATGGAACTTTTTGGAAATCTAATCGTGGACTTGCAACATGTAGATATACCCACTATCCATGGGCTATTTATGTGGAACAACTGTCGGGAAGGGTCACACCAATTCGCCTCCCGGTTGGATATATTTTTGGTTTTTGAAGACCTTATTAGTAAGGACGTCTTCTTTAAAGCTTATATCATGCCATGCCTTGGATCTTACCACTAGTCGATCCGCCTTGAAATGGATTTGAAACAGGGCAATTGCAACAGACCTTTCAAGTTTGAATCCTTTTGGTTGCATGATCCATCCTTTCTAGATAAGGCAAAGGATTGGTGGCCATCTAGTTATGTGTAAGGCAGGAAATGCATGCACACCTTTCAACTTCACTTGAAGGATCTTAAGCAGCAGATAAAAAAGTGGAATAAATCAGAATTTAGACATATTCATAAGGATCAGGAAATCCTTCAGGCTCGCATGAAAAAGGTACAACAATAGATGATCACCCAAGGCCGCTTTGGACCCCTTGCAGTAGAAGAAGGAGAACTCTTAACCCAGATAGAAGAACGAAGAAAGCAGGAGGAAATCATGTGGAAACATAAATCCAAGGTACAATGGCTTCAGGAAGGGGAGATAAACACCTGTTTCTTTCATAAAGCAATGATACAATATAGGCATCATATTAGAATTTTTTCGTTGCATGATTCAGAGGGGAACCGACTAGTGCAACATGAAGATATGGAAACCCTATTGGTCGACCACTTCCACAATCTTTTGTCGGAACCGTGTCCGGACAGATCGGAAGTGATCGGGCGAATCACAAGACATATTCCCTAGTTGGTCAGCAACGATCAAAATATGGCACTGATGCGGGCCATCACTTTGGAGGAAGTTGAGGAGGTGGTAAAAGGTTTGGCAAAAAACAAAGCCCCAGGGCCTGACAGATTTACTACAGAATTATTTCAGGCAGCCTAGCCCATCCTTGGTAAGGACATTCTAGAAGTATTAGAGGAATCACATTAATCTAAGCAAGTACACCCCACTCTTAATTCTACTTTTATAGCTTTAATTCCTAAAAGAGCCCACTCTGAAGATCCTCAAGGGTTTAGACCTATTTTCTTATGTAATTTTATTTACAAAATCCTCTCCACCATTATGGTCAACTTCCTTAAACCTCTCCTTCCATTTTTTATTTCTCTTGAGAAAACGGATTTTGTCCCAAGTTTCCAAATTCTAGATGGCATCACTACTGTCAAGGAGGCTATTCACTCCCTTAAGTGCCTCAAATCTAAGGGAATGTTGATTAAGTTGAACCTCTCCAAAGCTTATGACCACATCAACTGGCCTTTCTTGTTGAATAATCTGAAAGCCTTTGGTTTTAACCCACGATGGATCCAATGGATTTCTTCTCTTATCTCTACACCGATTTTTTCAATCATTATTAATTGCTCCCCCAACTGCACTTTTAATGCATCCAGAGCCCTTAGACAAGGAGAGCCTATCTCTCCCTTCCTTTTTATTCTGGATGTGGAAGGGTTGGGTAGATATATAAAATCAGTTGTTCAAGCAGGCCATCTCAAAGGTATCTGCCTATGGGGAAATGATCTTCCCTTATCCCATCAAGAATTTTTGGATGACATAATGCTATTTTTCCAAGTCTCCCTTTGAGAAGCCAGACTCCTTAAACCTATCCTTCAATATTTTATGCAAGCCTCTGACACCTAGATCAATAATCATAAATCTAATGTTTTTTCCTCTATAACGCGGTTTCTTTCCAATCCTTCCTGACTAGGATTTTCGGTTTTCATGTTGGCTCCCTTTTGTCTAAATAATTGGGAATTCCCCTAGTGATTAACTCTCTAAGAACCTCTTGTTGGAAATACCTCCTCGAGCATGTTGAATCATGCCTTCAAAACTGGCCTTTTCATTCACTTAACTTTGTTAGGCGGGTGGTTCTACTGAAGGTTGTGTTGCAATCAATTCCAATCTACCAGTTATCAGGCCTAGCTACTCCTAAAACTACATGCTCAGATATGACAAATATTTTCAAAAACATATTATGGAATGGGGCTTAGGAAGCCAAAAAATGGGTGCTCCTTTCAGGGAATCGTCTTATCAAACACAAAATGACTGGCAGTCTTGGTCTCCATGAGCCTTTTATCCTAAATCAAGTGATGGGTGTGAAACTATGTTGGCACTGGATTCAGGGCGAAACAAATCTTTGGAAGATTATTTGGGGCTAGAAATACAATATGCCCTCCTCTTCGAAAGATAAACTACGAGTGCAAGGTATTCCAAGAGGATCCTCAATTTGGAATTTATCCTCTACGAATAAAGAGTTAATCCATAATCATACATTCTCGGAAATAAGGGATGGGATTAGAGATTTATTCTGGCAAGATTCGTTGCAACAACAGGAAAATCTCTTCTGTCGTCAGGACCTTGCTGAGATCTTCCTTTTACCAACAGAACCCATAATTTGATAGTCAATCAATTTTGGGAACCTCTCTCATTAACTACATGAAGACAACGGAAAAGGGAACACAATTGGAACAATCTCCCCAGCTCAAATCAATGGGAATTATTTGATACAGAGCTACACTCTAGAAGGATCGTTATTTCTGATGGGTCAAATATTCTTCGATGGGGATACAAAACCAAAGGCATGTTCACCATAAAAGAATCTTATCAGTTGGCAACAAAGGAACCTCAGGACCAGTATAATCCTCTCTGGTGAAAAATATGGACGTGACAATTTTGCACAAAAGTGATGTACTTCATGTCACTAGAGTGCAGTTCTCATATTCTCACTTGGGACCAATTACAAAAGATAGGAATCCATGGGCCTTCCTTCTATAGCAGGTGTGCCCCTCAAAATGAAAATGTTGAGCATATTTTGAACATATTCCCCTTTGTAGCTCAGCTCTGTAGAATATTGACTCTATTTTTGGTCACCTAGACCGAGATAATACCAATATTTGATCCACTATTGAGACCTAGAGGCAAGGAATCTTCTCTAGTCCTCTCGTAAATGGAGCTTGGCATCTCTCCCTTAGATTTCTTCTTTAGGAAATATGGAAAGAAAGGAATAGAAGGATTTTCAAAGAACATAAGATCCATATTTAGAGAATTAGAAAAGAATTCTCCAAAACATTAGAGAAACTATCCTTGTAGATAAATGACAATATAATGATAGGAACATTACACCTCAAGAAGTGTGGATCCTTTATTTCCTAAACTTGTCCCCGCAAATGTTGCCCCCTCATCGTGGAAGTTAAAGGTGCCTCCCCGAAAATCCCCCTCCCAATTCTTCTGCCCTCCTGATGGTTTTCTTAAGCTCAACTTTGATGGGGCATCCAAAGGTAAGCCAAGAGCCGTGGGCTTTGGAGGTATCTTCAGAGACCCATAGTGTCGGGTGGTTCAAATATATGCTTCGGATTATGGCTTGGCTAGCAACAATGAAGCAAAATTCAATGTAGTAAAACATGGTTTGCTAATCACAAGACAGGAAGGGTTCAACAAACTGGTGGTTGAAGGAAACTCCACACTCATCATCGATACTATAAAAAAGCTTAGTCAAGGTTCCTAGTGGGAAAATATCAGTAAAAGTTGGAGGAATACTCATTTGATTCAGGACATTAATGATCTTATTCAAGGATTTGAATATATCATTCCCTCGCATGTTCATCGCACCAGTAACAAAGAAGTGGACTTCCTAGAAAATCGGGGATGCCTTCATTCGAGTAAGAATATAGATGATCCTTAGGTAAGTGAGACCCAGGAAGAGGGGTTGGATCAACTGACTCTGATTTTGGACTAGGACTCAGCTCCTAATCAGAACCCTTGATTGGGGTGCGAGCTAGCTGGAGATCCACATGGGGATCGTCACCATGATTGATCATTTAATCGTAAGGGTCGGTGGGTGTCCTCTCCTATGCTCTAAAACACTCCTACTCCTTAATGACATGAAGGGTCATAGATCATGACAAATCCATGATGTGTAGTTTAGCAAGCTATTAAAATTCCACGTGGTGGGAAAGGAGGATTACATGCAAAAATTTGTTTGGCAATCTAACTCGTGTTATGGGTATCTTAGGATGCCCCAGACAACTATTTTTGGGTTCGTTACGTTGGAAATGCAAGGAGGAAACTTTGTAACAGTCTGTCTTTACTCGGGGATGGCGCAAATGGTCTGGTATATTCTTATGCTTATCCTATTCACTGTCTTTGGGGCTGCAATTAGTGATTCACCTTGCGTTTGGAGGGGAAAAGAAACAATGGTGAATTGGAAAGTTTTTGTGATTACAAGCTCTAGCTTTCTCAACTATGTTATCTCGATCTTCGTAATTTTCGGCAATATTCTACCTCGTATGGGCATGATTCATGGTTTCCAGGTCATATTTATTATGTTTACTCTACATGTTGAATGTGAGCCATACCATTCCGAGTTTAAAGTGCCTTGGAAAACCTTGAGGAGGGAAAGGGTTCAAGCATTTGGACGGGGCCGAGTCTATGGACTCCAGTCTTAGGAGTGCAGAGGGGTCGTTGTTGTCATTTAGAAGGTGCCTCACACTGTGGGAGGGTTGTTGATTTTCTCTTAGTATTGGAGTGGGCAGTGGATTTATGTTGTGGTGCAGTGTCGTCTAGTGCTACCTCTATCCTTTTGTCCTCCTATTAAGTTTAAGTTTGATTTTTGATTTGTTTTTAGTATTGTTGTTACTCCAGGTCCGCCTAAGTCACTTCTTCCTCTAGCCTTTGCACAGTGGTTTGGGTCTCGAGTGTGGGTAGGTGAGAGAAAGTCGAAGAAGAGTGGTTCAACTCTGTTAATCATTGTGAAGAATCCTCTTGGAGGTAGTGCCTCTGAGTGCAGAGATCGTGGTTGTAAGAATCAGGGTGGAAAGAACAAGGAAAATGGCTTGACATCCAGTAGACCTCGATGCCAACGTGGAAGGAAAACGAATATTGAGATTTTACAAAACACCATTCAGGCCTATTATGTAGGGACCTCGGCCGAGGTAAAGAATCTAATTTGGACCTGAGAGGTTGAATTAAATTTGAAAGTCTAGATTGAGCCGCTGGTGGAGGATTGGAGCAATTTGATTCTCGATCCTAGCTTATGAAATGTATTGTTTCTAAAGAAATGGCTTCCTCTTTCAATATAACTGAAAATGGGGATCCTGACCCGGGTCTCAAAGACATTCAGAAAGAACTCCAGTTAATTCAACTCCAGCTGCAGCACCAGAATGCTCACCTTGGCTGCATTGAGCACTACATTCCCTGTTTGCCTCAATCTGAACTGCCAGGCTCAAGTGCAAAAGATCATGCTCCTGTGGAATCATGAGATGACTAGCTGATGGAATGTACTATCTGATAATTTTTGGCTTATATTTTGATGTATATGTGGAGTAGAATTTACGTTTATAGTTTTATGTTTAGTAGATGGCTTATAGACTATAAATCCTATAAGGCTTAGATAGACAAACTCAAATTGTTTATCTTTTGGATGGCTTATAATGTGATTTAGTTACCAACAAACCTAGTTTACCATTAGGTGGGTTGAGGCCACTGAAGGTTTCTTATGTGTGTAACCTGCCTGATTATTGAAATGAATGAATGGAAAGGTATTGCTAAGATTACAACAACCAAAAAATTGACCACATCCAAGAACATGTCTCCTACTCCCATCTAATCATTTAACCCTTTTATTATGCCATATCTTAACTAATTCATGCTAAGACCTAATTATTTTTCCTTTGTAAGTTTTACATTATGTTTTCATATGTGCAAATATTTGAAGTTATATGAGATATCTCTAAATGGATAAATTGAGCATCAATTTCCCTATCTTATGGTAATGTTACACACAAAGTCTTATCATAGAATTTGTTTTCTTTTATGATACCTTGATATGAATGGTTATATTATTGTCCATATTTCATATGATTAAATTTTTGTCATTGTGTTAGAACCATTTGAATATCATTCCTAGGTGTTTTCTATAGTAATAGATCTCAAAGTATTTAGTGAATGCTATAAATCTTGTTATATCCTTTCCTCTTCTCTTCTACAACCATAATTAGTCTTTTATGTAGTAATAGATCTCAAAGTATTTAGCGAATGCTATAAAGTTTGTCATATCCTTTCCTCTTCTCTTCTACAACCATAATTAACCTTAATATTCATCTGCCTTAGTTGGAAGCTAGCATGTTGATTATATACATGAAAGGTATCATCCATGAGAACTGAAATGAATAAAAACCTTTCTTTTAAAAACATTACTGGTTCTTGGCATAGTTTTCTAAGAAAAAACTATCTCAAGAAAACAACATGACCAATGCCTTTCATGTTTGGAATGGTTTCTAGCTATAAGAAAGTAGATATCAAAGCTTAGATTTCTCATGGTATACTAAGAAAGATATTTGTAAAGAAAATATCAAATATATAAGGTTTCATATCCTAATTTAAAATCAAGGAGAATGCTCTCAATATCACTAGTGTCAATGGTTAAGTATTATGTACAACAATTACCATTTCACTACCATTTATTTGCAAGTATTCATACGGAAACGAATGCCTTATTGTTTATGAATTTGTATGAAGAATATATAATGAAGAGGACCTTCATATTGAATATCATAAATTGTTGTATAAATAACTATTGGCAATAGTTTTCTAGCTCCATAAGTGATATGTAGCTCGAGGAATGGGCATCTTGAGAAAATACATATGTTCATGACAACATAAATGGGATTGTGGTTCCAGTGAACTATATTCTAATTAGACTTGTCACCTGAGTAATATGGCTTCAAATATTTATGTTATATATAGAAGTGCATACTCACATAAATTATATAATGGAATAGACAACAATAAATTGAGTCTATAAATATAGAAATAAATTGATAATTTCTTGAGGGATGAGGAAAGGAGAAATAAAGGCATTATCTATGTTTCCAACCACTCTAATAAGTTACATTTATCTTCTCTTGTAAAATACAAAGTTTGGATTAGATTTCAGTTAAATATAGTTAAAATTTTGGTCAATGCATTGATGATAAGAGTGAACATGCAATTGATACTACATGTAAGATAATTTTCTTTCCATTGTCCTTTTTATAGTTCTACATAATGGTAGTGGTGAAAGTGTAAAATGAACCCCTAGAAACTGTGATGACCAACTTTTCTCTTTGATACCTCTATAAATATGATACATTACACTTCACACTCATTTATAATGTAAAATATAACAAGATAAGCAATATTCTCTTCATGTATGTGTTGATGTCCAACAAAAGAATGAACATATTTGATTACATGATAGAAACATAGGGTATTTCAATATGTAATAGCTAATAGAAAATAATAGCTAATAGAAAATGGGTTCCTGTTATAGATAAATAACATTATGTTGGAAACCACACCAAGATTAAAATTGATGCACCACTTTATTTCATACCATCTAGTTATATATCCCACTCATTGCATATTATCAAATATGTTATCCACAACTCCTTGGAAAGGACAAAGATGTAGTGAATATGGATCAAGATGAAGTGAATAGGACTTTTGGTTAATTTATGGCTATGGAAATTGGTTAAGACAAAGAGGTAACAAATGGAATTTAATTATGAAATAAAGAAAAATAGGAGAAAAGGAAGGTAAAGAGACATAAATTTTCATGCAATGGAAATTAGAGGAAAATGAAGGAAAATGAAGAAAATTGAAACATCAATGATAAAAAGGCTTCACAAAAACAGTTCACAACTTTTGTTAGTTATGTTTTGGCTCTCTCTTTTCATTCTCTCTCTCATAGAGTCTTGAAAACTTATAACATTCTTGGAGAACATGGGCATTCACTTAGATTTGGAGAAAGGAAAGTACGAAAGAAAAGGAAGGTAAAGGAAAAAGAAAAGGAACATGAAAGGATGTCAAGGAGAAGGCTGGATAAAAAATTCAGCACGAGGATTTTGCAGGTAATAGGTTGCATGTGTGATTTCCTTACTGAGGGGTGAATGCATGGTACATGCATTTGTTTATTTGGTTCATTTGTTGGCATTGACATGGTTTTTTATTGCTTTGTTAGTGGTTCCAGCCTTTCCTTGCAATTTCTTGGATAGCCATGGTGTGTTGGGATTCATCCTTGGTCGAGCTCTCGATTTCCAGAAGGTTTTAGAACTAGGTGATGTGGTCTCAGGAAAATTCCAAAGGGTTGTGGAAGGAGTTGTTTTTCTCTAGGAAGTCGTCGAGAGGTGGGTGGAAAAAAGAAAAATCCTGAAGGTGTGGTGAAGGAGTTCTGAGGCATCCAAGCTTGGTTTAGTTTTATGATCTTTGGACCAGTTTAGGCGAGATCACGGTAGCTTGAGGGTCAAGGTGGTTTAACCTCTAGATTCCCTATTTTATTTTTTCTTGTTTTATCCCATGATATCCCATATTCATGCTTGGAATATGGCACAGGGGTTATTGGCTAAAATAAATACTTGGTTCAGCCCAAACTATGATCGGTTTGGACGTGGAAGTCCCTGACTTGCTCGGATTTTACATATGTTAATAGAAGTTATTTTCCCTATTGCGACCTATGAGCACTCGTACTTGTTATTATGTTGATTTGATGGCTAGTTTGTCATGGTTAATATTCTGGTTATTTGTTGGTTATAAGAATGGTTCTATGATGTCCTTTGACTATGGCTCTTATTCATGATTTTATAAGTATTTGAATGGCTGATGAATGCACGGGCTAACAAGTGTTGTTGCACCTAATTGAGAAGGAATTAGACCTTCTTAGTGATTCTTATATGAAGTTTAGAGATTTATGATCGTATATGCATTCATGACCTATAACTTATATGTTTACCATATGTTTGACGAAATGTCTAATGTGTACTAGGCAGTCTAGTTAAATTTCTTGCTTCAAGTTTGAATTTTTGGCATTGTGATCATCTCAATCATGATTATGGAAAGTTAGAGGCAATTTTCAGCAGTGGCATGGAGGCCATCATAAAAAAGTCACACATATCCTAGAACCGCATGCACAGAACAGGGGACCTTTGGCCATAACAACACGCAAGAAAGCTTATGAGTGTTGTTGGAGCTTCATAACCGCACGGATGCAATGTTATGGGTGTAGTTTGGGAGTTTCTCTTGAGAAAATAGATCCATTTGAGAGATTGATCGCCTGGGTTGGCTATCAAGGGATTGATCACCTGAGTTGATCGTCAATCTCGTGAGTGGTCTGCAACCCCTGAGGGAGGTCAATTAGTTGTAGGTTTGTAGGCCCCACTTCCATAACAGGAACTTGAAAGTTGGATCATGTCATTGTAGCACTCAACTCATATTTACCCTAGAGAGCTTGTACAAGCGAGTAAATGTGGGAGGGTCATTTACAGTTTTCCAGAATGGTAGTGGTGAAAGTGTAAAACCAACCCCTAGAAACTATGAAAAACAAGTTTTCTCTTTGATACCTCTGTAAATATGATACATTACACTTCACACTCATTTATAACGTAAAATATAACTACATAAGCAGTATTCTCTTGATGTCAGTGTTGATGTCCAACAAAAGAATGAACATATTTGATTACATGATAGAAATATAGGGTATTTCAATATGTAATAGCTAATAACAAATGGTTTCATGCTATAGTTAAATAACATTATGTTGGAAACCACACCAAGATTGAAATCAAATAACCATTGTGATGAGATGATAAGATATATAGTTATATATCCCACTCATTGAAGATTAGAAAATATGTTATCCATGACTCTTGCGAAAGGACAAATTTGAAGTGAATATGGATCAAGAATAGCCCCATTGCACAGGAAAATGTATATGAAGAGCCTTGAAAAGTCACATGAAAAGATACCTAGATCACAAGTTTGAAAGCCTTTAAATATTGAAGACTTGTGTGATTACTTCCTATAAGGTATAATTTTGAGTTGTTCAAAGAAAATATTATTGGTGGGGAGTACATAGAAAGGTTAAATAAGTTAAATTTCCAACATAAAATCAATAGTAGTATATTTTTATAAACTGTCATGAAAGAGTAAAGAAATAACTTATCATCTTCAAGAAGTTTGTGAATAGATTCATCTTGAAATGCATATCTTTCACCTCTCTCAAATTTGACCACATCCAAGAACATGCATGGTACTCCCATCTAATCATTTAACCCTTTTCTTATGCCATATCTTAAAGAATTCATGGTGAGACCCATAGTCATTAGCCCTAACTACTAATTTTTCTGGTAACTTTGTATTTTCTTATTATGGGTGGTTCACTTTGTTTCCGCTATGGTTAGGAAGTCAACACTTATAAATTGAGAATTACAAATGTTTTTATGTACATGAGAACCTAATGGATAGCACAACAATGTATTTATGACAATCTACACATTATTGCTTCCATGATTACAAAACCTTCTCATTTGAATAGCAAAAACTTCTTTTAAATTATGTTATTAAAGATAAGCTTTAGTGACACGATCAAGAAAGAAAAAATACACATGATAATCTTCAAAATCTAATAAAATAATACTTTAATTAAGCATAAACTAAATTGAAATGAACTAAAAACTCAAATTAATTAGATTCCAAAAGTGCTTCTTTCAAAATTAAATTAAATTAAATAATCATATTCCATTGGATATCTCATTGATTCTGATATCATTGGTTGATAATAAATATTCTAGTAAATTGCAAATATTTAAAATATATATACCAAAAGGATCAAAGCTGCGTCTCTTTATCAAACATTTTTGTTTTTTTAATTGTTCACCACACAAGATGGAGTATCTCATAAAGTATCAACGTTGATATCTAGTGGTAATAAATAAATATTCGGGATTCGGGTCCATGCAACCTCGATCGCCTAGGCGTTCTTGCTGTCTGCTGTATCTTCCATCCATCCTTACTAGGAAGGAGAGGGAGTTGAAGATGAGATGGTCACAAGGCGGGAGGGTTCGGTTTGAGCTGGAGGATGTGTTCTGCAAGTTCGGTTTGAGCTGGAGGATGTGTTCTGCAAGTTCGACACCAACAGTGATGGAAAAATATCGAAATTGGAACTGAGCTCTAGTGAGGAGGAGATTGATGGTGTGATGAAGGACGTGGACTCCAACAAAGACGGCTTCATCAGCTTCGACGAGTTCATGGCCGCCAACAGCAACGGCCTCAACGCCGCCCGTCTCATGCTAGGCCTCACTTCAGCTAATTGATGCCCACGCCGCCCCCTAATTAATAAATAAATAAATATTCCCCTACCTCAGCTCTCATCACTTAACTCTATCATTATATGACAGCTAAATGCATGTACTTCAATTTTAAATATATGCACATATATTTAAAATAACTACACAATCTCTTACTCTTTTTACTTGGTTGTTGTTTTTAGCATTCTTTTACATTTTTAAAATTTTTTACTTTTGATCACTTACGTTGTTGTTTTTACCATTTTTTCCACTTAATTATTGCATAAAAACAAAATGGGTTCCCATTAACCATTTGTCCACTTAATTATTGCATTAAAAACAAAATGGGTTCCCATTAACCATTTATGTGCAATGAAGGAAGTGTCGGTTTTATTCAGTTTACAAAGAGATAACATACCACACGATTTGAATATGATTATTCATTCCAATTCAAAATAAAGTTGTTTTTCAAAATAAATACAAGCTTAAATGGCATATGGGGTTTAAATTCTCTACTGAAATGGAAGACAAGTAATACTTAAAACTATCATACTATGGGATCTTCAATCTATGTTAAAAAACAAATAATAAAAAAATGTACTCAAGTCACTTGCACATTTTAACAAATTTTTTTCTTATGGGAGTCTCAGTCTATAACCTAGTGCTATAAAATCGATCTAGAAATATAGTCATTTGAAATCATAAAGCATTAACTATCTAGATGATTGTAAAGATGAGAGCCTCGATTGGTACTTTGCACCATACAAAATATAGTTTCATAAGTATTGCATAATAACAATGTGTCATTTTGGTCTTCCTTGTCGGAAGAAACAAGAGAGTAAACTATACAATTCACTATGGGAACCCAATGATATTAAGAAATATATAACTATAATGCCAAACTAGTATTTCATAATATTAGTGCTTTAGTATAGTCTTCCTTGTTAGAAGAATCAAAAGAGAGAACTATACAATTTAGTATGGGAAGCCAATGATATCAAGGAAGATATAACTATAATTCCCAAATACTTGCCTAAAATATTGCTACCATCCCATGCCCATTTCCCCATTAAATGAAAGTAGTTTCGCATAAATTAACTCAAAGCTTCCATCTTTGCAATTGGATTTAGTTCTTAAAACATCATTTTCTTTTCTATTACTTGAACCTGCATTAACTTATTGAGAAATCACCATAAAGCCATGAAAACCTACAAGCAATTGACCTTAGTTTGTAGGAGTAGATATGTCTATATTTTTAAAGAAGTAATAGGGTATTAAACTCTCTTGTTTTATCATCAATTTAGAGAAAATCATAATGGGCTCTTAAAAGCTAAATCCTCTATTATTTTCTTCAAACTAAATAAAAAAATGAAAATTCTCATAAGGCAAGTGAATACAATAATTCCTCCCTTTAAATTTAGAGAAAACAAGAGACCTATTTAATTAATAAGCCACTTACATTTAGTATCTCTTACTCAACATAGAATATCCTTTCAATTTAAGAAAAACAATAAAATTACCTACAAGAAGAACCAATTTCTTTATAAATTTTAATTTCAATGTCTTCATAACAACTTCATAGTCTAGGGGTAATCATATCCATTGTATTTTACTCAATTTCTTTCCATTCCCCCCATTTGGAATAGAACACCTTGGAGGCATCATTTCACTCTTATGACCTCTTCCAACAGCTAAGTTATACCTATTATTTTAACTTCTTTCATTCAAATCTCAAAGTTGAATAAATTAGATAAATTTTTCCTACTAATTTCAAAGGAATTTATACATGAATATGATGAAAGAGATGGAATGGTCATACCTTGCAGGATCCCATAGAACCCCTAAAATATTATTATGAAAATAATAAAATTTCTTCATAGAGATAAAAGAGATGGCGGTAGGAAGTGGTACCTCTAGTATCCTATATAACTTATTTCCCAAAGAAATAATAACAACGTGAGGCCTAGACTCATACACAACATGACACTTCCACAAGTATGGTTGGCCAAATAATACATCAAAAACTTCAGGAGGAGAAACATCACACAATACCTCATATGTGAAGAGCTTGATGTTGTAGGGAAGGCGACACTGTTGGGTGATGCAGAGATCTCATCCTTGGTGAAGCCACCCCATGGTGTATGACTGTGGGTGTGGTGTGGTTGGTATGCCCAACCGCTTCATGAACACTGCTAAAATTAAGTTATTTTGGCTTTTGTTGTCGACAATGAACTATAGTGGAGAACTCTTCACCCGCATATGGGAGTGGAAGAAATTCTCCCCCTCTTATGGATCTTCGGGCTCAATCTTCTCGATCCTTATGGTGGCAATAGTGGCACTGGGCTCTGCATCAATAATCTACTTCCCTTTGTCATTACCCTTGTCGGGTTCTGACTCAGAGTCAGAACATGCATTTGATTAAGAAGCCTTCAACTCGACTACTAATGACTGCTTGGCTCGAAACTCACTTGTGTTGTGAGTGGGCCTCTGGTGGCACTCACACCATTTATCTGTGTCCTTATTTGTTTTCGTGGTGTTTTTCTTTTCTTGCGGCTTTGGAAATTTTTCTTGGGTCGCCTCACCTTGGCTTTATCCTTTGTTCTACAGTTTGGGGGCACCTTTCCCTTTATTCAAATTTGTAGATCCAAAGCCTTTCTTCTTCTATTTAAGTTTTTTCTCGATCTTGACATCATATCGATAAGGAGTGCCAAGCGAGGAGATGTCCAGGAACTCCATCTCATCTTGGATTTACTGGTGTAGACATCCGCGATACTTGAATACCAAATTCTTCTCAGAATCCTTGACACCAAGCTTCGTGTGAAGTGTATGAAAAATATTTGTGAACTTCGATACGTCTTGGTCCCTTCCTTGCTGCGATGTGGTCGAATTTATGCATCAATATTCATAGCTCTTGATAGGGTAATATTGTTCCTTGATGGCGTCTCAAAAATAATTCCAACTGGGTGCAATTGAAAACAATGAGGGTTCCCTCTTATCCTTCTGTTCATAGTAAGTTTCCCACCAGTCCTTTACATGGGGGGTGACTTTGAGAAGTGAAAAAGTAATATTTTCTTGATTGGAAAATTCATGACCTGAAAAATATCCTTCCAACTGATTTAACCATCTATCTATGACGTTTTCATCTTTATGGCCTTCAAATATGGGTATGTCAAATTTGACTTGTACCTTATAGGGAGTGGCGCCTCTAGAGTGGCTACTGGATGAAGATGTATCACCTGTGGGTAGCCACAAAAAATTCTTGGCAAAGTTATCCATCATCCCATTCCTCTATTGCTCGAGGGCTTATTCAAGCAATATTTTGGAAGGATCTTCTACTCCATCATCTTTCTTTTCTTCCGCTATGGGAGTTCGTTGGGGTTTATCGGCATGGCCTTGCAAAGGTTAAACCAGTTGGAGCCCTAAATCATTATACCCTAACATCGTTGGGGACATGCAAATAAAAATAGAGAAAGAGAAGACTGCTCTAATACCAATGATCCAAACTTATACTGGAATGCAACAGAATACAAAACAAACATAAACAAAGAAATTTAAAAGAAATAAAAATTCATTTCAATAATATCAAAGAACTAAAATATGTTTACATAGAGAATGGAAATAAACTAGCTCAAGCGATGGTAGATAATCACTGAGAAGAGATGTGACATCTACATTCCTCTAATTGTGTTACAATGAGGCTTAAGGGCCTTTTTATTATTCAACAACAAGGGAAAACTGTTAACAGACAAAACCCTAACCCCAGGAGATGGACTGCCAAGATTTTTTGGGAGCTATTGGGGTTTGTTGGGAAACCCACTTCCCAGGGTTATAACTTAGTTATATGATCTTTGTTTGTCGTGTATCATACCTCATTGGAAATATATCCAAGTACTACAAGATTTCTAAAAAAAAAAAAAAAAAATTGCCATTTAGGGGGTCAAAATAGCTCCAGAAGTTCAGGACCTGAAAAACTTCTAAAAATAATAAATGCTACTCTAATCAAGGAATCACATGAAACTGACTAGAGGTCTAGGTGGAATAGGTGGGTGGCCACCAATATCCACCTAGATCACAAAATCATTGTACACTAAATATTATACAATTATAAATACAAATGTTCCTTTTCCATCCACTCAACTAGGTAATTTGAATTCCATGCATAACTAGGTCTATTTTTAGCTGATTAAGTAGTTAAATGAGAGATCAGTGAGTTAAAAATTGTTATAACTACTCTACTCAACTTACCTTAAACTTACCCAATTAATGACTAGAGGTCAATTAACTAAGTTAAACTAACATTAACTCAACAAGATTGCATGATCTTAGCAATCAACTCATGCACAACTCTACTTCTAGCCTATAACTTGAATTTACTGATATAACTAGTAGATAAGGCCATGTCACTCTAGCTAACTACAATCCAAGTCATACAGTTGATGTGGAAAATCAAATTTTCTCCATTTGAATAAGGCACTAGTCAAATGAAGCCTTTTCTTGCTACAATTTGAACACTCCCTATTAGCAAGAAAAGGGTTCAGCACAACACCAATCTTTCTCCTACAAGAATGTACGATAACAAGAATCCATCTCACTGTTGCTTTTGTTACTATGATAATTACAACTGAGAAGCATCCGAAATACTAAATCAATTGTGTCTTTGATTTGCAACTGTCTCTTAAGCATTTCACTACTACTAGTCTCTGCATTGTCTACTAAGAAAATTATGTTGTTCCTGACTCTGTTATTGAGCCTCCTGCTTTATTGTCAACATTAGTCTATGCTCCTCTATATCTGACTACTCCAATTAACATTGATCCTTCAACTAATAGATACCGTGGGTCCCTGTATCAAGGGTAATGATCCATGAGAAGAGTATACTCCAATTGCTACTTCTCTCCTATGGACCCTGTCCAAATCTTTGCAACTCTGCGACTAAGGCTCTAGATCACCCCACCTCACTACTGGAGGTATAGTTGCATGCATGGAGAAATATACCTCTGTATTAACGATATTTTTCACTCTAACTCCAATCTATCTCACTTCCCCAGTAGAAACATGCTTTAGAAAATGTTTTCCCATACTGTACACCACATCATAACCTTTGTCCTCTAATTCAACTACAAGTATCAAATTTGTCTTCAGCCTAGGCAGTTGGGACCTATTGACAATGCTGGAAATATGTAAACTAAGGGGTCTCCTTGATGTGAAATCTCAATTTGACCTCAGACTATTTGGAGTAGGAGCCCCATCCGGAATATCAACCTGATTGCCATGTATTCTTATAGATTTTCCTTACCTCTAACTGTCAGCAAGAGAGGAATGTGTGGTGCCTCCGAAAAAAATAAGGTGTGCTTGCTAAGTGTTTAGTTGTAGGTACATCAATTTTCTTCTACCCCAAAGTAAAAGCGTAAAGTGAGCCTCTAAGAATGAGGTAATAGTACCACCATAGAAGAGGTGCACACAATCAATAAGGTTTAATCTAACATCCAGTGAAATAGTCCACAAAATATGCGATGGTCATTACAGCAATCCATGAGAAATATCTTTCTAGTATCCCGCAAGATAGTCCAAAAGGATGGGACAACAACAAAAACCATTACAACACATTCTCAATAAGATGAGCACTAAAAGAACCGAACTAGTTCAACTACATTAGCATAGATGAAAGCAAACATGAAATACAAACATATGTAGAATAGTCTTACAAATATTCATAGTCCATGCATGAAGAACGTGTTGGCCTTGAAGGTGTTTTTTATTAAGTAAACGTTCCAAGACACATGTGTACAATGAACATCACTAGCTCCAATAGTGGAGCATTGGAGCCACTCCTTTCTCTAATGCCTTGGATCCTCTCGCAAGGCATTAGAGAGGCAAATTAGTCCTTTGCGCATATAATGAGGGAGTATATATAACTAAGGGGTGTTGCTTCTCCTTCCTTGTGACTTTTTGAATACCCTCATGATTGTTTGACTTCCTATGACTTTTCAACTTTACATGAATTTTGATATTCCACACATCCTTTTGACTTTCACTTTACAATACATTTCTAAAAATATGGTACATCATTGGATTCATGACATGGCATGACATGACATAATGGACTTGTATTGCATGATGATGTGGTAATGTAAAGGCACTGCTACTACTGAGTGTTGAGTGCACTTTTCCTTTTTTCACCTCTGTATCACTTTGTGATAAGGAATCTTCAATGATCTTAAGTCTTGAGTTGTGATTAAAAAATTATGCTCCTTTGGCTTTTATTGATTAGTTAGCTTCTGTGTTCAGCTACAAGTGTGTATTTAAGCAAGCTCCCCTCCTTCATCTCCTTCTTCATCATCTTGACATGATGTGATAGAGTACCTGCATCTGTAATTCACTCGTGATGAGATGACATCAATCTAAAAACCTAGTCTAAGATAGTGGATTTTGATCCATTATTTGAGAAAGAGCCAGGTGAAAGGTCAGGAGAGAGGACTCAGTAACTGTGTAATGCACAGTTCCAACAACTAGGGGTGAGGATTAAGCTCTGAGACTGCACAATGCATAGTTTAGGCAGGATTGAGGGAAAATATTGTGCATTTTTGAGAGGTAGTGGGACAAGCTAAGGCGATGTGCACTAAGAGGACACACTGTGCAATTTTGAGAGACAAGGGAGACAGGGCTACTATGTAATTACAGAGTTCAGAGGCTTAGGGGATGAGCTTGACGATTTTGATTGTGATTGTGCATTTTGCATTAAAGACCAAGCTGGGAGGTATGATTGCACAAATATATAGGTCAAGGCCAGAGCTTGAGCATGGAAACTGCGCAGTACAATAGTCCTAGGAGGCAGGAACTAGACAATGTGTAGTGCCAAAGGGAAATCTCACAACTAGATAACTAGAATTGCGCAATGCATAGTTGAAGGAGGTCGGGTGAAGCCAAGTTGCTTAGTCGGGAAGCCTTCTTAGAAATGGATAAGTGTAAGACGAGTTAGACTTATGTGAACAGTGATAAGACTTCGGCTGTGATATCACACTTAGAATACTTGATGACACAACAACATAGATCACCTAAGACACAAGAGCAATACATTTCCCTCTGTGTGACTTCTTTATGACCATTTAGACACGTGCAACACTTAAGATAGACTTTGGGACGACCATGATGACACTTGTGCGAGAGTGCTCAAAACTTTGTGAATGAGTGCGACAGATGTTTACATAGTTAGAACACCTCATATACACAAATATAGACCCTTGAAACCATGAGAACATGCCTCTACACATTATGCAACATCCAATCATGCCAAAAGATGACAGTTAACCCAACTTGCAAAGGGGAGAAAAATACTTCAAGAAATCTCATGCAATGATTTTCAGTTTTTGCGACAATAGTATGCAAGACCAAGGAATGCTCTAAAATTGAGTGTATGCCAAAATTTTGGAGGGTGTTGTAGTAGCTACAACACTTGGCGACACACTGGTAGAATTACAGCTTCTCTATTTCGATTAAATTCTTCTGTGGAGGGCCTTGGTTCTTCATGGTGCATTGATTAGTCGTGTAGATTACTTTGGTCTTCCCACTTAGCCATGAATAAACACGATTTCCTTTATTCCTTCTTGGTTGAACATAACATAACATTCAGCAATATCACAACCTTTCGACTTAGTAAGGGTAGTGTAGCTTGCGAGCTTAATATTTTCAGAGTATAATTTTTTATCTCTCGTGTTGCTCCACTACGAGCAGGCCTGGACAGTACCCCGACGAAGTCACCTAGGAACACAAGAATTTCTCCGCTACCAGCGAGCCTGGACAGTACCCCAGCGGAGTTTCTTGCTTCAAGTCTCTGTGCATGAAGCATTTCTCTTATTTCACCTTTACTTATTTATTTTAAATAGGAATATGCATGGACACTTATTTATTTTTGGGTGGAAAAGGGATCCTGACTTATTGAGAGTAGAAGAGGTTGTTCCTTTAAAGAAGCATATAGATACCTCTGCTTTAGGTTTGCTATATTTTATTTTCCCCTTCTCCTCTTCTACTTATTGGATAAGCATGAAAACACCGAAACACAAAACCGATTGTAGGCATAAGGTTTCCTGAATAGACATAGGTTCATGGTTTGACCAAAAATCTCCTTACGAACAGATCATATTTTCCATCAGAACTTCATCGACCAAAATATATAGCCGACACAAGGAAGATGGACTGGATGTTAGCCAAATTTTAAAGTGTCACAAGACTCTTTAGACTTCAGCTACACACATACTAAGAAGCCAAAAAAGGTCCAGGAACAACACTTATTCACATGATGAAAACAAATGGAGACAATTAACAAGAAAGAAAAACAAAAGAAACAAAATGATAGGAAGGACAACAAACAACAAGGAAACAAAACCAGAAGCCAAGAAAAGAAACTAAACCAAAGCATAATGTAAGAGAAAAGTGAGAAAAGACAAGGGAGACTAAATATAACAAGATGGGATTGGTGCAAGAGAAGGAAAACTAAGATGCAGCTAATCCTACTCCTAATCTAATAACTAGAAGGTCGGGGTCACGTATGAGGTAAATTTCTAATATAGCCACCGTAATCATTCCTAACATACAATATAAAGCAATGTGCAAGATAAAATATGAGAGCTTGAATAATTTGCACAAAAAATTGAAGGTCTTGCCTATGCATAGAAAGATGTGTCACAACCACTACTTTCATCCAATTCACATTCTTACCTCTACGATGGAAAGCATAATTAAACAAACCTCAAAGACTTCTTGTGAATGCACCTTCTTCTATGTCATCCTACTTAGCAAGCACAAGAAAAGGCTAAAACCTGTTTATTGTAATGGAGCTTGCCAAGTAATATTCCTCCAACCATTCAGTGGTTGGATCATAAAATTGATGATGATCCTCTTGAAAACCCTGAAATATTTGAAAATATCGCTCTTCAATTAGAGGCACGAGATTAAGATGGGAATCTTGTGAGGTAAAATAGATTTGATCATATTTGGTAGTCATGTTGAGACAGTGAGGCCCTGACATAACCATTAGTGAAGGTTGAAGTTATTCAATCACTCAACAAAAATCCAAATAGTGAGATGTTGAATGATGAAGATCAGAGGATGTAAAACAAGTGTCATTGGATGTGCTAATGGGAAAATGATAAAATGAATGACATTCGTTAGAGAAAGAGTACTGATCAGATGGGTTGATTAAAGCATCATATTCCCAGTTTGTAATAAATGAAGATAAATCATTTTGAAGAGTTTCACAAATGCTCTGAATAATAGAATCATCTTCCTCATGTGATGAATGTGACAAACTATTTCTTTGTAACTGGTTACACACTACACTAGCAACGTCATTATCGAAATAAGTGAGAAGGAATGCCAGTACAACAAACACATGAAATCAATCAAGATGTAGTGAACGAAGAAGAATTTGATTCGCGTGATAACTCGTGCATTCATTATCACTCAAGAGGATTTTAGGTGCAATGAATGGGAATATTTGCAATATAACATTCATGAGAAAAACCAGGAGCTGACTATTAAGAGATGAATTTGATAAGCATGATTCCTTCGGCCAAAGATAGTCTTTGAAATGATCAACTTCGCAATTCCATGACTCTATGAGAGGCACACATTCCAAACCCAAGTTTGATGTGAGTGATTTTCATGAAGATGAATAAACTAAAAAATATTCCTGAATCCAGTGAGAAGTAAAATCTTGAAAATTTGAAAGATCATACTCGGAATACCAAACATTTTTCAAAAAGAAATTTTCATTGAGTGAAACCATGCAAAGAGAAGGATTGTGCAGAAAAAAACAGATCTGACTTATTTCAGGGGATTACAAGAGTTGCGAGATCTTGACATAACCATCAACATAATTTGAGGTGCCTCGACTCCTTGGAAGGTCCCAAAACTTTCTAGGATTGGAAAATTTTGTTTTGAAGATTGAATGAAATCATGCATGGTTTGAGGATAGCTATTACCACTGGTTTCAATAAATCCATTTCTCACTAGATTACATCCATCTCTATCACTGATTTCATTGGATTTTTCAACTTGAACAACCAAATTATTCAACTCAAAAGATTCTTTTGATCACAAATTTGAATATTAATTAATAGAGGAAATTTAATGAGCAAGGTGATTTCAAGAGTTTTCTTCATGCAAGAGAACAGATGATGAGGGTTGGGCAGAGTAGTCAAAGATTAAATTGTTTTCATTTACATCATGGATAATCTAATCACCTTGTGTAAATTGAGAATATAACTCATTGGATGAAGAACTTAAAGAGCATGGATTATCTCCATCGCAAGTAGATGCATTGCAGATGGTAGAGCACAAGGGATAGTGAGATGAAGAGGAATTTTTGATAAGCACATCTTCTTTGACTGAATCAAATTCTAGATCCAAAGTAGAATATTCATGAGAAATCAAAAGATTAGTTCATGCACTTGGGAATTCGCTATTGAATACATCAATAGAGTCATCATCATTGGGGTGATTTTGGGCAAAGGTTATGGATTGATCGAAAGAATTGATTACATTTGATTCACTATCGAGATTAGCAGATTGAGAATCATTCAAGAATGGAAGCACATTGTTTTGACATGGAAGATTTTTAAAAAGAGAAGAAAGATTGAAAGCATCTTCACCTTCTTGCTCTTATACCTGTGTAATTTGATTGTGTTGTATCTGATCGCAATTTGAACCAGTAATGAAAAAATCAAGAGAGCGTGAAAGACTAGCTGGTGGAGAAAATTGATCAGGTAGATCATAGTAAAAAGATTCATGGCATGTATATGATAGAGGAGCATAGAAATCTAGATTAGATTGGAAGCTAGAGTTATGAATGATAACATCATGTTGCAGAATGGGGAAGTTAGTCTTCATCATGGGCTTCATGAGCCATTTTGAGATTTCCTTCATTGAATTTGAGTCATGAGAAATGCAAGAAGAATGAGAAGATGGATTAGGAATTTGATTTGCAGATTTTTCAACATTATCACCATCACATAGAGACACCTTCATCGAAACTAGAAAAGGGGGAGGAAAAAGAAAAAAGAGGCAATGAATTCCTCCTCTGAAATTAGAGGTGTCTCATGATTCATAAGAGTTGGGGATGTAGGAAAATTAGGGGGTTCAGGTTCATCATGTAAAGAGATAAGAACCAAGCTCTCAAACACTTGTTTCAAGAAATCCTTATTCATGTCTTCTTTAGAAATTTCATAACAAAGGTGAAGGAATTGATCAAAAAACTCCTCAACTGATTCATTAGAATTCATTCTTAAGAGATTGATTATTTTACAAACATCTCGGTAATTATACATATCAAAGGCTTGATGAAGCTCCCTGAGGAAATGATGAAGGGAATGGATGGAAGCAGGTGGCAAGGTATGGCACCATTGATTAACACAACCTTCAAGGGTGAGGAAGAAAATCACACAAGAAAACTCTTCATCATTGATTTCATAAGATTCACAAAATTTAAGAAAATAAAAAATGTGCTCGGTTATGGATGTTCCATCCTCACCATCAAACTTTAACTGGGACAAGTTATATAGAGGCTCATCAGGGATTGAAAATTGATAAAGGGAAAAATTAGAGAAACATGACAGGAGTAAGGTTTGAGCATGAATAATTTTAGATAAGATATTAATACCAAATTCAACGGGCTCATCTTATCATCTGGACCTCCTTCTAGTGCCATTGTTGACGGTGCTGGAAATCCATCAACCAAGGGGTCTCCCTAATGTGAAGTCCAAATTAGACGTCACACCGTTTGGAGTAGAAGCTCCATCCCGAATATCAGCCTGGTTGCCATGTATTCTTATAGATTTTCCTTAGCTCTAACTGTCAACAAGAGAGGAACGTGTGGTGCCTTCGAAAATCAAGAAGGTGTGCCTAGTGAGTGTTCAGTTGTAGGTGTGTCAAATTTCTTCTACCGTGGAGTGAAAGAGTAAAGTGAGCCTCTAATAAAGAGGTAATAGTACCACCCTAGAAGAGACACACACAATCAAGAAGGGTATGTCTAACATCCAACAAAATATTCCACAAAAGATGTGACGATCATTACGACCAATCAATCAGAAATATTTGTCGAATATCCTTCGAAATATTCCACAAGGATGGGATAGAAACAAAAAACATTACAACATATTCTCAATAAGATAAGCACTAAAATGACCAAAATAGTTTAACTACTTTAGCACAGATGAAAGAAAACATGAAATACAAACATCTGCATAATAGTCTTATAAATATTCATAATCCATGCATGAAGATCGTGTTGGCCTTGAAGGCTTCTGTTATTAAGTAAAAGTTCCAAGACACATGTGTGCAATGAACATCACTAGCTCTAATAGTGGAGTGTTGGAGCCACTCCTTTCTCCTCAAAATAACTAGTTTGTCTCTCTAATTCCTTGCGGGAGGAGATAAGGTGAGGCATCCTTTGCCCATACAATGAGAGAGTATATATAACCAAGGGGTGATGCTTCCCCTTCCTTGTGACTCTTTGACTTCCCTCATGACTTTTTGACTTCCTATGACTTTTCAACATTACATGACTTTTCGTATTCCACACATGTCCTTTGGAATTTCACTTTACAATACATTTCTGAAACATATGTTACATCATTGGCCACAAGGTGTGGCATGTGACTACTCATGACATGACATGATAGGACAGTGTTGACATGGACCGCATGATGATGTGGCAATGTCAAGCCACTATCTCCCCTAAGTGTTTTGTTTATGCGTCTTCCTTTTACCTCTATATGACTTGGTGATAAAGAATATGCAATGATCTTAAGCCTTGAGATGCAATCGCAAACTGATGTCCCTTTTGCTTTTCTTGATTGATTAGCTTATGTGTTCAGCTAAAATTTGTGTCTTTCAGCAAGATCACCTACTTCATGTCCTTCTTCATCATCTTTCCATGATGTGATAGAGTACCTACATCTGCAATTCACTCATGATAAGATGAAATTAGTATGAAAACCTAGTATAATTGATAAGATAGTTCATTTTGATCCATTATCTAAGCCAGAACCGGGTGAGAGGTTAGGAGAGAGGGTTCAGTGAATGGGTAGAGCATAGTTCCAGAAGCCAGGGGTGAGGCTTGAGATTTGAGATTGTGAAATGCATAGCTTAGGCAGGACTGAGGGAAAATACTACTCATTTTTTAGAGCCAATGGGACAGGCTGGGGGGATGATAACTGAGAGGAGACACTGTGAAATTTTGAGAGACAAGGAGGTAGTGCTATTGCACAATTTCATAGTTTATAGTATCAGTGGATGAGCTTGAGGCTTGTGATTTTGCAGTGTGTAATGAAGGTCGGGCTAGGAGGAATGATTGTACAATTATGAAGGTCAAGGTCGGAGCTTGAGCACGGAAACTGTGCAGTACAACAGACCTGGAAGGCAGGAGATGTGCATTGCATAGTTCCAAAGGGAAATGACACAAATGGAGGACTGGAACTGTGCAATGGATAGTTCAGGGAGGATGGATGAAGCCAAGATTCTTAGTCAGGATTCCTTCTGAGACTATGATCTCACACTTAGAGTACTTGAAAACATAATGACATAGATCACCTAGGACACAAGAATAATACATTTCCCTTCGTGTGACCACCTTATGACCATTTACGACAAGTGCGACACTTAAGATAGACTTTGGGACAACTGTGACGACACCTGTGTGACAGTGTTCAAAATTTGGTGAATGAGTGAGACAAATGTTTACATAGTTAGAAAAAACCATATACACAAAGAGGGACCCTTCAAACCATCATAACAGGCTTCTACACATTGTGTGATATCTAATCATGTTAAAACATGACAATTAACCCAACTTGAAAAGGGGAGAAAAATACTTCAAGAAAGCTCATGAAATGATTTTTGGTGTTTGAGAAGACAGTATGCTAGACCAAGGAAGGCTCCAAAATTGAGTGTAAGCTAAAATTTTGGATGTTGTTGTAGCAGCTACAAAAATAGCTAAGGTTTGAATTTTCTAGTTGACTAAAGATTTCGTTAGTTGACAACAGAGTTTGGCAATTGAACACATATGGTGACAACTAACAGTAGGCCTCTGAGTAAGTTTTTTGGTTATTGGCATTGTTGGGTTCATCTCATGGTGTTGGTTAGTTGAGTTTTCTCGATAGGATTATGGTTGAAGATATGGATCAATTTACTCTATTTTGTTGAATCATTCAATGACAATCTAATAAGAAAAAGAATTTGAAATGGTTTTCTCCATATTGGGTTTTTCCCTAGTCTTCGACCAATCCTGGTGTTTCTATGTGTGAATGTTTTAATTCTATTATTCATTTATGTTCTGTTGCATTAATGATGATGTTGTTCGTTCTATATAATTTCATATGCTACTGAATAATGTTGTAAATCTCATTATTGTTATGATGTTGTGGGGAAAATTCTATATGTAAATGATGAAATTCAATTATCTAAAGCAAAAAACAATAATCCCTAAGAAAATTTAACATATTAAACCCAAGAGGAGCTCCTTGAGGACTATATCATTTGCCAAGTTGACACCTCGGTATTGTGGGAATTTTGAGATCCTTGAGAGGATTGGACCAATGGCCTACAGACTTGCACTGTTGCCAACAATGAAAGTCCATGATGTTTTCCATGTTTCATTGCTTAAGAGATATTTCCAAGATCTTGATCATGTAATTGATTGGTCTGTATTACAGGTTGGACAAGAGGGATAGTTCCAGTTCCAGCAAGAACGTCAGTTCATTTTGCATTGGAAACAACTCATGCTCCGAAACCAAGCAATAAAGTAAGTTAAAGTACAGTTGAAGCACTTTGGGCTCGATGAAGGTACATGAGAGATGAATGATTAGATGCAGGATTTGTATCCTTCATGATTTGTTGGTTCAAGTAAATGAGTTTTTTTTTTATATATATATTTGTAAATACCACAATGAGTTGTGTTATAAAGCTCTAATAAGTGTTATGTTTGTTTTTATTTCAGCAGGATGTCATTGTAAACATTGCATCGAGCTATGTTATAAAGATCCACAGGTAGTGTGTTTTGTTTTCATTAATTTGCTGGTCATATGTGTCATAGAACACCGAGGACGTTGTTCTCCCAAGGGGGAGGATTTTGTAATAGCCTCAGGTTAAAGTTTCACGTAATAAAGGATAATAAAGTTAAAATAAGACCAAGGTCACGGGACCAAGGGGGAGGATTTTGTAATAGCCTCAGGTTAAAGTTTCACGTAATAAAGGATAATAAAGTTAAAATAAGACCAAGGTCACGGGACATGTATTCCAAGCTGAATCTTGGGCAAACACTATAGTGGGAATCACTTTTGGTTTATTTATGGCTATGGAAATTAGCAAGGAATAAGAGGTAAAAAATGACATTTAATTATGAAATAAAGGAAAATAGGAGAAAAGGAAGGTAAAGAGACACAAATTTGCATGCAATGGAAATTAGAGGAAAATGAAGAAAATTAAGACATCAATGATAAAAAGGCTTCAGAGAAATAGTTCACAACTTTTGTTAGTTCTGTTTTGGCTCTCTCTTTTCATTCTCTCTCTCATACAGTCTTGAAAACTTAGAAAATTCTTGGAGAACTTGGGCATTCACTTAGATTTGGAGAAAGGAAAGTACGAAAGAAAAGGAAGGAAAAGGAAAAATCAAAGGAACGTGAAGGAAATCAAGGAGAAGGTCAGATAAAAAAAATGAGTTGGAGGATTCTGCAGGTAATAGGTTGCATGTGTGATTTCCTTATTGAGGGGTGAATGCATGGTACATGCATTTGTTTATTTGGTTCATTTGTTGGCATTGACATGGTTTTTTCCTGCTTTGATAGTGGTTCCAGCCTTTCCTTGCAATTTCTTGGATAGCCATGGTGTGTTGGGATTCATCCTTGGTCCAGCTTTCGATTTCCAGAACGTTTTAGAACTAGGTGATGTGGTATAAGGAAAATTCCAAAGGGTTGTGGATGGAGGTGTTTTTCTCTAGGAAGTCATCGAGAGGTGGGTGGAGACAAGAAAATTCCTCAAGGTGTGGTGAAGGAATTTTGAGGCATCCAAGCTTGGTTTAGTTTTACGATCTTTGGCCCAGTTTAGGCGAGATCACGGTAGCTTGAGGGTCGAGGTGGTTTAACCTCTAGATTCCCTATTTGATTTTTTCTTGTTTTATCCCATGATATCCCATATTCATGCTTGGAATATGGCATGGGGGTTATTGGCTAAAATAAATACTTCGTTCAGTCAAAACTATGGTCAGTTTGGACATGGAAGTCCCTGACTTGGTCAAATTTTACATATGTTAATAGAAGTTATTTTCCCTATTGCGACCTATGAGCACTTGTACTAGTTATCATGTTGATTCGATGGCTAGTTTGTCATGCTTAATATTCTGGATATTTTCTAGTTATAAGAATGGTTCTATGATGTGCTCTGACTATGGCTCTTATTCATGATTCGATAAGTATTTGAATGGTTGATGAATGCATGGGCTAACAAGTGTTGTTGCATCTAATTGAGAAGGAATTATACCTTCTTAGTGATTCTTAGATGAAGTTTAGAGATTTATGATCATATATGAATTCATGACCTATAACTTATATGTTTACCATATGTTTGACAAAATGTCTAATGTGTACTAGGCATTCTACGTAAATTTCTTGCTTCAAGTTTTAATTTTTGGCATTGTGATCATCTCAATCATGATTATGGAAAGTTACACAAAATTTTTAGCTGGGGCATGGAGGCCATCCTAAAAAAGTGACACATATCCTAGAACCGCATGCACAAAGCAGGGGTTTTTCAGCCATAACAACATGCAAGAAAGCTTATGAGTGTTGTTGGAGCTTCATAACCACACGGATGTAATGTTATGGCTGTAGTTTTGGAGTTTCTCTTGAGAAAATAGATCCATTTGAGAGATTGATCACCTGGGTTGGCTGTGAAGAGATTGATCACCCAAGTTGATTGTCAAGCTCGTCAGTGGTCTGCAACCCCTGAGGGAGGTCAACTGGTTGTAGGTTTGTAGGCCCCACTTCCATAACTAGAACTTGAAAGTTGGGTCATGTCATTGTAGCATTCAACTCATATTTACCCTAGAGAGCTTGTACAAGCGAGTAAATTGTAGGAATTTACAGGGTAAGTTCCTCAGAAAAAACACCAAAGGACACCACTTCTTAGGATTCTTTGGATTTGGCTGCTGATGGGCGGCTAACACTTTCTTAGAAGAGTTTCCAAGATGAAGAAGACCAAGGTGTAAGAGTTTTTCTTGTTCTCTTATTAAAGAATCACAAAAGGAATCAAAGGAAGGGGACTTGTAGGTTTGTCCTTGAGAAATGAAGGCTTCTCTTGTAGAATGGAAGGTGGAAACAAACACAGAATAGGTTGGTCCCAACTTAGTAAGAATGGAGTAGATAAGGCTACTATCTTCTTTCTTAACCTTAACACCTTCCAAGAGAAGTCTAAGGGTCTTGAACTTGGACAAAAAATCTTCAATGAAAGAAAAATTATTTGGGTCCAATGTAAGAAATTCATTTTCAAGTTGATGGGCTTTAAGTTCATTTTTAATTCCAAAGACTTTAGTAATATGCTGCAGTGCTTCATCAGGAGTATCAAGTTCTGCAATATGGAATCTAAGATATGGAGAAATAGACATCCCTATCAACCCACGTGCTTGGTCTTGCCTATTTTCCCATTTAGCTACCTTATCTTCATCTTTCGGTTTGGTCTCTTGGCCTGTGGCTATTTTGTAAAGACCTTTACTTCTAAGTAAAGCCACAATGTAGGACCACCATTAGAAGTAGTTAGTGCTATCAAGAATGACTTGGCATGGAATTTCCATTTTTAATAGAAACTGAAGCTATAGATGCGAAAACTAAGTGTACCAATGGAAAGATCTCGAAAAATTAGGCCGTTTAAAAAAAATGGTTCTGAAAACGGCTTCCGGATGAAGAAGTTAGGGCTTTTTGAAATTTTTTTGATGAAGTCACTGACGAAGTGCGGGAATGTGTGGAAATAAAAAATCCACCCCCACAAAATGGAGACTTGAACCCAAGACCTCTACTCTCATAAATTAGCTTTGCACCAAGTGAGCTATAGAAAAAGTTTGAGAGAGAGAGAGGAGAGGGGGGGTTGATGCTTTGGGTTGCGTGCTTGCTTTGAGAAAGCTCTTTTTCCCTACAAAACAAAAAACACAAAACCCAACATGGAAATACAAAAAAAATGAACCTTACGGCTTGAAGTTAGCTTTAGCCGAAAACTAAATATTTTCAAAAGCGAACCTTGCGGCTCGAAGTTAGCTTTAGCTAGAAATTAAATATTTTCCTCAATGTTTCTGATTTTCCGAGATCACACTAAGGCGTAGCGGAAAAGAGCATACGCATGAGAAAAATCCTTCCTTTCTGTTTCTGATTTGCCCAGATCGCACAGAGTCACAGGGCAAAGAGCATACGCCGAAATGAAAGGTATATATCTAGTAATAAAAAAAGCTAAATAAACCGAAACCGAAATAAACAGAGAGAAAATAACTGTAAACTGCAAATAAACACTGTATACCTCCAGATCTTAAAAATGACGCAGCTAGGGCTACCAGAAACCTTTTCGCGTGAAACGAAAGGGGTTCCTCACTGGAACAGATGCTCCCAACACAACAGAGCAGTCCTCTCGGCCCGAAAGCAGTCAAAAACAGTAGATCTAGGAAACGGTTGTCGGATGCAGTTCTACCGGCTTTAGATTTGGATCACCAACGTACGTTGCCCTCAAATAGCTCTGATACCTTGTAGGAATTTATAGGGTAAGGTCCTCAGACAAAACACCAAAGGACACCGCTCACAAACAGATCACAGATGAATACACCAGTATTTTGACGTGGTTAAAACCCTCAAAGAGGGAAACAGTCCATGGCCTGAGCCAACGTGGCCACGTCATGCAATTTATTAATAAAAGAATGAAAATTTACATAGGCTTCTCTCATAGACAGATTACCCTACAAATGACCCTCCATGCTCTTTAAATAGAGATCATGGACCAATCGGGTGTTAAGCCATGGATTAAGTGTCGGTAATACCGAGGAGAGAATGAACCGTCAGATCACTACATATCGTGACTGTCGGATTGTAAGTTACAAAATGTACATAGTAAAGAAACACACTTTACCTAACTCTATACCTAACTCTATACTAGACCAAATTGTACTTAACTATTTCCTATGTGTCGGAATATCCTAACATCCCCCCTTAAGAACAACTTGGGATAGGATTGAAGGATTTACAAATATGACACAATAGTAGAAGGAAGGAGGCACTAGAGCCTATCCCCCCTTAGTGACAACTTCCTGAACTCCAACCATAAATCGAAGTTTAGTGAACTTCGCCTCTGTGAGAGCCTTTGTAAAGATGTCTGCAACTTGATCATCTATTGAACAATATTGCACTTCAAGAACATACTCGTCCTAACCTTTCCTTTGCTGTTGGCCTTGTTGCTCGGTTTATGCAAAAACCACATGAAAGTCATTGGAAAGCAGCTAAAAGAATACTTCGTTATGTTCGAGGTACAGTTTAGTTTGGGATTCATTACAGTGCCGAAGCATCTCCTCTATTGGTTGGTTTCACTGATTCCGATTGGGCTGGTGACCCTGATGATCGGAAGTCTACTGCAGGTTATGTGTTCACTCTTGGTTCAAGACCTATTACATGGGCTTGCAAGAAACAAGGTGCCATTTCTCTTTCTTTAGTAGAAGCAGAATATCGTGGTGCCGTAGAAGCTAATAAGGAAGCCTTGTGGCTTCATCAGATCCTGTCAGAGTTTGGCTTTCAGCAGCAGCATCCGACTACACTTGATAATCAAAGTGCCATTAAGCAAACACATTGAACTGCACATACACTTCATCAGAAAGCTCATTCACGACCATGTTCTTGAAGTGCAATATTGTTCAACAGATGATCAAGTTGCAGACATCTTTACAAAGGCTCTCACAGAGGCGAAGTTCTCTAAACTTCGATTTATGGTTGGAGTTCAGGAAGTTGTCACTAAGGGGGGATAGGCTCTAGTGCCTCCTTCCTTCTCCTATTGTGTCATATTTGTAAATCCTTCAATCCTATCCCAAGTTGTTCTTAAGGGGGGATGTTAGGATATTCCGACACATAGGAAATAGTTAAGTACAACTTGGTCTAGTATAGAGTTAGGTATAGAGTTAGGTAAAGTGTGTTTCTTTACTATGTACATTTTGTAACTTACAATCTGACGGTCACGATATGTAGTGATCCGACAGTTCATTCTCTCCTCGATATTACCGACACTTGATCCGTGGCTTAACACCCGATTGGTCCATGATCTCTATTTAAAGAGCATGGAGGGTCATTTGTAGGGTAATCCGTCTATGAGAGAAGCCTATGTAAATTTTCATTCTCTTATTAATAAATTGCCTGAAGTGGCCGCATTGGCTCAGGCCGTGGACTTTTTCCCTCTTTGAGGGTTTTAACCACGTCAAAATACTGGTGTATTGATATGTGATCTATTTGTGAGTGGTGTTCTTTGGTGTTTTGTCTGAGGAACTTACCCTGTAAATTCCTACATAAATGTGGGATGGTCATTTACAATTTTCCAGAATGGTAGTGGTGAAAGTGTAAAACCAACCCCTAGAAACTATGATGACCAAATTTTTTCTTGGATACGTCTATAAATCTGATACATTACAATTCACACTCATTTATAACGTAAAATATAACTAGATAAACAATATTCTCTTAATGTCAGTGTTGATGTGCAACAAAAGAATGAACATATTTGATTACATGATAGAAATATAGGGTATTTTAATATGTAATAGCTAATAACAAATTGGTTCGTGCTATAGATAAATAACGTTTTGTTGGAAACGACACCAAGATTGAAATCAATGCACCACTGTGATGAGATGACACTGTATAATTATATATCCCACTCATTGAAGATTATCAAATATGTTATCCACGACTCGTGGGAAAGGACAAAGATGAAGTGAATACGGATCAAGAATAGCCCCATTGCATAGGAAAATGTACATGAAGAGCCTTGAAAAATCACATGAAAAGATACCTAGATCACAAGTTTGAAAGCCTTTAAATATTGAAGAGTTGTGTGATTACTTCCCATAACGCATAATTTTGAGTTGTTCAAACAAAATATTATTGGTGGGGAGGACATAGAAAGGTTAAATAAGTTAAATTTCCAACATAAAATCAATAGTGGTATATTTTTATAAATTGTCATGAAAGAGTAAAGAAATAACTTATCATCTTCAAGAAGTTTGTGAATAGATTCATCTTCAAATGCATATCTTTCACCTCTATCAAATTTGACCACATCCAAGAACATGTATGGTACTCACATCTAATCATTTAACCTTTTCCTTATGCAATATCTTAAAGAATTCATGGTGAGACCCAAACATGGATGTGGTGGTAGGGGAATCATCATCCCCATAGTCCATTCCTTCATCCATGGGCACCGAGTTACTTTATACCTCCTTTTGTCTATAGGAAAATAAGATTTAGGTGGGGTAAGGTTACCATCATGAGAGTGGTAATTCTATTATTATGGCATATGTCATTAGCCCTAACTACTAATTTTTCTGGTAACTTTGTATTTTTTATTATGGGTGGTTCACTTAATTTCCACTATTGAGCATTACAAATATTATTATGTACATGAGAACCTAATGGATAGCACAACAATGTATTTATGACAATCTACACATTATTGCTTCCATGATTACAAAACCTTCTCATTTGAATAGCAAAAGGTTCTTTTAAATTATGTTATTAAAGATAAGCTTTAGTGACACCATCAAAAAAGAAAAGATACACATGATAATCTTCAAAATCTAATAAAATAATACTTTAATTAAGCATAAACTAAATTGAAATGAACTAAAAACTCAAATTAATTAGATTCCAAAAGTTCTTCTTTTGAAATTAAATTAAATTAAATAATCATATTCCATTGGATATCTCATTGATGTTGATATCATTGGTTGATAATAAATATTCTAGTAAATTGCAAATATTTAAAATATATATAGAAAAAGGATCAAAGTTGCGTCTCTTTATCAAACATTTTATTTTTTTAATAATAAATATTCTAGTAAATTGCAAATATTTAAAATATATATAGCAAAAGGATCAAAGTTGCGTCTCTTTATCAAACATTTTTGTTTTTTTAATTGTTGACCACATAGGATGGAGTATCTCATAAAGTATCGATGTTGATATCATCATTGGTAATAAATAAAGGTTGGGGTGGTTTTTTATTAATTTATTGTAAATATTTGCCTCCATGCAACCTTGATCGCCTAGGCGTTCTGTTGTATCTTCCATCCATCCTTACTAGGAAGGCGAGGGCGAGGGAGTTAAAGATGAGATCGAGGAATGCAATTTTGAGTGTTTGTCGGAATGGAGGATCAGGAGAATGCACGGGAAGGTTGGGTTTGTTGGTTAGGCTCACTTTTCTTGGTTTTATTGCAATTCGCTTCAAATCCAACATACATTTCTACTGTTCTGTTTTCCACACACAATCATCTTGGCACATCAAATATTTCTACTCTTTGCATCTTGGCACATCAAACAAATTTTACTCCTTTCCATTGCAAATATTATATAGGATGACCAATCTTTTAAAATCCTTTAATGAATCTACAATAATATCTTGCAAGTCCCTTAAATGATCTTATAGCTATCACATTCTTTGGAGTAGGCCAATTCATAATACCCTTGATCATTTCTACACTAATTGAGATTCTTAGATCTAAAATAACTATCCCAAATACTATACATTTGTCTTGGTTAGAAATTGCATTTACTGAACTTGGCATTTAAGTAATGTTTTCTTAATACGTATAAAACCAATCCAATATTTTTTTGTGTTCTTCCTCAGACTTAGACTACATCATGATATCATCTATAAATACCAATATAAACATATCCAAGTACTCCCTAAAGATGTTATAAATGAAACACATGAATGCAATTGTGTATTGGTAAGTCCAAATGGTACCACTATAAATTCATAACGACCAATTTTTTTTTTGAAATTTTTCTTATCAATATCATCATATTTGATACTCACTTGATAGTATCTCAATGTGAAGTTGATTTTCAAAAAATATTTGTTCTCCTTTAATTGATAAACAAATAATAAATCTACGGTAATTGATACTTATTTTCCACCATAATTTTGTTCAACCTCTATAATAATGCACATCCTCAGGGTAAAATCCCTTTTATTTATAAATGGAACTAGTGGTCCACTTGGTATAATATATAATTTTTCAAATTAGCCCCTACAATTGAATTGTTAGTTTCATCAAATCAAGAGTACGCATTTTATAATGTGCTTTAGATATAGTTGATTTTACACACATCACAACCAAAACTCATCCATAATTTTAGGGTTTATCCTTTAACAATTTTCCTCATGTATAATTCAATGAGCAGCCTCCCAATTTGTCCTTCTACATCATTCAAACTTACATGTTTCCCAACCATAAATTTAAATTCTCTAGACTTTCCCCTATGAATTTATGTGGTATATTTTGCTTCATTCTACTATGAATAAGTTTAATTAATAGCCTCATTTTTTGTTTTGAAGAAACAAAGGACTTTTTGTCCTTTCCCTCTCTTATTTCTTGGGTCGATGTTAATAAAGGAATCATCATTTCTAGCCTTTCATATTCAAATACATATCTTTCACCTCTCAAATTTGACCACATCCGGGCAATGTTAATTGCACAAATGATCTATGTTAGGGTTTTGAATAGTATCTAAAGCACCTGAGAATACTAGAATTACCTTTTCCACAAACATATATTCTTCACCCGAGGGTTCTGACAAAGGAAAATGAGCACCCCTACGTGGGGGGGTGGTGACATCCCCTCTTATCGAAGTGTGGAAGAAAGCGAATCCAGTGAAAAAAAGACATTTCTCCTAACCATATACATGGAGCCAACCCTAAAGAGGGACCTGTAATGGAAGCCTAGTTGCAAGAAATAATTTGCAGGTAGTTCCTCCCATGAGCAACCAAGAAAATTAGATTTGTGATTCCCTCTAGAAAATTGGAGATTTACCACAAGTATATGAAAGATCATGCCCTGATCTGTAAGTTTACTAGCATATGGCCCTCGGAAAAGGATTTGATTAAGTGGATCCAACTAAAATGGCAACCAAAATTCCATATAGATCTAAATCTAAGATCCAGAGGCTTCTTCACAGTAATATTCTCCATCCTCAAGGATAAGGAGAAGATTTTTTAAAATGGCCCATGTTTTTATTACAATACAGGCCCTTTCATGAGATACTGGGAGGAATGCTACAACCGGGATCATGAACAGTTCACGGTTGCCCCAATCTGGTTTCCTCTCTTTTCCCTAACAGTAGATTTTAGGGATCCCAAAACCTTAGAAGGGATTGCCAATTGCATTGGACAATTCATGAAAGTGGTTGAATCCACCCATCGAGGGAGATATACTTCATATGCCTCAATCTGCATCTACATGAACATCACTGAGCCCAATCATGAAATTGTATAACTGGAATATCAATATGAGATATGGCAATAGCTACTGGATTACTAACATGTTCCTTTTCGTTGTCGTCGCTTCCATGAGTATGGCCATTTGTATAAGGCTTTCCCATTGACTCAAATGGAACCAGAGGTCGTGAAACAACCAAAGGCACTGCCCTCACCTAAATATTATAGCAAGGGTTTTCAAGAAGTTTCACACAAGAAGAAGAATGTGAAGTCGACTCAATCATACCCTTTAGTACAACAAAGAAAATCGAAGAACCAAAATCATTTTTGGGTATTGCAGGATTTAGGGGAGAGCTCCAAAGCAACAAATTTACAAAAATATTTGGCATGAGAGAGAGACCCTCCAAAAACAAATCTTAAGCCAAAAAGGAAATCTCATATGGAACCCTCGGATAAGGAATAATAGGAGAAGTCCATGCATCTATCCATGATGGATATTGATGCATCAAAGGAGGATCTAAGCATAGAGGAGAAGGTGCTAAAAATATTACTGCATGAATAGAGGAATTTGGATGAGAGGTTCATATCGTAGGACCAAAAGAAACTCTATCTTGACACTTTTTAGCAATATCAGGTGAAACAAAACCAAAATCCACTTGATCTACTGGATCCTCTTGGCTCTCATTTGGGAAGCATGCAAGATCAAGGTAGCGAAAGCAAGGGAGGATGGAAATGCAGGAGGAAAAACCTTCAAGAATAGATCTATATGGTTGGATATATGTTAATCAACTCTAGATGGGTAGTACCTCTAGCAATGGTCTTCCACCAAATTAACAAAGTTCCCCAATGATTGTAATCTATTTGAATGTGAGGGGCCTCAACAACCGAGGTAAACAAAGATATTTACAAGATCACCTCAAAAAGGGGAATCCCCACATCATGTTGCTTTATAAAACAAAGGTCATAGGGGCAAGAATAGAAGAAATACTCATCCATATGCCTCCCAATTATGAAGTAGTAGCTTTAGATGCAAGGGGCAGTGCAGGAGGAGTTTCTATTCGTTGGAACCCTACAAAGATTCTCTTTGATAACTAGTTCAACATGTCCCACATTCTCTTTGGCTGATTCAAACATATTCGGACTACCCTATTGTTCGACCACTTCCACAATGTTTTGTCGGAACCGTGTCCAGATAGATCATAAGCAATCAGATAACTCACAAGACATAATCCCTAGTTGGTCAGCAACGATCAAAATATGGCACTGATGTGGGCAATCACTTTGGAGGATGTTGAGGAGGTGGTAAAAGGTTTGGCGAAAACCAAAGCCCTAGGGCCTGACAAATTTACTAAAAAATTATTTCAGGTAGCCTAGCCCATCCTCTGTAAGGAAATTCTAGAAGTATTAGAGGAATCACACTAATCTAAGCAAGTACACCCCACTCTTAATTCTACTTTTATAGCTTTAATTCCTAAAAGAGCCCACTCTAAAGATCCTCAAGGGTTTAAACCTATTTGCTTATGTAATTTTATTTACAAAATCCTCTCCACCATTATGGTCAACTTCCTTAAGCCTCTCCTTCCGTTTTTTATTTCTCCTGAGAAAATGGATTTTGTCCCAATTTTCCAAATTCTAAATGGCATCACTACTGTCATGGAGGCTATTCACTCCCTTAAGTGCCTCAAATCTAAGGAAATGTTGATTAAGTTGAACCTCTCAAAATGTTATGACCACATCAGCTGGCCTTTCTTGTTGAATAATCTGAAAGCCTTCGGTTTTAACCCACGATGGATCCAATGGATTTATTCTCTTACCTCTACACTCGTTTTTTCAACAGTTATTAATTTCTCCCCCAACTGCACTTATAATGCATCCAGAGCCCTTATACAAGGAGAGCCTATCTCTCCCTTCCTTTTTATTCTAGATGTGGAAGGGTTGGGTTGATATATAAAATTAGTTGTTCAAGAAGGCCATCTCAATGTTATCTGTCTATGGGGAGATGATCTTCCCTTATCCCATCAAGAATTTTTGGATGACATAATGATATTTTTCCAAGTCTCCCTTCGGGAATCCAGACTCCTTAAACCTATCCTTCAAGATTTTATGCAAGCCTCTCGCACCCAGATCAATAATCATAAATCTAATATTTTTTTCCTCCATAGCGTGGTTTCTTTCCAATCCTTCCTGGCCAGGATTTTTGGTTTTCATGTTGGCTCCCTTTTGTCCAAATAATTGGGAATTCCCCTAGTGATTAACTCTCTAAGAACCTCTTGTTGGAAATACCTCTTCGAGCATGTTGGATCATGCCTTCAAAAGTGGACTTTTTGTTCACTTAACTTTGTTAGGCGGGTGGTTATACTGAAGGTTGCATTGCAATCAATTCCAATCTACCAGTTATCAAGCCTAGCTACTCCTAAAACTGCATGCTCAGATATGACAAATATTTTCAAAAACATATTATGGAATGGGGCTTAGGAAGCCAAAAAATGGGTGCTCCTTTCATGGAATCATCTTATCAAACACAAAATGACTAGGAGTCTTGGTCTTCATGAGCCTTTTATCCTAAATCAAGTGATGGGTGTGAAACTATGTTGGCATTGGACTCAGGGCAAAACAGATCTTTGGAAGATTATTTGGGGCCGGAAATACAATATGCCCTCCTCTTTGAAAGATAGACTATGAGTGCAAGGTATTCCAAGAGGATCCTCAATTTGGAATTTATCCTCTACGATAAGAGTTAATCCATAATCATACATTCTCAGAAATAAGGGATGGGATTAGAGTTAATATGGCAAGATTCGTTGCAACAACGGGAAAAGCTCTTCAGTCATTAGGACCTTGCTGAGATCTTCCTTTTACCAACAGAACCCATAATTTGATATTCAATCAGTTTTGGAACCTATCTCGTTGACCACATGAAGGCAAAGGAAAAGGGAACACAAATGGAACAATCTCCCCAACTCAAATACATGGGAATTATTTGATTCAAAGCTACACTCTAGAAGGATTGTTATTTCTGATGGGTCGAATATTCTTCATTGGGGATACAAAACCAAAGGCATGTTCACCATAAAATAATCTTATCAGTTGGCAACAAAGGAACCTTAGGACCAGTATAATCCTCTCTGGTGAAAAATATGGACGTGACAATTTTGAACAAAAGTAACGTACTTCATGTCACTAGAGTGCAATTCTCATATTCTCACTTGGGACCAATTAAAAAAGATAGGAATCCATGGGCCTTCCTTCTACAGTAGGTGTGCCTCTCAAAATGAAACTATTGAGCATATTTTGAACATATTCCCCTTTGTAGCTCAGCTCTAGTAGAATATTGACTCTCTTTTTGGTCACCTAGACCGAGATAATACCAATATTTGATCCACTATTGAGACCTAGAGGCAAGGAATCTTCTCTAGTCCTCTCCTAAATGGAGCTTGGCATCTCTCCCTTGGCTTTCTTCTTTAGGAAATATGGAAAGAAAGGAATAGAAGGATTTTCAAAGAACAGAAGATCCCATATTCAGAGATTTAGAAAAGAATTCTCCAAAACATTAGAGAAACTATCCTTGTAGAGAAATGACAATCTAATGATAGGAATGTTACACCTCGAGAAGTGTGGATCCTTTATTTCCTAAACTTTTCCCACCCTCATCATGGAAGTTAAAGGTGCCTCCCCAAAAATCCCCCTCCCAATTCTTCTACCCTCCTGATGGTTTTCTTAAGCTCAACTTTGATGGGGCATCCAAAGGTAAGCCAAGAGCTGTGGGCTTTGGAGGTATCTTCAGAGACCCATAGTGTCAGGTGGTTCAAATATATGCTTCCGATTATGGCTTCGCTAGCAACAATGAAGCAGAATTCAATGTAGTAAAACATGGCTTCCTAATCACAAGACAGGAAGGGTTCAACAAACAAGTGGTTGAAGGAAATTCCACACTCGTCATCGATACTATAAAAAAGCTTAGTCAAGGTTCCTAGTGTAAAAATATTGGTAAAATTTTTAGGAATACTCATTTGATTCAGGACATTAATGATCTTATTCAAGGATTTGAATATATCATTCCCTCGCACATTCGTCGCACCAGTAACAAAGAAGTGGACTTCCTAGAAAATCAGGGATGCCTTCATTTGAGTAAGAATATAGATGATCCTTGGGTAAATGAGACCTAGGAAGAGGGGCTGGATCAGCTGACTCTGATTTTGGACCAGGACTCAGCTCCTAATCAGAACCCTTGATCGGGGTGCGAGCTAGTTGGAGATCCACATGGGGATCGTCACCATGATTGATCGTTTAATCGTAAGGGTTGGTGGGTGTCCTCTCCCACGCTCTAAGATGCTCCTCCTCCTTAATGACATGAAGGGTCATAGATCACGATAGATCCATGACGTGTAGTTTAGCAAGATATTAAAATTCCACGTGGTGGGAAAGGAGGATTACATGCAAAAAATTGTTTGGAAATCTAACTCGTGTTATGGGTATCTTAGGATGCCCCAGACAACAATTTTTGGGTTCTTTACATTGGAAACGCAAGAAGGAAACTTTGTAACAGTATGTATTTGTCGGGGATGGCGCAAATGGTTTGGTATATCCTTATGCTTATCCTATTCATTGTCTTAGGGACTTGAATTAGTGATTCACCTTGCGTTTGGAGGGGCAAAGAAACAATGGTGAATTGGAAAGTTTTTGTGATTACAAGCTCTAGCTTTCTCAACTATGTTATCTCAATCTTCGTAATTTTTGACAATATTCTACCTCGTATGGGCATGATTCATGGTTTCCAAGTCATATTTATTATGTTTACATGTTGAATGTGAGCCATACCATTCCGAGTTTAAAGTGCCTTGGAAAACCCTGAGGAGGGAAAGGGTTCAAGCATTTGGACGGGGCCGAGTCTATGGACTCTGGTCTCAGGAGTGCAGAGGGGTCATTGTTGTCATTCAGAAGGTGCCTCACACTGTGGGAGGGTTCTTGATTTTCTCTAAGTATTGGCTTGGGTGGTGGATTTATGTTGTGGTGCAGTGTCGTCTGGTGCTACCTTTGTCCTTTTGTCCTCCTATTATGTTTAAGTTTGATTTTCGATTTGTTTTCTGTATTGTTGTTACTCCAGGTCCGCCTAAGTCACTTCTTCCTCTAGCCTTTGCACAGTGGGTTGGGTCTCGAGTGTGGATAGGTGAGAGAAAGTCAAAGAAGGGTGGTTCAACTCTGTTAATCATGGTGAAGACTCCTCTTGGAGGTGGTGCCTCTGAGTGCAGAGATCGTGGTTGCAAGAATCAGGGTGGAAAGGGCAAGGAAAATGGCTTGACATCGAGTAGACCTCGACGCCAACGTGGAAGGAAAATGGATATTGAGATTTTGCAAAACACCATTCAGGCCTATTGTGTAGGGACCTCGGTCGAGGTAAAGAATCTAATTTGGACCTGAGAGGCTGAATTAAATTTGAAAGTCTAGATTGAGCCACTGGTGGAGGATTGGAGCAATTTGATTCTCGATCCTGGCTTATGAAATGTATTGTTTCTAAAGAAATGGCTTCCTCTTTCAATATAACTGAAAATGGGGATCCTGACCCGGGTCTCAAAGACATTCAGAAAGAACTCTAGTTAATTCAACTCCAGCTGTAGCACCAAAATGCTCACCATGGCTACATTGAGCACTACATTCCTTGTTTGCCTCAATCTGAACTGCCAAGCTCAAGTGCAAAAGATCATGCTCTTGTGGAATTGTGATATGACTAGCTGATGGAATGTACTGTCTGATAATTTTTGGCTTATATTTTGATGTATATGTCGAGTAGAATTTACGTTTATAGTTTTATGTTTAGTAGATGGTTTACAGACTATAAGTCCTATAAGTCTTAGATAGACAAAATCAAATTGTTTATCTTTTGGATGGCTTATAATGCGGTTCAGTGGCCAAAAAACCTAGTTTCGCATTAGGTGGGTTGAGGCCATTGAAGGTTTCCTATGTGTGTAACCTGCCTGATTATTGAAATGAATGAATGGAAAGGTATTGCTAAGATTACAACAACAAAAAATTGACCACATCCAACAACATGTTTCCTACTCCCATCTAATCATTTAAATCTTTTATTATGCCATATCTTAACTAATTCATGCTAAGATCTAATTATTTTTCCTTTGTAAGTTTTACATTATGTTTTCGTATGTGCAAATATTTGAAGTTATATGAGATATGTCTAAGTAGATAAATTGAGCATCAATTTCCCTATCTTCAAGTAATGTTACACACAAAGCCTTATGATATAATTTGTTTTCTTTTACGATACCTATATATGAATGGTTATATTATTGCCCATATTTCATATGATTAAATTTTTGTCTTTATTTTAGAACCATTTGAATATCATTCCTAGGTGTTTTATCCAGTAATAGATCTCAAAGTATTTAGTGAATGCTATAAATCTTGTTATATCCTTTCCTTTTCTCTTCTACAACCATAATTAACCTTAATATTCATTTGCCTTAGTTGGATGCTAGCATGTTGATTATACACATGAAATGTATCATCCATGAGATCTGAAATGAATAAAAACCTTTGTTTTAAAAACATTACTGGTTCTTGGCATAGTTTTCTAAGAAAAAACTATCTGAAGAAAACAACATGACCAATGCCTTTCATGTTTGGAATGGTTTCTAGCTATAAGAAAGTAGATATCAAAGCTTAGATTTCTTATGGTATACTAAGAAATATATTTGTAAAGAAAATATCAAATATATAAGGTTTCATATCCTAATTTAAAATCAAGGAGAATGCTCCCAATATCACTAGTGCCAATGTTTAAGTATTATGTACAACAATTACCATTTCACTACCATTTATTTGCAAGTATTCATACGGAAACAAATGCCTTATTATTTATGAATTTGTATGAAGAATATATAATAAAGAGGACCTTCATATTGAATATCATAAATTGTTGTATAAATAACTATTGGAAATAGTTTTCTAGCTCCATAAGCATTAGATTGGCTTACCATTCATAAGTGATATGTAGCTCGAGAAATAAGGATCTTGAGTAAATACATATGTTCATGACAACACAAATGGGATTGTGGTTCCAGTGAACTATATTCTAAAACTTGTCACCTTAGTAATATGGCTTCAAATATTTATGTTATATATAGAAGTGCATACTCACATAAATTATATAATGGAATAGACAACAATAAATTAAGTCTATAAATATAAAAATAAATTGATAATTTCTTGAGGGATGAGGAAAGGAGAAATAAAGGTATCATCTATGTTTCCAACCACTCTAATAAGTTACATTTATCTTCTCATCTAAAATACAAAGTTTGGATTAGATTTCAGTTAAATATAGTTAAAATTTTGGTCAATGCATTGATGATAAGAGTGAACATGCAATTGATACTACATGTATCCTTTTTATAGTTATACATAATGGTAGTGGTGAAAGTGTAAAATGAACCCCTAGAAACTGTGATGACCAACTTTTCTCTTTGATACCTCTATAAATATGATACATTACACTTCACACTCATTTATAATGTAAAATATAACAAGATAAGCAATATTCTCTTCATGCTTGTGCTAATGTCCAACAAAGGAATGAACATATTTGATTACATGATAGAAACATAGGGTATTCCAATATGTAACAGTTAATAGAAAATGGGTTCCTCTTATAGATAAATAACATTATGTTGGAAACCACACCAAGATTAAAATTGATGCACCACTTTATTTCATACCATCTAGTTATATATCCCACTCATTTAATATTATCAAATATGTTATCTGTGACTCCTTGGAAAGGACAAAGATGAAGTGAATATGGATCAAGATGAAGTGAATAGGACTTTTGGTTAATTTATGACTATGGAAATTGGCAAAGGCAAAGAGCTAGCAAATGGCATTTAATTATGAAATAAAGAAAAATAGGAGAAAAGGAAGGTAAAGAGACACAAATTTTCATGCAATGGAAATTAGAGGAAAATGAAGGAAAATGAAGAAAATTGAGACATCAATGATAAAAAGGCTTCAAAGAAATAGTTCACAACTTTTGTTAGTTATGTTTTGACTCTCTCTTTTCATTCTCTCTCTCATAGAGTCTTGAAAACTTAGAACATTCTTGGAGAACATGGGCATTCACTTAGATTTGGAGAAAGGAAATTATGAAAGAAAAGGAAGGTAAAGGAAAAATAAAAGGAACATGAAGGATGTCAAGGAGAAGGTTGGATAAAAAAATTCAGCAGGAGGATTTTGCAGGTAACAGGTTGCATGTGTGATTTCCTTACTGAGGGATGAATGCATGGTACATGCATTTGTTTATTTGGTTCATTTGTTGGAATTGACATGGTTTTTTACTGCTTTGTTAGTGGTTCTAGACTTTCCTTGCAATTTCTTGGATATCCATGGTGTGTTGGGATTCATCCTTGGTTGAGCTCTCGATTTCCAAAATGTTTTAGAACTAGGTGATGTGGTCTCAGGAAAATTCCAAAGGGTTGTGGATGGAGGTGTTTTTCTCTAGAAGGTCATCGAGAGGAGGGTGGAAAAAAAAAAATCCTCAAGGTGTGGTGAAGTAGTTCTGACGCATCCAAGCTTGGTTTAGTTTTATGATCTTTGGACCAGTTTAGGCGAGATGACGGTAGATTGAGGATCAAGGTGGTTTAACCTCTAGATTCCCTATTTTATTTTTTCTTGTTTTATCCCATGATATCCCATATTCATGCTTGGAATATGGCGCGGGGGTTATTGGCTAAAATAAATACTTGGTTCAGCCCAAACTATGATCGATTTGGATGTGGAAGTCCCTAACTTGCTCAGATTTTACATATGTTAATAGAAGTTATTTTCCCTATTGCGACCTATGAGCACTTGTACTTGTTATTATGTTGATTTGATGGCTAGTTTGTCATGGTTAATATTCTGGTTATTTGTTGGTTATAAGAATGGTTCTATGATGTGCTCTGACTATGGCTCTTATTCATGATTTTATAAGTATTTGAATGGCTGATGAATGCATGGGCTAACAAGTGTTGTTGCACCTAATTGAGAAGGAATTAGACCTTCTTAGTGATTCTTATATGAAGTTTAGAGATTTATGATCGTATATTCATTCATGACCTATAACTTATATGTTTACCATATGTTTGCCGAAATGTCTAATGTGTACTAGGTAGTCTAGTTAAATTTATTGCTTCAAGTTTGAATTTTTGGCACTATTGTTTAGTCAATTTAGTGTGTCCTAAATGTTGGAAATAATACTGAGAGGGGGGGTGAATCAATATTATCACATCAATATAACTTTTTCATTTCCATATTCAGATTCATATATGCTACTTCCACAACTTCTTATGATTCAGATAGTTGATCATTAATGAGTGCATTAGAACATTATCAATCATATTAATAGTAAACAGATCATCACACATAATTCACACACATGAACACCATGATATAAGGTGGAAACCCAATGTGGGAGAAAACCACCTGCTGCAAGTCATCTCAATCTTCTTCTTAATAAGAAAATCCTTTTACAATATTTTTGTACTAGTGCAGTCTTATACCAGTACGCAGGCTTCTACCTGCAGAGAGCTACAACCCCCATAGTTCTTGTACTAGCCAATCCATTTACTAGTATGCAGGCTGCTACCTGCTACAATGCTCCAAAGTTTTCCCTTAGCTCTTGTACTAGCTTAGATACTAGTACGTAGGCACCGGCCTACAATCATCTCTCCTCCCAGTACCACATTTCATACATTTTCAGACTGGATACACCTGAAGCACAACACATAATCTGAAAGGCCACATTTCATCCAATTTTCATACTGGACCCATTAATATCATTGAAGCACATAATCAATCAATCTTTTGAATCACCCCAAACACCAGATCAATACATATACAACCAGATCTAGTCCATCAGATCATATAAGGATAAGTCATTATGAACCTGATCCATTCATCCATCAATACTAAAGCTAATCATAATCATTCAATCAATAACTTCTCAGAATGTTGTTATCAGAACGTAATATCAATAACCAGACATCACTTCAAAACCCAGAACACTTCAGTAAACAACAGAAGCAGCTAAAACATATTTTAAGAAAAGTACGCAGCTTCTCCAATGGAAACCTGTGGGTATCCGCTCATGCACCATCTATTGATCTGCGTGTATCCGCACCTTAATAGGCTTCTGACCTGCGAGTATCCACAACTTACAGTGTTCTTCTCTACGTGCATCCGCACCTACGGCTGCGAGTTGCCTACGCACCTCCGCACTGTACCCGTCTCTGGCCTGCGATCCTCCTGCAATCCTCCGCACCTACACCGATCTCTGGCCTGCGAACCTCTGCATATTTTCCTCGATCTACCTGCGTATCTCCGCGCTTTCTCCTTCAGTGGCCTGCAGATCTCCGTGCCTGAAATGTGTCATACCTGCATACCAGACTTCAAATATTCCACAGACTATCAGATCTACAGATCTGATCATGTGCAAAGGAGATCTCGACCCATCAGTAGACTTGCCCTATAAAGCTCAGATTTCTCCTTGATGTAGATCTAGATATCGCTTACCAATCATAATTTCAGATCTTGCTCTCCTTAAGATATTCAACCCATAAGTATATACTAGCCAAATGATCTCCTTCCTCTTTTATAGCTTTAGGCCTTTCACAATACCACGGTCCAAAACCATAATAACACAATACCATGGACCCGACAACCATAAGATTCCCACACGTGTGCTTTTATTTGCATGAAAGTGTGTGAACTTTTAGGACCGCACCTTTTGTTCTGTGATCCTGCGAACATGTCCGCACCTTCTGAATGGAGTACCTGCGGACCCAGCCTATGACCGCACCTATTGCACGACGCACCTATGAACTTCTTATTTTCTTCATGCTTTGTGGGCTGATCATCAATCTTTCCTACTGACCTGTTGAACTGTGATTTATCACCTGAATGAGTTGCCATCAAGGACAACACTTTAGCCATAATGCCAACACTAAATTGCTACATTAATTATCAATCCGGGAGTCGTAGACTGATGAAGTGTGGCGCACTATATGTGCAAGACAACCTCTTTCTTACCTTTTTGTCATTTTCAATTTTTATTTTGTTTTTGGGGTTTTTATCTTCGTTTATCTTCTAATATAAATGGAAATCCTATTCCTGAGTTTTAAGAATACTCTAGAAGGCAAGTATGGATATAGATTTTAAGGCAATTATGTCCTCTATAATGATTTCCAGAACTTAACACTTCAGAGGGTCTTAGAACATACTAGTGATGAAATTAATACTTGAACAAAAATGTGCTGCTATTCAAATTAAGCAAATAATGAACTACTGATCATGAAACTATTATCTCTGCTGCTGTCTAAATATAGAAAAATGAATTAAGCTACTGCACTCAAATAAATAAAAAATTGCAATCTAGTAAAAGTAAAATAAATTCACATCATTCATAGTCCAATACCTTTCCAGGTAGTCTAAGCTATGGCTTTCGGAGATAATGTCAATGATATGAGCAAGTTGATGTCTAATTGCAGAAAAGTAAAACTAAAATCACATCATTCATAATCCGATTCCTCGCCAGGTAGTATAAGCTATGGATTTCAGAGATAATCGTCAATGATATGAGCAAGTTGATGTCTAATTGCAGAAAAGTAAAACTAAAATCAAATTACATCATTCATAATCTGATTCCTCGCCAGGTAGTCTAAGCTATGGCTTTTGGAGATAATCGTCAATGATATGAGCAAGTTGATGTCTAATTGCAGAAAAGTAAAACTAAAATCAAATTACATCATTCATAATCTGATTCCTTGCCAGGTAGTCTAAGCTATGGCTTTCGGAGATAATTGTCAATGATATGAGCAAGTTGATATTGAAACTAACTAACAAAGCAAGTGAACAAGACTGAAATCAACAAAACGGAACTGGAATTAAAAAAAAACTAAAAAAAGCAAAGTCAACAAAGAGGCTAATCCCATGTCACTAGTTATTGCGAAAATTATATGAAAATTCCCAAGCCTACTCTATCCTGAAACATACACACTGATTAGCGTTAACAGTAATATACAAAGCTTGTAAAATCATAAACAGGAATGAAATGTTAGTACACAGATGAAATATACACAGGTGGATAACTATGAAACATGTGCAATGGAAATAAGGAACAATATGTAAAAACTATATAGAAATAAGGAAACAAAACCTCAACGTGCAGGGGCCCTCTACACAGCCTTGGTCAACAGGCTATCAATCCAAAATCATGCTCACGTGGTCATATAAAAAAAAACAGAGTCTTCTTTATAATTCAAAACAGAGGAATAACCCTCTCATTACCACGGTGGGACTAATGTCATAGCACAGTAAACTTTTACGGTGAAATTACATTAACAAAAGACTAAACTATGCGTTTATAAACGCTTTATTTATAACAAAAGCTTCATAACTGTTTTCCTGTGAAACTACATGAACAGAGGACACGTAAAAGATAGCGTCCATGGATTTAGCATAATGGTTGCCGAGATTATTCAATCTATCAAAATTTGCTATTGGATTCACATCGTGGGGCAGTCTACAGCTGTCAATATGACCCCAAGGATCTAGGAACGACCATGAATCCTTCTCGTGCTTGAAGACGGAGTCGTGTTGCTATAGGATTCCTCTATTTGACCACTGCTTGACCACCATTGACCACGACTTTCCTTGATGAATCCAGCTGAACCAATAGGACCTGATCCATGTCCAGGTCATTCCTGATCTACCCACGTGTCCCGTTTTTCCTGATGACACTTGCAACCTGGAGTTTAACAAAAACAGTTGTGGAAAGTTGAATCAGCTGCAGAAAGTGGCTGCATTCCACAGCTAATGAGAAAAATCTAAGTCAAACAGCAAACACAAAAACATAGTTAGAAAACCACTTAAATGCTCTTTTAGAATCAATATGCAATGATTTTTGATAGCTTATGGAGTACTGATGAGGGGAAAAAGTCTGGGAAAATTTGTAGGAGAGGTGTAATTTCAAAGCTCAACATACCCCCACTGTGAAGGTGTTTCATGTCCCCATGCAACCAAAACTTTGATCATCCTCCTTTCAGTTCATGTGTTATGAGACCTCTGCCAATACATCCAGCCTTCTTTTCCTTTTTCTTGGGACCACTATCATCCTCAGCTTCCTCATTAGACACCTGAATTTGAGGTTGATGAGAGCCCTGCTCAACCTCCTGTTCTGTTTCTCTAATTTTCTATTTTTCTTCTTCCATAGCCTAAGATGCAACATGGTGTTGTCATGAATAATATTATCTAACCTGCCCTATTCTTTTAATGTTTCATTTTATCTTTTGATGTGTCTATTTAAGACCTCCAGCTCAAAAACTTCCTGTTTTAGTGATTGGATTTGAGCTTCTTGAGCTGTATTAGGTTGGGCATATGAAGTGCCTTGGTATGTGGCTGTTTTCTCCAAGGTCTCAATATAATCATACATTTCTTGCTGGACTGGATCTATCTCAGGTGTAGTCTTCCTTGGGCTGTCCCCAAAATCTAGTTGAGAAGGACTGATCTCAAACTCTGGCCGAGAAGGACTATTTTCAAAATCTGGCTGAGGAATAGGAGTATGGTATGGGCCATGACCAGGAGGGATTGCTAAAGGTTGTTCTCGTGTTTCCCCTCCTAAATCAATAAAGTGGGGCCCTTTAAATTTTATTTTCCTCAATTTCCCTTTTAGTCTAGAACTTCTCCTCAAATTTTGTGAACTAGTGTCTTCTTTTTCCACACTCTGTTTTTCTTTCCCTTTTCTCTTTGTTGCAGCTGAATGCTCCTGAAGGTAAACTAGTCTTTCAGATAGTATTTTTTGGTCCTCTTCTGAGGAGGGTTTTGGGGTTTGATAGACAGCCTCAATACTTCTTTTCCCTTTTGAATTGCTTGGCTTCTTACCCTCAGTTCTTTCCTTCCTACTTTCAGACAGTTTTTCTTCCCTACTAGTTTCTTTAACTATGTTAGTAGGAGTATCCTGAATTCTATCACTTGTTTTCTTTCTTCTGCTTCTCCTTGATGAGCTGTTTTTAGGGGTTTCTTGTGGATCTTGAAAGAAATTTCTAACTAAAAACTGCTCCCAAGTGTCCTTCTTTTCCTTTAATTGTCTTTTAATCAAAATTTTCACAAGGTTGTGATGATACAAGTGGGGATCTACGTCCCCTAGATTCTTTTGGATGGTGATGGACATTTTCTTCAGGCTATTTAACAAGAAGTAGGGCAAATTAATAGTTTGGTTTTCTAGAAAATTCATCAGCAACCGGGTGTGGTACATGTCCATTGACCCGAATCGTCCCTCATAGGTAATGAACTTTTGTATTATCAATAGTAGACTAACCCACTTTTCTTCTAAAGCAGAGACATAGATTCCATGGTTAAAGATGGTTACATCCATACCTGGATTTCGTAGGATAACCCTCCATGCTCTCTCTCCAAAGCTTTTATTTTTGAACCATCGTTCTCCCTCCTGTGGGAGTTCGGTTGCAGCTGCTATGGATGCCTCTGTGATTGAGAATTTAATGTCTCCAACCTCCACTTCCACGCCATCAAAAGATCTCGCAAAAGTCTTCGTAACTTCCTTGTTGTAGCCTCTGAATTTATGAATAAATTGTAACCACTGAGCCTTCCTTAGCATGCTTTTCAATTGCGGATACCCTTTCATAAATTTGGGCCCTTCCAGTTCTATTCTCAACAGAGGACCCATTCCTTCCCCTGCTTTAAAATACGTTTGCGTGAATGATAGACTGACGGAGGTGAGACAATTGTGCTTGCGGGGGATGTAGAAGGACTGTGGAGAAAAACCAGTAGTCGTAAATGGAGGGACAGAGAATAGGTAGCGAGAATGAGGTCACAGAACGAACGCTTATGTGAGCAGACCAACAATACAAATGCAACTTCGATGGGCAGTATGGAAATAGAGTGAACTCGACAAAGTTTTGAAGTAGACGACTGCGAAAGAGATGTTAGCATGCTCACAAAATGGCTACGGAATTTGTGCGGTAGGAAAGAGACGTGACCAAATCGATCATGTCCTCATAATTACCCGGTTTAACAAATGGAGTGTCAAAGTACGATTAAACACGAGTTAAGTCCGGAGATGGATCATGAAGCCATTAGAAATTAATGCAAGTTTTGTGTTGGAATTATGGAAAGGTTATGGAGCGGTTATGGAAGCTATCAAGGCGAATCATTACATATAATGGAGCTGGTGGTTTCATAACTATGTAAAATGTGCTTTAAAACGCTATTTTAAATGAACTTTTCTCATACCTTAGAACTTACCACTTCCGTCCACTGACCTTTGATTGGCTACTTATTGTATGCTCCTAAGTGCTTTATATCTTCAGAATATCTTCCTTTTTCCATACCTAAATTTGATTTTCATGATCATTTAACTAACATCTAACTGTCTGTGTTGAAAAATAGAGTGATGGCTGCGGAATTAGCTTTTGGCTGCGGAAACTAACACAATGATCATATGACTGAATGGATATGGATAAATAATGGCTGAGTGAATGAAAACGGTCATGAAAGGTATTTTATTGGCGGAATGAGATGATGAAATGAAATGAAATGAAGTGAAGTGAAATGAAGTGAAGTGAAATGAAGTGAAGTGAGATGTTATGAAACTATGAATACAATGAGAGAAGATTTTTTTTTTTGGAAAATATAGGGCGTCAGGAGTTCCTGATTTTCGCCCTCTATTTTCTGTATAAGACTGCCAATCAGTGATTGGTTTTCAGGCTTATACACATTTTGTTTTTGTTTAACAGAAAAGAACAAAGGCTAGGCTGGTGGAGAAGAAGGATTCTTCTTCACCAGCCTTATTGCAAAACTATCTTGAAAGATTTTGACAAATTCCTCATTTGAGAGTGGCTTATGATAGATTTTTAATATGTGGCCATTCACAATAAGAGGAGTTTGATGTTTATCAATGGTTTTGATTCTTACTGCTCCATTGCTAAAGAATTTTTCAATCTCATATGGCCCAAGCCAATGAGTCTAAAATTTTCCTTTAAAATCTTTAAACTTGGAATCAAATAGCAATGCCCAATCTCCTTCTTGAAACTTTTTCTCCTTGATGTATTTGTCATGCCACTTAGCTCTTTGATATTGAACTAGATCGGTTTTTAGGATTGCCTCTTGTCTGATCTCATCTAGCTCATTCAACTACTCCATTCTATGCTTTTGGGCTTCTGATAGATCCATTCCCAACTGAACTGCCATCTTGAAAGTTTTGACTTGGAACTCAATGGGGAGCAGGACTTCTTTCCCATAAACAAGTTCATAGGGAGAATGTCCTGTTGTATTTCTCCATGTAGTTCTATAGGCCCACAAGGCTTTAGGAAGCCTCTCCGCCCAATCTCTTCTGTGTAGATGAACAGTCTTAGTGATGATGCCTTCAATAAATTTGTTTGTAGACTCCACTTGACCATTTTCTTGCGGATGGTAAGGAGTAGATTTTCTATGCTTGACTTTGTATTCTTCCATCAGCTTCTCCACCAGGTTGGATGTGAATTGACTTCCCTGATCTGTCACAATTTCTCTTGGAACACCAAAGCAATTAAAAATATCCTCATAAAGAAAACTAACAATTGAATTCTCAGTAGCGGAAAATAATGCTTTGCCTTCTACCCATTTAGTGACATAATCAGCACATACCAATAGATACTTTCTTTGTTTAGATGGTGGGTTAATAGGTCCAATGAAATCTAAAGCCCATTTTTCAAAGGGTTCGATGAGTACCTATGGCTGCAATGGAATTTCATTTGAAAGGGTAGGTTTCCCTACTCTTTGGCAGCTGTTACACCTTTTGACATATTGTTTTGCATCTTTGAAGAGTGATGGCCAATAATATCCTAAAGAGAGGATCTTATAGGTTTTCCTTTTGTTAGCAAAGTGTCTGCCGCATGGTTCATCATGACATGTTTTTAGGATATCAGACATTTCATCTTCCCTAACACATATTCTCATCACAAGATCTAGCCCTGTTTTAAACAATTCGTTAGAAATCCATGAATATTTTGAAGTCTCTTGAATAATATTTCTTCTTTCACCAGGAAATAAATCTGGAGGTACTTTCCCTGTAACCAAATAGTTAGCTATATCTACATATCAAGGGGTCTTAGTAGTTACTGCAAATAAATATTCATCAGGAAACTTATCCTCTACAAGAGAATCTTCTTTAGTATTCTGAATCCTAGACAAGAAATCAGCTACTGTATCTTGTTTCCCTGGTGTATCCGACACAGTAATATTGAATTCCTATAAAAGTACGAGCCACCTTGTGTTGGCATTATGATTCTGGTATGGCTCTATGTTACAGGTGTTGTACTTGATGGCAACTCTCTTAATTGGCAATGCTCTGTTCAGGCTCTTAAAATGTTGGAAAATAAGAGGTACGCAGGTACACCATACAAAAGCTGCGGACCCGCAGGAATATCATAGAATAAGTGTGTACATACCCGCAGGTTACCCGTTCATGAGGTGCGGACCCCCATTTCACTCACTTCAAGGTAAAAAAGCGTGCTCACGTGGGGTTTCTTATGTTTGGCCCGTGGTATTTAACCCGCCGTTCTTGATTCTATGGTTTTGGCCCATGGTATAGGATCTAATTTAGCCCCGGTTTGGGTCCCTTGTAATGGTTATTGATGGTTTTGCCCCATGGTGTGAATAAGGGCTTGACTATAAATAGGGAAGGAGATCACTTGGCTAATAAATCTTTTGCAAATTGAATATCTTAAGATCTGAAATATTGGGTTATCGGTTTAAAAGCTTGATCTATATAAAAGTGAAGTTGAAAGTGAATCTATGAAGTGTGATCTCTCGGGCGCATGATCAGATCTGGGCATCTGACTATCTGTGGTACAGTGGTGGACTGCCAATTTGGCCCTAATCAGAGGTTCTCAAGTAATTAACTGTGCAAGTGCGGGGGTACGCACAGCAGAGGAAGACGCAGTGCATGGGTATGCACAGCAGAAGAAGGCGCAGTGCGTGGGTACGCAGCGCGGTAGAAGATTCAGGTGTGGAGGCACAGTAAAGATACGCGGCGCGACAGAAGCCGCAGGTGCGGAGCTACAGTGGAGGTACGCGGCACGATGGAAGCCGCAGGTGCGTAGCTATAGTATATGTACGCAACGCGACAGAAGGTGCAGGTGCGTAGATACGCAGTGCAGCAGAAGGCTCTCTGCGGGTATACACTGGGGAGCAGAAGGTGAAGTGCGGAGCCACGCAGGCCAAATAAAGAAAAACTGCGGATCTGTCTTAAAAACATTTGTTGATTATCTTTTATCTATTGCTGCAGAGTTCTAGGTTTATATTTCTGGTACCGTCTTTCTGTTTACATCATTCTGAGAAGTTGGGTGACTCTTGGTTGATTGTATAAGGAGTTTGGGTAATTTGCATGTACTTGATGATTATTTGATATTCTTGGATCCAGTTTGAAAATTTATGAAAGGTGGTCCTTGAAAGAAAAGAAGTAGGGGGTTGTAGCTCCCTTCCAGGAGAGACTGGAAAACGAGAGAGAGTTGTAGCTCTCTGCAGGTTGCAGCCTGTGTACTGGTAAAGGACTGCACCAGTACAAAACCATTGTAAAAGGAGTTTCTAATTTGAAAGAAGATAGAGACATATTGCAGCAGGTGGTTTTCACCCACATTGGGTTTCCACCTTATATCTGGTGTTCTTTGGTGTGACTATTTGTTTTTCTTGTTCATGCTCATTATTTTATGGTACTGACATGCAAAAATAATTCAAAGTATAAATAAGGAAGATTTATTAAAAGAACTTGATAATACTGATTCACCCCCCTCCCCCTCTGAGTATTATTTCCAACAATTGGTATCAGAGCAGGTCCTTCAGAGAATCTTGATCGCTTGAAGGAAGATCATTCATCATGAGCAACTACGAGAGGGAAGCATCAATCAGGCCACCAATTTTTGATGGGACAAACTTCAATTATTAGAAGGTAAGAGTTACTGCCTATCTTCAATCTCTTGGTACAGAAGTTTGGGATATCATAGATACAGGCTACACTTTTCCTTCAGCTACTCCTACAGATTCAGCTGAAAAGAAGAAATATGAAACAAATGCTAAAGCAGTCAATACTCTGCTGGGATGCTTATCTCAAACATAATTCGTGAAGGTTATGCAATATAAATCCGCAAAAGAAATATGGGACAAGATTGTCTTGAGCTACGAAGGAGATGAACAGGTAAAGCGTGCTAAACTTCAAACCCTCAGGATTCAGTATGAGAATCTCAGAATGTATAATGATGAAAGTGTGGCTAACTATTTCCTTCGGGTAGACGAGATTGTTAATTGCATGAAAAACTTGGGTGAAGAAATAAAAGAGGCTATTGTGGTTGAAAAAGTTCTAAGATCATTGTCCCCCAAGTTTGAATCTAAAGTGTCTGCAATAGAAGAAAAGGAAAATCTACGAACTCTTACTATGTCTCAGCTACACGGAATTCTAACTGCTTATGAAATGAGAAAGGGAGGTCCATCAGACAGAAGAGAAGCTGCTTTCAAGGCTTCAGGCAAAGGAGACTACTATGAAGCAAGTCACGTGCCAGAAGAAGAAGAAGAATCAAATTTCGTCAGAAATCTTCAATGGGGTACTGGAAGTTTCAGAGGTAAGTTACCTTTTAAATGTTTTGCTTGTGGAAGAGTAGGTCATTATGTTGCGAAATGTCCTCATAAGGATAAGATTGACAAAGGAAAGGAACCTGCTAGATGGAACAAGAAACAGAATGCAAATAAGAAAAGCTACTACACTCATGAAGATAGTGATGGTCTATCAAATAGTGATGAAGATGAACGAGGTAATGACTATAAACTTTTAATGGCATTTGAAGATGATGATTACATGGATGCTATAGATGTGGATAGCTTTTATGAAGAAATTTCTAGACTCAAGACATGTATAGAAGAAAAGAATAGGATCATTGATACCCTACAACTTCAAATTGATGAAAAAGAAAAATATCTTGAAAAGTTAGAAGGTGAAATTGTTGGTCTTAGAAAAGAGATTGAGAAAACAAAGGCTATTAATCTTAAGTTTGTCAAAGGATCTGAAACTCTGGATGAGATCATCAATGTACATCGTTCTCCTTTAAACAAGACAGGTTTGGGTTATAATGGAGAAACTTCTCAAGCATCCACCTCAAGAAGTTATCTTGATGCAGCAAGAAGGAATGAGCAAAAGCACAATGGAGATGACCAGGTAAAGCAGGGACGAATTGCAAACAAAGACTATCAGGGGCAATCCGTCTTAAGGGTGAACAAAAGCTAGAACCAGCCACAGGTAAAATCTTCTCAATTTGGTTCAAGAATGGATAACAATAGAAATTACAATCAATTGGCCGGTAGATTTGATAACCGCAGAAGTTTCTTCAATGGACAATGTTTCTCTTGCCATAACTTTGGTCACAAAGCAGCTCAATGTGTTGCATATAAAACAATCATGACTAGAGAAGCTCAAAAACAAAGAAGTATGATCGGGATTACAAAAAGGACCTATAACAACTTTTTGGCTCTTGAAAATGAAGTTGAATGTTCTATTTGCAATAACTTTGGTCATGAAGATTCTGAATGCAGGAGCAGGTTTCAGCAGACAAAGGAACAAGCCTCAAGCACCAAAACATGGAGAATAAAGGAACCACAAACAGAAAGATGTGGGATAGCATTTTATGCAGAGGGACAAGAAAATCTATGGTACATTGACAGTGGATGTTCGAAGCATATGACAGGTGATAAAGAAAAACTTGAATCATATTCTGCTTTAGAAAAGGGAAAGAAAGTTTCTTTTGGAAATGATACTCCTGCAGCTATAAAAGTAAAAGGCACTGCTCAGTTAAAAGAAAAGGTCAAAGCTGGAAATGTTTTGTATGTTGATGGATTGAAGCATAATCTTCTGAGTGTCAGCAGATGTGTGATCAAGGAATCGAGGTGATATTTAGATCAAATGGATGTCTTGTTCGTGATCTTGATACAGGTAAAACAGTGATCAAAGGTGAAAGAACTCCAAATAATCTATACATATTTGAAGAAGGACAACAACAATGCTATCTAAGCAAGGATGATGAACACTGGTTATGGCACCGGAGGTTGGGGCATCTAAGCTTTTCACAAATAAGGAAAGCATGCAAGTATCAGGCAGTTCATGGTCTTCCAGATATCAAAATTCCAGACAACACCATATGCAAATCATGTCAGTTTGGAAAGAAACCAGAACTAACTTTCCGGAGAAGGAAGGATTAGCTAGCATGCCTCTTGAGCTAGTACATACAGATGTATGTGGTCCATTCAGGAAAAGGACACCTCGAGGAGAAGAATACTTGATATTATTCATTGACGATTTCTCCAGGTTTGTCTGGTTAGGACTTATGAAGCACAAAGATGAAGCATTCGAAAAATTCAAATCCTTTAAAGCCTTGGTTGAAAATGAATCAGATACAAAATTAAGTGCCTCAGATCCGACAGAGGTGGGGAGTTTACCTCAAATGAATTTTTCGATTTCTGTGAAGAACATGGGATAAGAAGAGAATTCTCTACATCTAGAACTCCTCAGCAAAATGGAGTGGTGGAAAGAATGAACAGAACAGTCCAACAAATGGCTCGTGCTATGCTTGATGAGTCCGGAACTCCCGCAACTTTCTGGGGTGAAGCTGCATATGCTGCGGTTGTTATTCTCAACAAAACAAATGTCCAGGTGAACAACACTCAAACCCCTCATGAGCTCTGGTATGGTGAGACTCCTTCGGTAAAGCACTTCAAAATCTTTGGAAGCAAATGCTATATTAAGAATACTGATGAGAAACTTGGCAAACTTGAACCTAGAGCAGATGAAGGCATTCTTCTTGGTTATTCTCCACACAGCAAAGCATACAAGTGCTACAATAAAAGACTCAGAAGAATTGTTGACAGCATTGATGTAGTGGTTGATGAGAAGGGATACATTCCTAGGCAAGTAAATCATGAAGATATCGAAGAAGATGAAGACTACCCTCAAAGACAGAATGATGAAGAAGAAGAACCTCAAGAAGAACCAGAGGAGTAGATAAGGATAGAAGAGAAGACTCCATCCAGATATGTTCAGAAGAACCATCCAGAAACTCAGATTTTGGGTCAGAAAGAAGCAGGTGTACAAACAAGAAGAACAATTGCAGAAGCTTCAAGCTATTTGGCATTAATCTCTTCCACTGAACCACAAAATGTGAAAGAGGCATGCAAAGATGAATGTTGGGTCAAAGCAATGGATGAAGAACTTGAGCAGATCAAAAAGAATAACACTTGGGAGTTGGTTCCTAGACCAAAGGATAAGAATGTTATAGGGACAAAATGGGTCTTCAAAAATAAATTGAATGAAAATGGAGAAGTAATTAGAAACAAGGCCAGACTTGTTTGTAAAGGGTATGCGCAACAAGAAGGAATAGATTTTGAAGAAACTTTTGCTCCTGTTGCAAGACTTGAGGCCATCCGAATATTCCTTGCTCTCTCAAGCTTTCAAAACTTCAAAGTATTTCAAATGGACGTGAAATCAACCTTTCTCAATGGAGACTTGGAAGAAGAAGTATACATTGAGCAGCCAGATGGTTTCATTCTTGGAAATGATCCAAATCTTGTATGCAGATTGAAAAAGCCTCTCTATGGTCTCAAACAAGCTCCAAGGGCTTGGTACTATCGTTTGGACAAATATCTTCATCAACAAGGTTTTTCAAAAGGATCGGCAGATAGCAATCTTTATATAAAAGTTGAAAACGACAAATTGCTAATACTTGTTGTGTATGTAGATGACATTATCTTTGGCAGCAATGAAGAAGCTATGAGTCAAAGCTTTGCCTTGGTAATGCAGAAAGAATTCGAAATGTCCTTGATGGGAGAACTGACATATTTTCTTGGTTTGCAAATCCAACAAAAAGAAGGAGGGATCTTTTTGTCTCAAACCAAGTATCTCAAGCAGATTTTGAAGAAATATGGCATGGAAGATGCAAAACCAGTATGTACACCCATGGTCACAGGATGTAGCCTCAGTGCAAATGATGAATCAGCAGCAGTGCATCAACCAACCTACAGATCTATGATTGGAAGTCTACTTTATTTGACAGGTACCCGACCAGACATAATGGATGCAGTAGGAATAGTTGGAAGATTTCAGGCAAATCCAAAGGAAACTCATCTTCAGGCAGTAAAGAGAATCTTCAAATATCTTCAAGGAACTCAAAACTATGGCTTATGGTATCCTAGAGATAGAGATCTCACACTTCATGCTTATACAGATGCAGATTGGGCCGGAAGCGTGGATGACAGGAAGAGCACAAGTGGTGGTGCATTCTTTATGGGTTCCAGATTAGTATCTTGGTTCAGCAAGAAACAGAGTTCGATTGCCTTGTCTACAGCTGAAGCGGAATATGTTGCTGCTGCATCTTGCTGCACTCAACTCCTTTGGATGATGCAGACCTTGCAGGATTTTCAAATCACTTGTATACCACCCATCTCCATCTTATGTGATAATACAAGTGCAATCAACATTTCAAAGAACCCAGTCATGCATTCAAAGACCAAGCACATACCGATCAAGTATCATTTTCTCCGGGAACAAGTACTTGAACAAAAGGTCAAGTTGGAGTATGTTCCTTCTAAGGAACAAGTTTCTGATATACTCACCAAACCATTGCCCAGGGAGACCTTTGAATACCTCAGGCAAAAGCTGGGGGTTGTTGATGCATCATCTTGTTGTTGAATCTCTTCTGATGGTCGGTTGTATGCAAGGCTCATCTGGGGTATATGCGTACATGTGATGGGTTGCAGATTGGTCGAAGATCGAATGGCACAGGTTCAGGGGGAGAATATAATGCATTGTTGGCATTATGGAGGATGTACAGCAGGAGATCATGGATGTTGGTCTGAATATTGTTGCAATATGTCTCTATCTCTTTCATGGTCAGTTATGGTGTTTGGTGGATTATGGTTCTTCTTTGCAGATCTGGTTTATAGTCAGGGGAAGCATGTTCTTAGGGGGAGCATAACCCTTTGCCCTTGATGTCAAAGGGGGAGAATGATGTTGAAGATCTTGAGGTTGCTATCAAGTCCAAAGGGGGAGATTGTTGGCATTATGATTCTGGTATGGCTCTATGTTACAGGTGTTGTACTTGATGGCAACTCTCTTAATTGGCAATGCTCTGTTCAGGCTCTCAAAATGTTGGAAAATAAGAGGTACGTAGGTACACCGTACAAAAGTTGCGGACCCGTAGGAATATCATAGAATAAGTGCGTACATACCCGCAGGTTACCCGTTCATGAGGTGCGGACCCCCAGTTCACTCACTTCAAGGTAGAAAAGCGCGCTCACGTGGGGTTTCTTATGTTTGGCCCGTGGTATTTAGCCCACCGTTCTTGATTCTATGGTTTTGGCCCGTGGTATAGGATCTAATTTAGCCCTGGTTTGGGTCCCTTGTATTGGTTATTGATGGTTTTTCCCCATGGTGTGAATAAGGGCTTGACTATGAATAGGGAAGGAGATCACTTGGCTAATGCATCTTTTGCAAATTGAATATCTTAAGATCTGAAATATTGGGTTATCGGTTTAAAAGCTTGATCTATATAAAAGTGAAGTTGAAAGTGAATCTATGAAGTGTGATCTCTCGGGCGCATTATCAGATCTGGGCATCTGACTATCTGTGGTACAGTGGTGGACTGCCAATTTGGCCCTAATCAGAGGTTTGCAAGTAATTAACTGTGCAAGTGCGGGGGTACGCACACCAGAGGAAGACGCAGTGCGTGGGTACGCACAACAAAAGAAGGCGCAGTGCGTGGGTACGCACAGCAGAAGAAGGCGCAGTGCGTGGGTACACAGCGCGGTAGAAGGTTCAGGTGCGGAGGCAAAGTAAAGATACGTGGCGCGACAGAAGCCGCAGGTGTGGAGCTACAGTAGAGGTACGCGGCGCGATAGAAGCCGCAGGTGCGTAGCTACAGTATATGTACGCGGCGCGAAAGAAGGTGCATGTGTGTAGATACGCAGTGCAGCAGAAGGCTCTTTGTGGGTATACGCAGGGGAGCAGAAGGTGAAGTGCGGAGCCACGCAGGCCAGATAAAGAAAAACTGCGGATCTGTCTTAAAAACATTTGTTGATTATCTTTTATCTATTGCTGTAGAGTTCTGGGTTTATATTTCTGGTACTGTCTTTCTGTTTACAGCATTCTGAGAAGTTGGGTGACTCTTGGTTGATTGTATAAGGAGTTTGGGTAATTTGCATGTACTTGATGATTATTTGATATTCTTGGATCCAGTTTGAATATTTATGAAAAGTGGTCCTTGAAAGAAAAGAAGTAGGGGGTTGTAGCTCCCTTCCAAGAGAGACTGGAAAATGAGAGAGAGTTGTAGCTCTCTGCAGGTTGCAGCCTGCGTACTGGTAAAGGACTGCACCAGTACAAAACCATTGTAAAAGGAGTTTCTAATTTGAAAGAATATAGAGACATATTGCAGCAGGTGGTTTTCACCCACATTGGGTTTCCACCTTATATCTGGTGTTCTTTGGTGTGACTATCTGTTTTTCTTGTTCATGCTCATTATTTTATGGTACTGACATGCAAAAATAATTCAAAGTATAAATAAGGAAGATTTATTAAAAGAACTTGATAATACTGATTCACCCCCCCCCCCCCCCTCAGTATTATTTCCAACACCTTGTAACTCTGCCATTAGTAATAGGTTTTTTCATTAGATATCTAATTGCAGAATGATCAGTATGAATAAAAGTTTCATAGCCTGTTATATAATGTCTGAACTTATTGATTGCATGAACAACAGCTAAGAACACTTTTTCAGTCACAATATAGTTCAACTCAGTGGGAGTTAAATTTTTACTGGTATAGTAAATGGCATAAGGAACTAAATCTTTTTTACGCAACACAACTCCTAAAGCTGTACCTAAAGCATCTGTCGAAATATGGAAAGGAAGTTTCCAATTTGGTCCTCTCAAGATAGGTGCTTCAAATATTCTTGTTTTCAAAGTTTCAAATGCTGATTGACAATCAGGATCCCAATTGAATTCACAGTCTTTTGTAAGCAGTTTGAAGAGTGGAGATGCTATTTTAGTGAAGTTTTCTATAAATCTTCTATAATATCCAGTAAATCCTAGAAAAATTCTAACATCTTTTTGACAATTTGGAATAGGAAATTTGGAGATGACTTCATCTTTTGATCTATCAACTTCAATCCCATCCCTTGAAATATGATGTCCTAAAAAAATACCTTCAATAAACATCATAAAGCATTTTTCATGGCTTAATGAAAGGTTTGTCTCTTTACATCTTATAAGACTTTTTCCAAATTTTCTAATGCCTCTTCAAACGAATCACCATAAACTGTAAAATCATCCATATAAACCTCTACACAATCATGGATTAGATCAGAAAAAATCCCTAGTACTTCTCTTTGGAATGTTGCAGGTGCATTACATAATTCAAAAGGAAGCACTCGATAAGCAAAAGTTCCCCATGGACAGGTAAATGTGGTCTTATCATGATCCTCAAGTGCTACCTAAATTTGATTATAACCACTAAAACCATCCAGAAATGAAAAGTAATTTTTTCCTGCTAATGTATCTAATACTTGATTGATAAAGGGAAAAGGAAAGTGATCCTTCAAAGTTGTTTTGTTCAATTCCTTGTAATCAGTGCATACCCTCCATTTACCATTCTTTTTGGGTACTATAACCAAAGGATAAACCCATCGGCTATCTGAAATTGGATAAATGAAGTTTACATTGAGTAGTTTTTGGAGCTCTTCTTTCACTATCTCCCTAAGATTTGGATTCATCCTTCTCTGAGGTTGTCTGATTGGTCTACTGTTTTCCTCGATATAGATATGATGGATGCAAGTCTTAGGATCAATGCCTTTCATATCAATATACTCCCATGCAAATGCAGTAGAATGTTTTTGCAAGATTTTGGTTAGCTCTTCCTATTGTGATTTTTCCAAATTTTTGTTGATATTCAATGTTTTACCTAGAAGAATTTCAATGGTAGAACTACCGAAATCTTCCATAGAGTAAAGAGACATTTGTCTTGATGATAAATACTCAATATCAAAATCTAATTGAAATTGTGTGTGGTCATATTCTGAAGGTGTTTCAAAATTTTCTAATGTGTTTAGAATTTGACTGTCTTCACTAATTTCAGAAATGGTAAAGACATGTTGTATACTGTCCTCATCATCGACCCATTCATTGTCTCCTACTTCTGTAACTACTTTTGCTGGAGGATACAAATTGAATTTCTTTGTCGAACTACCATCAGAAATGTACATATCTCCAGATCTACAACTAATGAAAGCATCAGTTGTGGCTAGCCAAGGTCTTCCTAAGATGAGTGGGTGCCCTCCTAAATTACTCTTGGGAGTCAAAATCATGAAATATACTGGATATTCCCAAGAATCTAAGGAGATTAAAATTTCTTCTAATACACCATCTGGTTTGATTATTGATCTATCTGCAAGTTGCAGTAAGGTGGGTGTAAAAAGAAGATTAGGAAGTTTAAGTTGTTCCATAGTCTGTCTATTGATAATGTTGATAGCAGCCCCTAAGTCAATCAAAGTATTTGGAATTTCTATCCCATTTATATGTGTCTTGACAATTGGACTACCTGGATCTACATATTTCTGCATGGTAATTTTTACCATCATGATATCTGCAATTTTTCCTACCAGGTGGATTCTTCTTGTATCTCTTGGTTCCTTCCTGGTCTTTTGAGACTCAACTCCTTTATTGCTTTTGCTAGAATAGAAATCTCTCTAATGGCTTGTAGCAAGGGAATCTTGATACATACATTCTTTAATTCATCTAGAAAATCATAGTTAGGCAACAAGATTTGTTTTTCCACCCCTTTGTTAATTTGTAATCTTTCAGGGAAAGGAGGTCTAGATGAAGATGTAGGTTGCTCAACTATAGGAGTTGTGGTGGTTGACTCTTTTTCCTTTTCTTTTTGAATGTTTGGGTTTTGAAGAGATGCTTCCTCAGAACCTTTATTGGCTTTAAGAGAATCCTCCTCAGAGGTATCTTGCTTTTGAACATCTATAGAAGGTTTTTCTAAAACTCTACCAGACCTGAGTTGTACATCATTGAGAGGAACAATCATATAGGTAGGAAATTGTTGTCCTTCTACCATGTAAGCATTTTGAGGATTTTTGTTATTGGGATTTCGAAATGGCTAGGCCGGTAGTTGATTTGTCTTTTGTTGAAAAGGAAGCAAGAGTTGAGAATTTGGACTTTGTTGAGAAGGTTGTTGTTGCGGAAATGGTAATGAAAGTTGTGGGTTTTGATTTGGAATTTGTGGATTTTGTTGATTTTGAAAATATGGAGGATATTGATAAAATTGAGCAAATCTCCCATAAGGATTTTGCATCCCTTGTGCCCATGATTGGTATGGATTTTGAGATTGGGGCGAAGGTTGTTGCCAAGAATTCCAATTTGGTGGGAGCTGAAAGTTCATAGGATTGTTAAATCCTTGATTTTGTGGCCCTTGCCATGGTCTTCTTGAAACAAAACAAAGGGACTCTACTGAATTTGGATGTTCCTGAAAGACAGCTTTGAGCCCAGGAATTGAAGGACAATCCTTGGTCTCATGGCTTTTTGAGCAAATCACACATGTTTCTACAACTTTTGCATCCAAGGGACATTCTCTTAAAGCATGTTTCTTTCTACATTTTGGACAAAAGATGGCTAAGGCTTCGGCTTCTGCTTTCTGTTTGTTTTTTATTTTAAGGGTGTCTAGTTGTTCACTAAGTCTCCCTAGAATATCAGTTTTGAACTCATCAAGCATATTGCCAATCTCTGCCCTACTTACTGATCTAGTTGCAAATTTGTTTGCTCTAAGAAGAGAAGGATCTCTAGGTCCTTTTCCAGTTTTAGATTTTCCCCTTGAGAGATGGAGACATAGTTCTACTATGTCATGGAGTGGGAGTTGAGAAATATCTCCCTTCCCCATCATGTTTAAAATATCTACCCATTCATCTCTAATGGCTTTTAATAGAAGGGCTTTCAAAGTTTCCTCATCTAAATTAATCATTTTTGCTCTCTTTAAGTTGTATTGAAATCTTTCAAGTAAATCCTCCAAGTTTTTATCTTCTTTTTGCATCATCTTGAATACCTCATCCTTATTATTGGTGAGCATACAATAATCAAAGTATCTATCCAAAAATGTTTGTTTCATATCATTCCAAGTCCTAATAGATTGAGTGACTAATCCCATGAACCATTTCAAAGTAGCTCCTTTCAATGTTGAAGGAAATAGTTTGAGTTTTTGAGAGTCTTCCATATAGTCATAGGTTCGGCACAAGACTTCAAACTCAAATAGAAATGTTTCAGGATCCTCACTTCGCAACCCATAAAAGTTTGGGATGACAGGTGGTGAAATGTTTTTCATTTTTGTATGGGTTTCCTCATCGGCTATAGGGAATCCAAATGAGTTATCTCCATCCCTATTTCCCCCATTGTTACCTCTACCTCCTCCATTGTTTCCTCCTCCTCTACCTCTACCTCTACCCCCTCCTCCAAATCCATTCACTACTTCCTCTGTCATGATAGTTTCCTCAGAGTTCTCAGAGTCCTCTGGTTCTTCTATTAATGGTGAATGAGGAAGAATTTCTCCCTCCTATTCTTCAGGTGATTCTACTTTGATTACAATATGTTCCCTTGTAGAAGTGAAGAAAGGCTCTTCTCCTAGGTCAGATTTAATAGATAGTGTGGGAGAGTCTCCTAATTCGACTGCTGCCCCTTGAATTCTAGGAATCCTAAGGCTGGGAGTGTGAGTTGAAGATGATGGAGGTGTATCTTTTCTATGCCTTGTAGTAGCTAGAGTTGTAAAAATCGAACTTTTGGCCCTAGCTATAAACCTTCCCCTAGAATCTCTTGCTCTATGCATGCCATTTTTTAATTTTTGTTTTTCAATTCGGGCTCATAATTCTCTTTCTGATCTTCCAGGTCACACTAGGTGCAAGAAGAGAGCATAATCAAGAAAATTGAACTAACAACTCTCTTTTTTGATCCTCCAAATCACACTAGGTGCAAGAGGAGAGCATACTTCAAGAAGTTATCAATTTTTCCCTTCTTTTTTTTAAGAGATTGGCTACCTAGTTACACTTCCCCTGTAACGGCACCAAAATGTTTAGTCAATTTAGTGTGTCCTAAATTTCTACATTAATTATCAATCCGAGTGTCGTAGACTGATGAAGTGTGGCGCACTATATGTGTAAGACCGCCTCTTTCTTACCTTTTTGTCGTTTTCAATTTTTATTTTGTTTTGGGGGTTTTTATCTTTGTTTATCTTCTAATATGAATGGAAATCCTATTCCTGAGTTTTAAGAATACTCTAGAAGGCAAGTATGGATATATATTTTAAGGCAATTATGTCCTCTATAATGATTTCTAGAACTTAACACTTCAGAGGGTATTAGAACATACTAGTGATGAAATTAATACTTGAACCAAAATGTGCTGCTATTCAAATTAAGCAAATAATGAACTACTTGTTATCACTCAGGTTGTTCCCCAAAGTTGTAAGAAAGGGAATACGGCCGAGGTAACCACAGAACAATCTTTTAGATACAGATTCTAGCCAATCTATATCTAGAGAGGGCTCTCTCTATATGATTTAGCTTTGTTTTGAAATGTGTTAGGCTAGCTATAAAGTACAAGGGTTTTGTTTTGAGTTTGGTTGGAAGGATTCAATAGAATAGTGAGGTAGAACTGAAAAGTTTCAATCCATTCGGCATGATGGAGTCAAAGAAGGACAACTTCCTGGATTCGGTTTCTAAACAGAGGATGGCATCATAGAGCAAGGCACTCAAACATGGAACAATTTAAAGGCTGAAATCAGATGGAATGGAGTCAAATGGGTGAAGAGTAGTTAAGAATCCTTCATCATATTTGACAGAGGGAAAATGGCTAACTACTGTTAAGGAGAAATTAAGAATTCCTTAGCAAATAGTCAAGATGAAAGAATCAGGAAAAACAGGAGCAATTAAGAATTCATTGTTTATTCTAATTCTAAAGAAAACATTGATAATAATAAAGACTGAAAACAGAGTGCAGTCAAGCAAATTCTGAGTTATTCTTTCTCTCTATTATTTGGATTATGAAACATAGATGATATAGTAAACGTAAAAACTGTAAAACACAAGTTATAAGGGACTTATTGATCCACAAGTTGATTCAAGAATTCTGTAACAGGTCTTCAGTATCAATTCCTCATCCAGTAGGCTAGACAAAAATGGTTCCAACAACTTTTTATTCCAAAAAATTCAGTATTACAGTAAAAAACTATGAACACCCACCAACCCCAAATACTTCGTTAAGGGGGGTATTTATACAAAAATATCTCAAAAAATATCTCATGGAGATAATATCTAGTGATGACTCATCGTTTTTTTTTACAAAAGATAGAGACAAAGAGTCTCAATAACAGAGAAACAATAACTGATGCTGCGCTGGCTGCTCCAGCTTTGTCAGATGTGCTGGCTGCTATGTGAGTCAGTTTACAGCTGTATTCCACTAATACTCTATGCTGGTTGCTCCATCTTGCCTGGATATTCCTTAGCCCTGATTTGATATACTTTAACTGGTATGACTCTCATTTATTTCTGTCTTCCGCATTATGGTAAATGGTCTAAAATTTTCAATTCACCAAGGTACCAAAGATAAGTTTATAGAATTTCTAACATACTTTGCCACCACTCCGATCCTAGTAATTTATGTCTCTGAAGCTTCCTTAAATTTTCGCCAGTTTCTGTGTATCTGAAGAAATTAGGTGGGATGGTGAACAGATGCTTCACCTTGTGCTCAATGTAGAATAAATTTTTTAGGTTTTCATAGAGGGTCTGGCCAGACGGAAGTGCTTTTACCCCTGAAGCACTCGTTGATCAAGTGATTTGATCAGCGGTATATTTATTCAATTTATGTACATAGTATTTGTGTTTCATCAGATGATCATTACTTCCCAAAGGACTTGGCAAACCTTTTTTATGCAAGACTGTAAACTTTTATATGAAAGAATTAATCTCTACCTACATGTCCTGGCATCTCCTTTCCAAATTTTGCATTAGAGTTCTCATGGTTAGAATTCTCTTGATTTCTAGAATGGTGCCTATTCTGTCTCTGATTTCTAGTGCTTCCAGTTCTTCGCTGGTCTTGGTGTTCAAAAAATGTATCAGCCGGTTAGCTTGTTCAGGCATCTGTCCCAATAAAGCTCTTGTCTTTTGAATCTCCACTTGGGCCGCTCTTATCAAGTCAATCTGCTCATAAATGACTTGGATAGACCTCCACACATCACTAAGGGATTGATTGATGTTGGTCCACAAAATTCCTCTGATTTCTGCTAGAGGTTTATCCAGAGAGAGATCCTTTTCTAATGCTCTCACTTTGTTCTCTAATGTTTTGACCTCCCTTGTTTTCTCTGCCACATTCATCTTGGATTTATCATAATTCTTTTCCACCTTTGCCAATTACTTCTTCACCAGTTTCAATTCTGATACTTGTAGTTTTAATTCTTCCATGGCTCTTATCAGTTCTTCTGTACTCATATTGGTACTACTTCCTGGTGCTGCTGATGTACCTGTGATGACCTCTGCTGTTGATGCCGGGACAGTGGGAGGTAATGCTGTTATAAGTGTGGAGGGGGCAGTAGTGACTGCAGGGATTTCTTCAGGTGGCTGGGAGATCAACTCTCCCTACTTTTCCTTTAGCACTTTTTCCAGTGCCTGCTTAGTATTAGTTAATCTTTCATTGAGTTTCATAAGCAGGCCCATCATATCCTCTTCGGATTTCTACTGTACAACTTCTGCAGTCTGTGGGTGCATGGAAGGAGGTAGTTTCAACTGTTTTCTTAGGGCAGCAATGTCCTCTTCCTTTTTCTTCATCAGTGCCTTTATGCCTTTGGAATCTTTGGGATCGTGTCCCAGTTCAATAATAATTTCCTCCAAGGATTTGATCCTGCTGTCCTTTGCTAGAGAAGAAGCTTTCTCTAAATCTAACTGAGCAGAGGTATTATTCAAGGAGTTTTGTAATTTATGAGATAACATAGCTTTATCAGCCAGTGTGGAGTATACCATCTCTCCAATCTGTTTATGAAGCTCAATCTGGTCCATGGGATGAATATCCTTGGCTAAGACCTCCAGATTTGTCCTGATGTATTTAGCTACTGATTGTGGTTGTTGCACCTTGGGCTTAAAGTAACTCATTATCATCTTTCCTTCTTTTATGTCATATGCTGACATTAATCTTTGTTGGTTTGTGGGGGCCATCTTAAGATACTGGTTGTAAATTTGAAGCCTTAGTGGATTGTTCCTCGCCTTTATCCCAGTGAATGTCCTTTTGATGTCCGAGGCCTATTTGCTTTGTGGCCTAGTGGATGAAACTTCCACACTCTGTTGCCTTTCTAGCTCCTGCTTGTGTGAGTTAGTTGATGTCTCTATTACTGGGGAAGTCTGTTGGCTCATTACCCTCTCACCTCTTAGACTATCTGTTGTTTCTTCAATGATTTCCTCTTCTGACAGAGGATTCAGCCTTTGTCTTTTCGCTCTTGGTTGTTCAGCAAGTCCACTGATAGGTGTGGCCTCTTCTCTATCTCTCTTCTTGCTTATTTCCTCATTTAGAGGAGTTTGTAGTGCTGGAACTTCTGGTGCTTTAGAATGGGTAGGAGGAATTTGTACTTGTTCCTGCTCTTTGGACCCCCCTGGCTAATCAGTCATTATTGGATGCTCTGTAGTTTCTACCTATTTGCCCTTTGAAGTCCCTGTGACTGATGTGCTGGTTCTTTGTGCAGGCTGCTGAGAAGTTCCAGCAGAGGATGTCCCAACTCCTGATTGTTGAGGCCACTTAAAAGATACCTCTCCAAAAGAGTCCAGGTCATGGGTTTTTTCAAGATTTTTCATAGTTTTTTCCATCTTTCCTTGCTCACTAATTTCTTCAATTAAGGTCCCTTCTACCCATTCATCCTGATTTGCATACTGTTCTATTTCTGGGATGCTATGATGAACATAAACTGACAACCTGTTTATTACTCTTCTATCACTTATAAAACTATTTGGGTCATATGGTACCCACTCAAAACTCTTCTTGAATTTAAGGTGGTTTTCTAATATGTTCTCAGTATCTTTCCATGCATCCCTAGAATGGATGACATAAGGGCCCAACTGGTTTTTGATTCTCAGCTACGCCTTCTTCTTTACATTACAAAAGTGGGTTAAGTCTGAATAGATGAGCTACCTGAAATATTCTAATGCAAATAGCCTCATAGGCACATACCTAGGCAACTTGAATGGGCATAATTCACATCCATATATTCTTATTTCAGTGTGATTCTGGTAGAGGTACCAGTCACCTATCCTGTACTGTTTGGACAACTGTAAAATTTTCCTCATATCACCAGAAATTCTAGGAGGAGGAGCTCCTATCAACAGAGTAAAGGCTGGGTGTACAAAAAAATCAATGAATTCACTATAGGTATAAGGGGAGTCATAGTTATGGAAGACTGAGCTCCAAAAAATCACAGACCTCTGATTCCCTTTTGAGTCTAATTTTCTGATGGGAAATGGGAAACTGTCTGGGCGATAATATAACAACATATGGTATATGAAAGATGTATATTTAAACACTCCTTCCCTTTCCAAATTCACAAATTGAGCATGGATTTTGTCAGCAATGAAAGTGGCATAGTCATACTTGACAGTAGGGGGCTGTCCTAGAGTAAAGATAGATAACAGAACTAGGGTGATATCATCCACATATTCACTAGACCTAAATCCCAAGATCAAGGATATCATGTCAAGAATGATTTTTCTAGTCTCAGTGAACCAGACATGAAAATATGGAGGTGGGCCTTGGGGTTGACAGTTTGGTTTCATGAACATCTGGGCAATATGAGTTATTTCTGAGCTGGGAAATTGAGAGGCCTTTTCAAGAAAAAATCCCATGGAAAGACGAGCGAGGGGTTGAGTGGAATGGAAATGTATCATCTCATTGATGGATTCAGCAGTTATGTAAAAAATGACAATGTTGGAAGGAGACATAACAGCTCTATGAATAGGGTCATAAATGGCACAGCACTGGTGAATGATGTCTGGGAAAACATGGACTGAGGGTAGGAAATACATGGGAAGGTTTGATTCCCACAATCCAAAAATGTCAGAGTTGCTTAAATAGCTATCCCTTATCTGGCAGAAGGTCTGAAGATGATTCCTGTCACCAGATGGGTCTTTTATTTGGAAATCTCTATCAGCTAAAGACAAATAATTTAGGTCCTTATGGGGTGCGTTGAGGGGCGCGGAAATCAGGGTTATGGGAGCTTCCATGTTTGGTTCTTGTGTTTTCAAACCGGAATTTCGGGCTTCTGTGGAAAAATGGGCAAAACAACTATTTTGGGTGTCCTGGTATGACAACTACGCACTGATTTTACTTGAATTTGGCTCTTTTTGGGTAGAATTCACAAAGAAAAAACGAAATTACCGATTCGGGAAGTGAATGGGGGCAAATACCTTTTCTTTAAAGGCGAACCATGTAATTTGCAGGTTGCAGGACGAGCTTCAGAGTAGGATGTTGGACTTTTTTGGGTGGGTGGCAGACTGGACGTGATTTTCAATCAACCAGACGTATTTTGCATGAAAACAGTGCGCAGAAAAATGGATGAAAATGACATTTTATCGTGGTTTTAATAAAATTTGGCTTTGGCGGGGCTTTTTGGCGTTTATTGTGTGGCTGACGTCACAGCGATGTGACATTTTGTCGTGAAGCGGAGGGTGGTAAGTGGTTTCCCCCCGCACCACTTTTGGGGTATGGCGGTTTCGGGGGGGGAGGTAGCGATCGCAGCAAGAGCTTGACGCGTGGCAAGGGTACGATAGTAATACCATCGGTTCCCCACGAGTTAAAGGTTGGATGGAAGGGGGGGCGCGATATGAGCGTGGACCGTTGGATGAGCAGGCCCAGATCTGACGGCTGACGGGCGTCAGAGGTGGCAGATGGTTACGACGTGGGGGCCCATTTATTTAAACAAGGTTTTAATGATTCTTGGGGTGATTTTTATTGGTTTGCGGGGTTTTTACATTAGGTTATTAATTAACCAACTGCTAATTAATCCCGAGGTTGGGCACTAAGGGTTATTTACAAGGTTTCGGATAAACCTTGAATCCCCAATTACATAATGATATGGTTTATAATTAAACTGGGGTGGGATATAATAAAATCTTGGGGTTTTTCATACATTAATATAATACGGGAAAGGGGAATAAGTATAGGGATTTATATAATAAAGTTAATAGTTAATATGAATTTATGAAATAACAGCGCTAAGTATAATGTTAGAAATTTCACACTCAACACTTAGGCATGACGAAGGTTTACACAAGAAAAATAGCCACTTTTCCTTAGTAAAAATAGAGTTTCACTTGGGCAATTTATGAAATGAGATGGAGTGAGTGATTGTAAGGATATTAAGCAGATCTCAATACCTTGGGGGAGATTAGTAAGTGATTTAGGGAAAGGATGAATGGGGGTTAATCATGCTTTGCTTGATCTGTAACCAAACAGTTGCCATGTACTTGTGATGGGAATGAAAGTTTGACATATTCACACAATACATCATAAGTCACATTCAACAACATCAATCTACCTACCCAGCCTACTTTGCCTAACATTTTTCTTCTTTATTGGGTGCACTTAGACTGGCAAACCCTTTTCAATCTTCTTACTCTTCATGGTAGGCCTACCTAAGTCAACACTTGTAACATCCAAGGGCTCAGATTTAACCGTTGAGCTCCTTTGCTTCTCTACCTAACTATTTAACTGCCAAGATTAAACAGTTTGGACAGATTTTATTCTCTAGCACTAAAGCAAGAAAATTCAGACATGAACTAGCCAAGATTGAGCTGTTTGGCAATTCATCAATGGTGACATAGGTTCAACAAGTTGCACACAATCAAATTATTGCAAAAATAGGATGGTAGTGGCATTTTGGACTTGCACACTTTCTTGGTGCTTTTCATTTGGGGTTCATTTCTTTTCTCTTTTCTTACCATCTTATTCTTTTTACCCTTTGATTTTTCTTTAAGAATATGGAAAACCTTAGCAGCAAGAAAAGGTATGTACATATTGCAGGGCTAATCAAGTCAATCATGAAATATGACACCTATTGATATAGGAGCATAACACTACTGATCATGAAACTATTATCTCTGCTACTGTCTAAATACAGAAAAGTGAATTAAGCTACTGCACTCAAATAAATCAAAAATTGCAATCTAATAAAAGTAAAATCAATTCACATCATTCATAGTCCAATACCTCACTAGGTACTCTAAGTTATGGCTTTCGGAGATAATGTCAATGATATGAGAAAGCTGATGTCTAATTGCAGAAAAGTAAAACTAAAATCAAATCACATCATTCATAATCCGATTCCTCGCCAGGTAGTCTAAGCTATGGCTTTCAGAGATAATCGTCAATGATATGAGCAAGTTGATGTCTAATTGCAGAAAAGTAGAACTAAAATCAAATTACATCATTCATCATCCGATTCCTCGCCAGGTAGTCTAAGCTATGGCTTTCGGAGATAATCGTCAATGATATGAGCAAGTTGATGTCTAATTGCAGGAAAGTAAAACTAAATCAAATTAGATCATTCATAATCTGATTCCTCACCAGGTAGTTTAAGCTATGGCTTTCGGAGATAATCGTCAATGATATGAGCAAGTTGATATTGAAACTAACTAACAAAGCAAGTGAACAAGACTGAAATCAACAAAATAGAACTGCAATTAAAAAAACTAAGAAAAGTTAGCAGAGAGGCTAATCCCATGTCACTCGTTATTGCGAAAATTAAATATGAAAATGCCCGGGCCTACTCTATCCTAAAACATACACACACTGATCAACGTTAATAGCAATATACAAAGCTTGTAAAATCATAAATAGGAATGAAATGTTAGTACCATAACAGATGAAATATACACAGGTGGATAACCATGAAACATGTGCAATAGAAATAAGGAAACAGTACGTAAAAACTATACAGCAATAAGGAAACAAAACCTCAGCGTGCAGGGGCCCTCTGCATGGCCTTGGTCAACAGGCTGTCAATCCATAATCGTGCTCATGCAGTCATATAAAAAAAACAGAGTCTTCTTTATAATTCAAAACAGAGGAATAACCCTCTCGTTACCACAGTGGGACTAATGTCACAACACAGTAAACTTTTACAATGAAATTGCATTAACGAAAGACTAAACTATGCGTTTAGAAACGCGTTATTTATAACAAAAGCTTCATAACTGTTTTCTTGTGAAACGACGTGAACAGAGGACATGTAAAAGACAGCGTCCATGGATTTAGCATAATGGTTGCCGAGATTATTCAATCTATCAAAAGTGGCTGTTGGATTCACATCGTGGTGCAGTCTACAACTGTCAACATGACCCCAAGGATCTAGGAACGGCCATGAATCCTTCTCGTGCTTGAAGACAGAGTCCTGTTGCTGTAGGATTCCTTTGTTTGACCACCACTTGACCACCGTTGACCACGGCTTTCCTTGATGAATCCGGCTGAACCAATAGGACCTAATCCATGTCCAGGTCATTCCTGATCTATCCATGTGTCCCGTTTTGCCTGATGACACCTGCAACCTGGAGTTTAACAAAAACAACTGCGGAAAGTGGCTGCATTCCACAGCTAATGAGAAAAATCTAAGTCAAATAGCAAACACAAAAACATAGTTAGAAAACCACTTAAATGCTCTTTTAGAACTAATATGCAATGACTTCTGATAGCTTATGGATTACTGGTGAGGGGAAAAAGTCTGGGAAAATGTGTAGGAGAGGTGTAATTTCAAAGCTCAACAACTGTGATCATCTCAATCACAATTATGGAAATTTAGAGGCAATTTTCAACAGTGGCATGGAGGCCATCATAAAAAAGTCACACATATCCTAGAACCGCATGCATATAACAGGGGACCTTTGACAACACGCAAGAAAGCTTATGAGTGTTGTTGGAGCTTCGTAATCACATGGATGCAATGTTATGGGTGTAGTTTGGGAGTTTCTCTTGAGAAAATAGATCCATTTGAGAGATTGATCGCCTAGGTTGGCTGTCAAGGGATTGATCACCCGAGTTTATCTTCAATCTCGTGAGTGGTCTGCAACCCCTAAGAGAGGTTAATTAGTTGTAGCTTTGTAGGCCCCACTTCCATAACTAGAACTTGAAATTTGGGTCATGTCATTGTAGCACGCAACTCATATTTACCCTAGAGAGCTTGTACAAGTGAGTAAATGTGGGAGGGTCATTTACAATTTTCCAGAATGGTAGTGGTGAAAGTGTAAAACCAACCCCTACAAACTAAGAAAACCAACATTTCTCTTTGATACCTCTATAAATATGATACATTACACTTCACAATCATTTGTAACGTAAAATATAACTACATAAGTAGTATTCTCTTGATGTCATTGTTGATGTCCAACAAAAGAATGAACATATTTGATTACATGATAGAAATATAGGGTATTTCAATATGTAATAGCTAATAACAAATGGGTTCGTGCTATAGGTAAATAACATTATGTTGGAAACCACACCAAGATTGAAATCAAATCACCACTGTGATGAGATGATAAGATATATAGTTATATATCCCACTCATCGAAGATTAGCAAATATGTTATCCACGACTCTTGGGAAAGGACAAAGATGAAGTGAATATGGATCAAGAATAGCCCCATTGCACGGGAAAATGTATATGAAGAGCCTTGAAAAATCACATGAAAAGATACCTAGATCACAAGTTTGAAAGCCTTTAAATATTGAAGACTTGTGTGATTACTTCCTATAAGGCATAATTTTGAGTTGTTCAAAGAAAATATTATTGGTGGGGAGGACATAGAAAGGTTAAATAAGTTAAATTTCCAACATAAAATCAATAGTGGTATATTTTTATAAACTGTCATGAAAGAGTAAAGAAATAACTTATCATCTTCAAGAAGTTTGTGAATAGATTCATCTTGAAATGCATATCTTTCACCTCTCTCAAATTTGACCACATCCAAGAACATGTATGGTACTCCCATCTAATCATTTAACCCTTTTCTTATGCCATATCTTAAAGAATTCATGGTGAGACCCAAACATGGATGTGGTGGTAGGGGAATCATCATCGCCATAGTCCATTTCATTGATTCCTTCATCCATGGGCAGCAAGTTACTTTATTCCTCCTTTTGTCTATAGGAAAAGAAGATTTAAGTGGGGTAAGGTTACCATCATGAGAGGGGTAATTCTATTATTGTTGCATATGTCATTAGCCCTAAGGGGTATTCTATTATTGTGGCATATGTCATTACCCCTAACTACTAATTTTTCTGGTAACTTTGTATTTTTTTATTATGGGTGGTTCAGTTCATTTCCACTATGGTTAGGAAGTCAACACCTATAAATTGAGCATTACAAGTATTTTCATGTACATCATGGAGTATCTCATAAAGTATCGACATTGATACCTAGTGGTAATAAATAAATATTCGGGATTTGGGTCCATGCAACCTCGATCGCCTAAGCATTCTTGCTGACTATTGTATCCTCTATCCATCCTTACTAGGAAGGAGAGGGAGTTGAAAATGAGATCGAGGAATGGAATTTTGAGTGTTGTTTGCAAGGCCCGACTGGGAGAATGCACAGGAGGGTTCGGTTTGTTGGTTACTCATGCAGGCTTGCTTTTCTTGGTTTTATTGCAATTCGCTTCAAATCCAACATACATTTCTACTGTTCTGTTTGCCGCACACAATCATCTTGGCACATAAAACATACATTTCTACTCTTCGCATCTTGGCACATCAAACATACATTTCTACTGTTTGCCACCCAGCATCTTGTCACATCAATCAAACATTTCTACTGTTCGCCACCCAACATCTTGGCACATCAATAATTGCGTAAAGCATCCCAGAAATTGGTGCGCTGTCATCCTCAAGTGGTAGAGATTTGGAAAAGAGCCCTATATAACGATGCCCTTGGCTTCCACTCCTCCACACCACCTCTAGTGCCATCTCCATCTCCTTCTCAAGTCGTAGTATTATCCTATTTGCTTCCCTTCACCAGCAGCTAGTTCAGCTGCGAGAATGGCTTCAGCTATGCAATGTGACACCATGAGCAGCCGCCGTGAGATTGAGGATGTGTTCCGCAAGTTCGACACCAACGACGACGTCAAAATATCCAAGTCGGAACTGAGTGCCCTAATTTCGGAGGTGGAGATTGAAGGGGTGATGAAGGAGGTGTACTCTAACAAAGACGGATTCATCAACTTCGATGAGTTGGTGGAGGCCAATTCCAAGAACCTCAACACCACAAGTTTCATGTGAAATTCCGCTTCCGCTATGGAATGTGTTGCCCTGCCCGGCCGCTTGGAGCTAGAGGGCGTGTTCCTCAAGTTCGACACCAAAGGCGATGAAAAAATATCGAAATCGGAACTGAGCACCATCCTCAAGTGCAACTCTAGTGAGGAGGAGATTGATGGTGTGATGAAGGACGTGGACTCCAACAAAGACTGCTTCATTAGCTTCGATGATGTCACGCCCCTACACTAGCGGTACTCTTCCAACCACACTATAGTGAGGTGCGGCACCATCGACCCTTTTCTTTTCACCAATACTAATGGTCATGGACTGCGCCTAACATTTGTACTTAGTTTATTTCTTCGCTACCAAGTATTAAGTTATCCTTTATTCACGGTGAATACCATGAAAATTCATCATAACAACATTAACATGTATAAATGCACATCAGTAAAAAGGGAGGGGAAACTCCCCGTTGTGAGTCTACCCATATATCAATATATATAAATCTTCAACTTTCAAAGTACAAGTTAAATCTTGGAGGAAACTTGAAATTTACACTTAGCCAAATTTTACATCCATCGACAAACTCGGTTGCCTAGCTCGTCAGCACCTCCGAACAGTCACCGCATGTTCTACCCAACTCTCCGTTTACTCCCGAACACGTTCGTTTAGCTCACCGAACGAACCATGTCGTTTTCCCAACTTGGGCACACTCCTCATGTCCGTGTCGCCCAACTCAGGTGCCCTCCGCACACCTTGTCACACCACCATTCACCAAACCCAACACTTCACCGTTCCGTTCACCCAGTGCACCCAACCATGGGTTGCCTCAGTGGTTTCACCAACTCGTCATTTGGCGGGCGCACCTTTGTGTTGCCCTGCACAAACCACCACCCTGTCAACCAACGTTTACCCAACTCGGTCAACGGGCGCACCCGTCATGTAGCCCTGCCCAACCTTCATTCGTTTACTCCGCCAGTTCACCCATCATGTGGGTTCATCACACCTATGCCCTGCGCCTTTGACTACAAAACTATTGTGTCCAACTCGCACTTCGCTATCCGAATTGCTTGTGAGATTGATGCCTCCACCACAACTCGCTTCCTCCTATATATAAGCTCGCCCGCTTGTTGTATGGTCACTAGGCCGACTTGCCAATCCATCACACGACCGTCAGCCTATTCGTTTGTTTACACCAACGGCCCACGCGTTATGATGTGTGGCCACCCCACCAATACGTCGGCCTATCAACAAGATCGTCCAACCGCCATGACTCTTTCCAATCGCTCAAGTCAGCTCATGGGCTTGAGCGTTTGCTCGCCCACTATAAGTCTGCGACATTGGCATTCTCCACGCTCACCCACTTGCCAATTTCATCTGCAGCTCGCTCGCTTGTCATGTCTTTACCAACTACAGCTCATCCCTCCTTCGTTCAGCTCGCCCAGCGGATCACCCGTGCTGCCTGTCCATCGTGACAACTACGGGGCATTACATCCTCCCCCACCAGAAGTCATTGCCGTCCTCGGCAATCCAGCCATTCACTATAGCTACCATCCAACATCTCATAATCCATCAAAATAGTCATCTCCCTGATCCATGATATCAATCAATCCATACATTGCAAACATCCCTACAACATATGAGAAACGACTGTCTCCACCATGTGTCGTTCCGTCATGTAAGCTCCTCTGCATAATACTCCAGCCAACACAACATCCTAGTCGAAACCAAGACATCTATCTGACACAAACCTAGTGCATTGCATGCCCTCATGTCATCGAACTGATTGGGTAGCTGTTATAGACAATTTTGTGCCTTACAGCAACAGGCATGAATTGTCAATAATCCAAGGGATCCAAAGTCCCTAAACATGATGTTCCTACCCCTAGAGGAACAAGGTCAGCAAACCAACAGCTCTCAGATCAGTTCTCCACCTGAAAACACTCAAAAACAAGCAATCCTGAAATCAAAGCAGGTGCTCCACTAGGCTTCTGCGTTGAAACTCAACTCCTCCATGGTGTACCTGCGTTGCAAAGCAAGTGGAACAAAGGCCACCTGCGCTGAGCGAGATGGGACAAGTGGCACACTGAGTCATTGCTCTGGAATCTTCCAAAAATGACACTTGGATCAGGGATTTCGCCTTGTGATGAGTCAGAGGCTCTGTTTCTCCAAGTGGAAGCAAGGTTCTCCAAGTGGACTCAAGAACTGAAGATCAACTGAAGAGAGAGAGGACACAAGGCAGCTACACATCAGTTGCAAGCTGACTCATCCTTTCTCAATTCATCTATATATTGAGCTCTCTCCTATGAGCTCAGGAGGCTGGAATTTTGTGCAAAGTAATTATATGCTGTTGGTTTCACTATAGAGCTATTGGGTGATTGCTTGAAGGAGGTGAAGAGGAGAAATTCTTTCTGCTGGGAGGTGTTGCTGGATTGGGGCCTTCAATGGTTGTAACCTTCTCAGAACTTTACTTCTTCATTAATAAAAGCTATTGAGGTTCTTCTATATGCATTTGTTTCAATGATGTGTTGTGATAATTGTATATTTGATTTATGCTAATCCTTGAATCAGTTATGATTGCATGCTTCTTGTAGTTTCCTTCTTTGTTATTTTGCAGGATCTCATTGTAGCTGGGCCAGCAAAAGAGCAAGGAGTTGGGAGCAAGCAGCGAAGAGAAGAGTTTGGATTCGACATTAAGCGCAAGGCAACGGTTAGTGCATTTCCTCATTCTCTCTTGCTTTCGTAAAGAAGTAAACCTTAAGTAGTTTTCTTTACAGTTGTTGCTGAGGTACTATCACCCTTAGAGTGGGATAGGGTCATCCGAATCGGATACTTTTCCCTACAACAAACTGGCGACTCCGCTGGGGAGCGTATCTGTTTGATTGTTTGTAGTATTTTGCTATTCATTTCCTGAACAAAAGAGTACCAAATCGAAAAGCTTTTGACTATATCAAAAGCGAAGTAGAGGGCAGCTACTCTGGCTCATTTCTGAGCATGTTCATGATTTTAAGAGCTGATCTACAAGGATCCTTGTAAGCTCTTAGTGATAGCTTTTCATCCTCCTAATCATCCCTTTGTGTGTGCTTGACTGATTGCTTCTGATTTGAGCAAAAACTGTGCATTTTTGAGAAAATTGTGACCCGGAAACTGTGAAAACGCAACTTTCGTTTTCCAAAGCAGGTAGTACATAGGCTACCTACTTTGCAACGCAAGTCCCGAAGGGGCTACCTACGCTGAGAGCCAGACTGGCTGAGCAGCACCTGCGTTGGCCCAATTTTGCCTTGAGCAGTTGGGGTTTCCTCCCTTTTTCTTGTCTGTTTTCACTATAGATTTTGCAGCCAGTTACCAGTCTTGTACCTGTTCTGAAACCAACCTTACTTGCCATCATTCCGCCTCTGTTATATAACGAAATTGTATTTGTTCTTTTGTATTTCTTACTTCATTTACAATTTCCCATAACGAAGAGTAAACTAGTCTTGCTTTGGCCTCTTAGATCTGAACCTGTGTTAGGCATTTTGCTGGTCTAAAGAGTTAGCTTGTTGGCTGTCCATAGCTGATTAGTCTTTTTACTTTCGTCATTATGGTTTGATTTCATGTATTTCCAATGATTAAAACAAGTAAATCTTAAGGTGTCTTTTGATTTTGGACAAGCTTGTTTACTTTCGCTTTAAATCGAAATCAAAGTTATATAACAACTTTCTTTTTGTAACCCATCAACATTAAGAAAGGGAAAAGAAAATACATGCATTGTGCATTTTGCATTTGACTGTTTGCATGACGATTTAGGAAATTTTGCATTAGTGTGTGCTCTATGATCTGTGTGAAAAGATTTGCCTTTCTTTTCCCTCAGTAGTTAAAATTTTCAAAGTTGAAAGATTGAAAAGTTTGCTTCTCATCTTAGACTGCATTCAGGAATTTGTTACATACATCTCGTGGTGATCCTTAAAGGCAAACTGCTAAGCAAGATCAACATTAAAATAAATTCATTTTACATAACAACGCTTTGAAACATAACGCAAACACATAGAGGTCTAGGTAGAGACGTGTTCCGGCGTCGTTAAACATAGTGACTGTCGATCTCTACGAAGGTGGGTGATTCCTCCTGAGAGTCGGTGGCACTAATACGGACTTGTGCTCCCACGTACCGTCGCGTATATATTGGGAGACCCCTATAGGAACAAAGCCTTTATCCATAGGAAGCCGTGTCGGCCGCCCTACTGATCGCGATGCAGTGAACACAGCATTCACGAAGATCGACCACCCATACCGTAAAACGTATTCTGTGGTTTCGCGAAAAGTTTGGCACACCCTCTGCCTAGAACTCCAGAGAAGTTTCTTTTGGCCTTTTTCAAACTCTATAACTGAAAAAGTCCATCCGAGCATTTGTCACTTCGGGCTCGTTAAAACATCGAAGGAGACTAGAGTCATCTTTAGCTTTTTCTCGACTCTTAAAACATGAAAAAGCAAAGTTGTGTCTAAAAGCGTCGTTAATAAAATTTATTTTAATCGGAACATAATCACCTGTTATTCCCACGTTGATCTTTCAGTTGAAAAGTATGGAGCCCACCAACCAAGCAAGTCACCTTGGCAGAAGTCCCAATCCCTTCTCCTCTTGGGGAGATGTTGGTGCGCCTCATATGGCCACATTGTCACTTCCAGGATTGACAATTGGCCTACCTGTATGGCTCTTTTCAACTAATGTAGTTCAGATCGCCACTAATCCTGAGCAGTCGAATCAACAGTCAGACCAGTCTAGAGCTACCCACCAGCCTTCCACTTCTTACAATTCTTCCTCTGTTCCTTCATCTTCGCAAGGTAGAGCCGGCAAAAGTCAGCCTCCCACGGAGAAGAAGGAAAAGAAGAAGAGAGAAAAGAAGCAGAAGGGGCCTATGGCGAAGGTGACTGGGGGCAAGCAAAAGACATCTGACAAAAATCCACACACTGCACCGACCGGGCCTAAATCGCCATGTGTCATTTGCAAAGGGACCCACTTCCATCGTGATTGTCCTTGTATTCCCCAGATACTAAGGGACTGGTCCCCCAGGTTGCACAATCCGGTAGCATCAACCTCTGGTAGTCATGTTGATTGCAGTCCGTCAACTAGCGAGAGTGAAGGACGAAAAGGGAGACCAAGATCACCCTGTATGTTGTGTGAAGGCGATCACGCCATCCACCGATGTCCATTCTTAGATGAGGCGAAGAGAGTTTTGAAAGATCGTCCGGTATCACCGTTACGACTTCCTCCTGGATACCAAAAACTCGTGCCTAATCCCTCGATAGTTGAAAATCCAGCTGGCCCGCTCAAGTGGTCAGCTGAAGTGTCAGTCATTGAGAATGAACCTGCTGAATCCAGACCAGACGAAAGTCTAAAGGTCGAAACGGCAGTTGACCCGGTTCTCCCTTCAGAGGTTTCATCCTCAAATGACACCGTCATTGAAGATTCATCTTCAAATGACACCTTCACTGAAGAAGATAAGGATGACACCGTCCATATCCTTTTCATCAACACAGACTCTGATGAGCATCAGGGCAATGCGCCCATTCCTTTATCGCAGGAAGGAACATCGTCAGGGTCGTATCCGGCCGTATATTCGGTCCCACCACCAAGCAACCTAGTTGTATCCTTTGATTGGAATCAACTAGGCAGACCCTAGTTACCAGCCAGTATCCCATTCAGAATCATCGTCCAAATCTACAGAATGGTGATGGCTGGAACTATCATTGATGAAGGGGCATCTGTGAGTATCCTTTCCTCTATTGCTTGGAAAGCACTGGGTTCCCCGGCGCTTTTACCTGAGATGAGAAATCTATCGGGTTTTGATAAAGGAACCAGTCGCCCGTTAGGGATTCTCCCCAATGTTCCAGTTACATTGAAGGGGAAGACAGTTCATATGAACGTCATGGTCATCCAGGGACCCTTGGTTTATAACCTACTCCTTGGACGAGACTATATATATTGCATGGAGGCGATAGTGTCCTCACTGTTTAGAGTTATGTGTTTTCCGCACGAAGGAAGAATGGTCAAGCTCGTAGACCAACTTTCATTTCCAGGATCACGCATCACAAATAGTCAAATACCATCCCTTAACGGTTTATTCACTCAAGGAATGCCTCCACCCCCGGTTCTACTTCCCGATGAATGCGAGTGATTCGGAAGAAAGAACTGGGACCCAGGGGGCATGCACCCTGGCCTGCCTTGGGCAGAGAAAACCTTGGGTATAAAGTTAATTTCCGCAGAAGAATGGGACTAGTCCGTACCCCGTCCGAAGGAAGGAAGAAGAGGGTTGTTCTAGGATAAAGTTCTTTTGTCAAAGTTATGTGAGCAAAATAATTGGCTCCCTTTGTCTAGAAATTAGGCTCTCCTGAGGAAGGAGATCCATTTGTGGCGGCAAGTAGCCACCATCTTTGAAGTCAAGCCTCACCCATTAAAACATATGTTTTGAAGGATAAGTAGGGGCAGTCTCCAAAGAAAGAGATGAAATTGCTGCAACAAGTAGTCACCATCCTTAGCAACCTAATAATAGACATCGCCGGAAAAAGAGTTTAGTTTGCGGCAGCAAACAAAACCATTTTTCGGATAATAAGTAAGAGGCAAACCTCCCTCCGTAACGCCAATGTTTTATCTGTTGCGAACTTGCAAAAATCAAAAAGTGAACTGATGGGAAGACAAGTACCGTCGGCATCGGAAAATAACGAGAAGACAAGTATCGTTAAAAATATAGCAAGACGACAAGTAGAAAAACAGAGGTGGGATAGAGGAGGGGTAGCCTTGGAATTATACTTTATACCTGGGGGCATGCGAACCTTTTGGAGTGCAAGCACGGGACGACTATTTATTTTTTTAAATTTTTAGGTCCTCCCTTTAAACCTGTAGGTCTAACCCGTTAAACTCGTAGGATTAGCCGTTTCCAGCTTGCATAAAGAAAGGATGTGGGGCAAAAGTTAAAACTTGCCAAATAGGAGCATAGCTTCGTGAGATAAAGCTCCTTAAAAAATAGCTATCTCACCTGAGGCGTTTCTTGTATTAAGACTGGTATATTCGAGCAGTTTTAGCAATGTTCATGCTCGTTAAAAAATAAACGCAAGATCCGAGCAGTTTTAATACATAGTTCATGCTCGTTAAAAAATAAACATAAGTTGTGAGCAATCTTCCCCTAGAGTTCAAGCTCACCCAGAAAAAATGAACCGGTAAATAACCTTGAGAAATGTAACCTTTGACTGCCATATTAAAAGCCATTGGTCGTGTTTATATGCCATCACCTCCATCCGTTCATTTGGCCAATCGTTCATCTCCATATGTTTGTTTACCCATTTTGAGGAACAGCTGCGAAGAGTGATTTCACTTAGCCATCCTTGTGACACTGCTGTGATTGGAATATTCCAACCTGTACCTGGAATCTGCTGCTATCCCTGTTTATCACTCGTTCCTCAAAAGACGAGTCTTCTTTGAGCTCTTTTCACTGACTCGTAAAATATGAAAAGTTTGCCGAGTTTTGGCCTTCCAGCTCGTTAAACGACCGGAAGAGTTATCCCTCCTCTAGATTTTAATCTTTTTGGACCTGAGGGATTATTGCACAAAAAGATCGAGCGCTTGTTTTGTTCGGCTCGTTAAAGCAATCGAAAATTCATCCCTTCTGTATTGTTTTATACTTTTTCGGACTTAAGGGATTAGATGACGAAAAAGGAATTCTGGAGTTGACTTTATGTACCTTTTCAGACTCTCTAAAAATGAAAAGGACCGAGTTATCCTTGTCGTTAGACTCGTTAAATTCATTAAATAGCGACAAACTTGTCTTTAGACGAGAACGAGTTTCCCTATCGCTAGGCTCGTTAAAACATAGCGATGGGCTTGCCCGAAGGGCAGGTTATAGAACAAGCATATGTTATCCTCCTCAAGCTTGATAAAAATAAAGAGGTACTGGTCAGCAATGACTGGGGAAAAATTGGGAGAACCTCACAGCTTTAATGGTAGCAAGTCGCTCTTGAACATGACACTTTGTCCTCCGTATCACATCGGGTTGGGTTGTTTCATTCACCGGTCTCATCACCATGGTCCTCGCCACACCATCCACATTTGGGGTAATGCTACCAATCCATCACATCAGTGTCGTTATATGTTCAAGAGATGTTGTTCTGCAGAGAGTCAACCGTGTCCCATCCACTGCCATACATTGTCCTTCATCCATTTCATGACCGCCACCCTGAATCATACATCACAGTTTGTTTTCACCTCATCACAATCACTAGCTCCGTTCCGTGTCACTGATGTGGGATTCATTAAGGCCCTCCTTTGACGGATCGCTCCTTGTCGACATCAGCTCATTATCCAAGGAGTTGATCTAGGAACAACCCCTTCAGTACTTTGAAGCTTGCATGCCTCAATGGCAAGTTTCTCACTTCCGGCGACAGGTATACATCAATGACCTTCGACCAGAAGATTTTGCATGGTGGTCGACGCCAAGTCCTTTATTCCCACCATGTGGATTGTACTGCCGTACCTTGAGGGTCATCATCCTTATCGGTGATTCCTCTCGCACTTGTTAACGGTTTACATCATTGACCGGTAATCAAGCGATGTCTTCCCATGTTCGACTTCAAGAAATTCTCACATGGATCGACTTGTACATCGAGTGAAGATCGGAAGAGATTGAAGACCCCAGATCTAGTTTCATCCATCCGGGCTGCGATATATATTCAGGATATAAAAACATTTGATATGTACATCATTACAGCAGATGATCATCCTTCTCAAAGGATGATAATTTCAGCAGAGAATTATCAGTCTATCATCAGACGATCGTCTGTTCTATGTACCAAAATGTATTTATAAAAGCTGAGCATGGGAATTCCCGCCTCAGCTAGATCATGAAAAAGTATGAAAAATAATGTATTGTATTGTATCTTATTACAGGACACTTCTCAGCAGATTGAATGAACTTCGGATCCTCCTAATAAAGCATTTCACCCGATAAACGACCTCATACTTTAGGGGGCATCTGTTATAGACAATTTTGTGCCTTACAGCAACAGGCATGAATTGTCAATAATCCAAGGGATCCAAAGTCCCTAAACATGATGTTCCTACCCCTAGAGGAACAAGGTCAGCAAACCAACAGCTCTCAGATCAGTTCTCCACCTGAAAACACTCAAAAACAAGCAATCCTGAAATCAAAGCAGGTGCTCCACTAGGCTTCTGCGCTGAAACTCAACTCCTCCATGGTGTACCTGCGTTGCAAAGCAAGTGGAACAAAGGCCACCTGCGCTGAGCGAGATGGGACAAGTGGCACACTGAGTCATTGCTCTGGAATCTTCCAAAAATGACACTTGGATCAGGGATTTCGCCTTGTGATGAGTCAGAGGCTCTGTTTCTCCAAGTGGAAGCAAGGTTCTCCAAGTGGACTCAAGAACTGAAGATCAACTGAAGAGAGAGAGGACACAAGGCAGCTACACATCAGTTGCAAGCTGACTCATCCTTTCTCAATTCATCTATATATTGAGCTCTCTCCTATGAGCTCAGGAGGCTGGAATTTTGTGCAAAGTAATTATATGCTGTTGGTTTCACTATAGAGCTATTGGGTGATTGCTTGAAGGAGGTGAAGAGGAGAAATTCTTTCTGCTGGGAGGTGTTGCTGGATTAGGGCCTTCAATGGTTGTAACCTTCTCAGAACTTTACTTCTTCATTAATAAAAGCTATTGAGGTTCTTCTATATGCATTTGTTTCAATGATGTGTTGTGATAATTGTATATTTGATTTATGCTAATCCTTGAATCAGTTATGATTGCATGCTTCTTGTAGTTTCCTTCTTTGTTATTTTGCAGGATCTCATTGTAGCTGGGTCAGCAAAAGAGCAAGGAGTTGGGAGCAAGCAGCGAAGAGAAGAGTTTGGATTCGACATTAAGCGCAAGGCAACGGTTAGTGCATTTCCTCATTCTCTCTTGCTTTCGTAAAGAAGTAAACCTTAAGTAGTTTTCTTTACAGTTGTTGCTGAGGTACTATCACCCTTAGAGTGGGATAGGGTCATCCGAATCGGATACTTTTCCCTACAACAGTAGCTAATCCAACCGTAACGCTCAACTCATGAGAATGTACCTTCTCCATGCCACCGTTGGTTGTTTCTTCAGCATCCTGTCACAATCCTAAACTCATCAAGAATCTACTCCAAACCCATGCTCAGGTCCATGGAATCTCCATCCCATCTACAACATGTCATGATGCTAATTCCAAACCATTCCTGCATCATCAACCTGTCATACCTGCTCAAACTATTTAAGGACTCACTGCCATGAGCAGCTAACAATGAGCCCCACCTTCTAAGTTATCTAAGAAGATGTGGAGGGAGCAAAGCCTGAAGGCTCTTCCTCACTGATCAACTCAAACCATCTACCTAGATCTTCTACCTCCATCCTCTGAAGATATGCATCCCGATCCTCCACCTGGATATTCAGCCTCATATAATCCTCATCATCGTCATCGTCATCCTCAACTTCCTCCAGCCTCCTAGACAAATCCAAGATACTATCAGACAATGTTTTGATAACTTGTGACTATTCCACAAGCTTTGCCTCAGCAGTAGACATCCGCTTACATACCTCATCCATGCGCTTCTTTTCCTCCATCTGCATCATTGCCAACTTACACTCGGGTTTCGTCACTCCAATGGTTGGAACACCAATGGGTACATCTTCCCTTCCATCATAAATGTACAGCTTCTTCAAATGTGGCACTATCATCGCGTCATAGTGTTTCAGAAACTCCATTCCCAGCATAGCTTCATAGTCGTCAATCTGCACTATCGTGAAGTTGACTTTCCCGGTCCACTCACCTAGTGTTGTGTCCACTTTTTTAGCCACACTAATCACGGAATCAGGAGGAGAATTCACTGTCTTAATCTATGCCTGCACTAGTACAAATTTAAGCCCAATCCTTCTCACAACCTCTTCACTCATGAAGTTGTGAGTAGCCCCATTATCCACCATAGTGAGACAGTACATCCGCACTGCCAACCTTCATCTAAACATATTCCAAACTGTTCCTTTCTGGATCTCTTAGTGAGACTGCTTCGATAGCAGTTGCAGCTCCAAGAATCTACATCACCCCCACAGAAGTCTCTTCTTTCTTCATATTAGACTGTGCCAATGCAGCCACTTTAGATATTAAAGGACAATTCTTCACCGTATGTGGTTTCACACATATCCAACACTTCAGTAGATTCTTTGTCTTTGACTTGTCATTTGATTTCGGAGCATCATCTTTCATACTTTTCTCCTTCGGCTTATCGAACTTCTTCTTTTTCTCATCAGAAGTTTCGTCATAATGCTCCACCAAACGATCTACAGCCGCAAAAGCTTCTTCAAGTGTATTTATCTTCTGCCTCTTCACTTCATTGCATGCCCAAGGTTTCAACCCTATAACAAAGTTGAATACCTTGTCTCTCTCCACCATGTTCGGAAGTTCCAGAACCGCACTTGCATACTCTCGCTGATATGCCTGCAGACTTCCCGTTTGCTTCATATATTTTATCTTCATCCTTGCTTCCCAAGTTTCATCCTGAGGACTGAAGTGGGCCTGCAAAGCTTTCTTCATGTCTTCCCACGAAGTTATGTCATCAGCACTACCATTGGCAATCTGATCCATCCTTCTTCACCACCACATCTTAGCATCTTTCGTCAGGAACTGAGCAGCCACTTTTACCTTAGTCTCCTCATCAGGCAATCCCAAGCGTTCCAAGTATTGCTCCATGTCCCATAGAAAGTTACCAAGAGTCTTCGCATTCCTTGTACCATCATAAGATTCTGGTTCCTTGACTTTCACATGAGACACTCCTCCACCTGAGTTATGTCTCACGACCTTCTTCAACACCGCGATCTCATCCTTCGCTTCGTCAATAGATTGTTGCAATTCCAAGATTTTTTCCAAACCCTGGTCTCTCACTTTCCCAATCTCTTTGACTTCCTCTTCTAGTTGTGTATACTTCCATTAAATATACTCGTACCGGTCTCAGAGTTCATCAAATTCCTCTTTCATCTTCGCATTGCCTTCTTGATCCTTCATGATCTCAGCTATCTTCGATGTCCAAAAAGAATCTAATTCTTCCATCCTTTCCAATACCTTGTTCATGAAAGCATCACCTGCATTGTGGCTAGACTCACCCATCATAATTTGAGGTTCACCTGCCATCTCTGCCATCAGCTTCCTTCTTTGTGATCTAGTATAGACCATTCACCATTCACCAGGTTCCCTGCAAATATTGAATCAGCTCTTGATACCAATTGTCATGAAGTAACAATGAGATCAGCTTCTTTCACTTGCACTTCACCTGAATTAGCTCTGATACCACTTGTCACGCCCCTACACTGGTAGTACTCTTCCAACTGCACTACAGTGAGGTGCGGCACCACCAACCCTTTTCTTTTCACCAATACCCACGGTCGTGGACTATGCCTAACATTCATACTTAGTTTATTTCTTTGTTACCAAGTATTAAGTTATCCTTTATACACGATGAAAACCATGAACATTCATCATAACAACATTAACATGTATAAATGCACAACAGTATAAAGGGAGGGGCAACTCCATGATGTGAGTCTGCCCGTATATCAATATATATAAATCTTCAACTTTCAAAGTACAAGTTAAATCTTGGAGGAAACCCCAAATTTACACTTAGCCAAATTTTACATTCATTGGCAAACTCGGTTGCCTAGCTCGTTGGCACCTCCGAATGGTCGCCACACATTCTGCCCAACTCTCCGTTTACTCCCGAATGCATTCGTTCAGCTCACCGAATGAACCATGTCGTTTGACCAACTTGGGCACACTCCTTGTGTCCGTGTCGCCCAACTCAGGTGCCCTCCGCACCCCTTGTTGCACCACCATTCACCAAACCCAACACTTCACCGTTCGGTTCACCTAGCGCACCCAACCGCGGGTCACCTAACCCATTTCACCAACTCGTCTTTCAGCGGACACCCTGCATGAACCACCACCCGGTCGACCAACATTTACCCAACTCGTTCAGCGGGCACACCCCTCGTGCAGCCCTCCCCAACCTTCGTTCATTTAGTCCGCCGGTTCACCCATCGTGCAAGTTCATCACACCTGCACCCTGTGCCTTTGACAACAAAACTATTGTGTCCAACTCGCACTTCGCTGTCTGAATTGCTTGTGAGATTGATTCCTCAACCACAACTCGCCTCCGCCTATATATAAGCTCGCCCGCTCGTTGTATGGTTGCTCAACCGACCTGCCAATACATCGCAAAACCATCGGCTTGTTCATTTGTTTACATCATCAGCCCACACGTTATGATGTGTGGCTGCCCCACCAATACGTCGACCTATCCACAAGATCACCCAACCGCCATGACTCTTGCCCATCACTCAAGTTGGCTCATGGGCTTGAGCGTTTGCTGGCCCACTATAAGTCCGCAAGATTAGCATTCTCCATGCTCGGCCACTCGCCCATTTCATCTATAGCTCGCTCGCTCATCGTGTCTTTACCAACCATAGCTCATCCCTCCATCGTTCAGGTCGCCCGTGCCGCCCTTCCGTCGTGACAACCATGGGGAGTTATAGACGAGTTCGTGGCCTCCAATAGCAATGGCCTCAACGTCGCACGTCTCATGCTAGGCCTCGCTTCAGCTAATTGATGCCCACCCCACCCCCATAATTAATAAATAAATAAATATTCCCCTACCTCAGCTCTCAGCGCTTAACTCTATCATTATATGGCGGCTGAATGCATGTACTTTCAGTTTTAAATATATGCACATATATTTAAAATAACTACACAGTCTCTTACTCTTTTTACTTACGTTGTTGTTTTTAGCATTCTTTTACGTTTTTAGCATTTTTTACTTTTGATCTCTTACGTTGTTGGTTTTACCATTCTTTACCTTTCATCTCTTAAGTAACCATTCTTCACCTTTGAGTTTTAAGTAATCTTTTGACCACTCTTATTTTAAGTAACCAATTTATAATGTAAAATTTCTATTTTGGAAGCAACTAAAAAATAGATGGAAATCATTCTTCAAACATGTATAAAAGGTTCAAAGTTACGGTTTCTAAGTAGACGTATCCAAGGTTGAAAGATATGGTTTCAAAGACCAAAAAATACACACAAAAACATGCATCCTAAAGAAATTTTAAAACTCAAAAAGGTACTTGTAAATGTAAATTTCAAAGCTAGGAAATACCCTATAATTTGAGGAAAAAAATATGTGCCATAATATAATATAAAAACTCAAAAAGAGACTTGTAAATACAAATTTCAAAACATGATATAGTTTGAAATTGCATGCAAGTAAATAAGGATGAAAATGCGTATATAAAACCATTAAAGAAATATAATTTTTTATAATTGGCATAAGGGGTGGAATTGCATAGAAAACTATGAAAAAAATAACATTTTTGGTATTTGACATGAGGACTCGAAATACACTCTCAAAAGAAAGTTGTAAATTTGATTTCAAGTCAATAAATATATATTTTTTTCTTAAATTACATTCTCAAGATTAAATTACACCATGCCCAATAAGATGAAATTACATTCTCAATCTTGCATGTGGATTGTATCCTTATCTATGGCCCATGGGCAATTCAACAAAAAGAAAAAGAGATTACTCTTCAATAAATATGAAATTGCATCCATCAATATATAGAAAAGGGTTAAAAATGTTGGGCAAATGCCATGGATTATCAATACCACATGCCCAAAAAACCATAATTCACTTCATATGGTACTTGTTCATATGCCATTTTTTTTAATTAATCAATTTAATTAAAAGGGAAAAACGTTGTAGCATTGGAGATAAATTCCAACCTTTTATTTTTGTATAGTAATATGAATATTCCATAATATTCAGTGGAGGTTAAATCTCTACCATCCTCCTAATAATTACTGATAATTAAAATAAAACCCTAAAAGCTCCATTCCAAAATAGACAAGTCTATCCACTTAATTATTGCATCAAAAACAAACCATTTTCTACCATCCTCCTAATAATTACTGATAATTAAAATAAAACCCTAAAAGCTCCATTCCAAAATAGACAAGTCTATCCACTTAATTATTGCATCAAAAACAAAATGGGTTCCCATTAACCATTTATGTGCAACCAAGGAAGTGTCAGTTTTATTGAGTTTACAAAGAGATAACATACCACAAGATTTGAATATGATTATTCATGGCAATCCAAAATAAAATTGTTTTTCAAAATAAATACAAGCTTAAAAGGCATATGGGGTTTAATTTCACTAATGAAATGGAAGACACGTAATACTTCAAACTATCATACTATGGGATCTTCAATCTATGTTAAAAAACAAATAATAAAAAATTGTACTCAAGTCACTTGCACATTTTAGGAATTTTTTTCTTATGAGAGTCTGAGTCTATAACCTAGTGCTAGAAAATCCATCTGGAAATATAGTCATTCGAAATCCTAAATCATTAATTATTTAGATGATTGCAAAGTTGTGAGCATCCATTGTTACTTCGCACCATACAAAATATAGTTTCATAAGTATTTCATAATAACAATGTTTCATTATGGTCTTCCTTGTTGGAAGAAATGAAAGAGTAAACTATACAATTCACTATGGGAACCTAATGATATTAGGAAATATATAACTATAATGCCAAACTAGTATTCCATAATATTAATGCTTTAGTATAGTCTTCCTTGTTAGAAGCATCAAAAGAGAGAACTATACAATTTAGTATGGGAAGCCAATAATATCAAGGAAGATATAACTATAATTCCCAAATACTTGCCTAAAATATTGTGTTAGGTCCCTATAATACTATTGATTCCCCCATTACTATTTTGATTGTATCCCTTATTGTTATTGTTGTGGCCCTATTGTCACCCGCATCTTGTTATTATTGTGCCCCATAGAATCCCACTATTTTTATTTTTGCGCCTTTATATTATTATTGTTAGGTCGGCCTAGTTATATTATGACCCCTTAGACTCCTATATGTATAAAGGAGGTTTTGTCATTTGAAACATCCAAGGATTGTTCATTTGTGTAATGTAAAGGAGGTTGCCCCCTCAAAGAGGCTGAATCCTAAGGCGTTGATCTATCTTTTCTATCTTTTTGTGAGTTGGTTTCATAACATTTGGTATCGAAGCTTTGGATTCTAGTGTTTCACTGCTCTAAACAGGTCATCGTGCAATGTTCTCTATAACTTTTTTTCTGTGACGTTTCAGAAGTGAAAAAAAACTCATTTGAGATGAAATCTCGTTGAACCTCGGATCATAATTTCATATCTTGTCCCATTATATTTTCGGAGATATGATCTGAGGAAGTTAGGGTTTTTGCAAGCTCCAGAATTTCATCTAAAACAAGTCCTCGTGGAATTTTCTCTATAACTCTTTCTCTATGAAGTTTCAGAAGCTAAAAAAAAAACCCATTTGGGAGGAAATCGATCTGAACCTTGGCTTTGAATTTCAAATCCTATGTCACTAGATTTCCAGAGATATAATCTGAGGAAATTAGAGTTTTTGCAGACCACCGAATTACATTACGAAGAGGTCACCTTAGGAAAATCATCATAACTTTCTTTCTAAGCATCAGTTTGAATTTTCGTAAGAAGTTACAAAATGAGGATAGATTGTAGTGTCTTGGGTACCATTTTTAGAACCTGAGGCTGAAACAGTGACCCACGGCACGTCTTACAAGTTCGCTCTACTGAAAAAGTATATAGTCAGGTCAGCATGGTAGATTTGGCATAAATCTTCATTGGAGAATCCAATCTTGAACAGACTTGTGGAGTTAGAAATATTACTCAGAGGGTTAGAGAAGGAAGAAATTTCAGACCTTGGAGATCCAAAATTACAGAGATACATCAAATCCAATATCGAGGAGCTCCTACAAAGTGAAAAAAGGTGTGTAGTTTTTTTTTTAAATTTTAGCATAAGCTTGGTTTGAAAAATTAGTTTGAAGGAATTCAAAGGGCATATTGAAGCATTATTATCGGTAATTGATGCCCCAAGAAAATAAAATGGAAACACCTTGTAAGCAACTTTAAATCTCTAGCATGACTCATTAAGAAGAGGAAGAAATGCAACATGATATATCAAAATTACGAGACCAAGTGCAACAAATGTCACTCGCACAAAAAGTAATAGAATCTAAGATGGATGGTTTAAAGAAAGATGTAGAAGCTAAGATGTATGGCGTGGAAGCTAAGATGGATAGTTTAAAGAAAGGCGTGGAAGCTAAGATGGATGGTTTAAAGAAAGGTGTAGAAGCTAAGATGGATGGCGTGGAAGTTAAGATGGAAGCTAAGATGGACAACGTGGAAGCTAAGATGGATGGCATGGAAGCTAAAGTGGATGATTTAAAGAAAGGCATGGAAGATTTGAAGACAGATTTGACAAAGTTTCTACAAGAAATTCTTACTAATGGCAAAAGGGTAAAGGAAACTCATGATGAGAACAAAATAAATGTTAATCGTGATTTCATAGACTCTAATGTTGGATCAAAGAAGCACCATGTTCCAAAGATTGATATGAGGAAGTTTGATGGCAAGGATCTCGAAACATGAATACTACAGATGGAGAAATTTTTCGATCTCCATAATGTGCAAAACACACAAAAGATACGCATTGCAACTATATATTTGGAACCAAATCAGTTTGTATGGTATTGATGGCTTTGCTCTCGTAAACAAATTGTCACTTGGGCTATTTTTACGGATGAAATGATAACACATTATGAGGATACAAAAAGAAACACTTTTTTTAACCAATTGATAAATGTCAAACAAAATGGTTCAATGATGGAGCACATTGAGGACCTCCAAAAATTGAATATAAGGGTAAACAATATTCCAGAGGAGCATAGGATTGATGTGTTCATGGGGACTTTAAAAGATAACATCCAACATGAGGTTCGCCTTTGGGAACTAGATTCATTGGAGAAGGCATTCAGGTTGGCAAGAAAAATGGAAAGCAAAATTATGGCAACAAGGAAGCCTACCACTCACAATCATAAAGATGGAAGCGTTGCTGCCCCTAGCCATCCACAACCTACAAGGTTGATAGCACAACAACTGCAAGAAAAAAGAGCAAAAGGGCTTTGTTACAGTTGTGATAGCAAATATACTAAAGGTCATAAGTGTGGCCAGAAGAAATTATTTTACATAGATTGTGAAGAGGAGGAAGAAAAGGAACAAGAAATGTCAAAATAAGAGGATATCCACTAGGAACAAACCATAGAAAAATAAGAAATGAATCTGACCATATCTTGTAATGCATTGGCTGGAATTACCACTCCTCAAATTATCAAGATTGAAGGGCATATCAAGAAGAAAAAGGTAATAGTGTTGATTGATTCGGGAAGTACCCATAATTTATTCATTGTAAGATAGCTAAGGAATTGAATTGCTTCCTATATCCAGCACCAGAGTGTCAAGTGATGGTTGCAAGTGGAGGAACCATAAATTTCTTAGGAAAGCTCCATAATATCAAGCTATCCATGGGAGAATATGTATTGAATAGCCCAATGCTTTCCATTCCAATGGGTGGTGCTGATGTTGTAGTAGGAGTCCAATGGCTACAATCCTTGGGTACAATAGCTTTTAATTTTCAAGAACTTTTCATGAAATTCTCTTCAGAAGGAAAGGAAGTTGAATTAAGGGGTATCGCAGCGAAAATGGGAAAGATAATCAGCTCTAACGGAATTACAAAGCTTCTAAAGAAATAACAATGAGGCATAATTGCACAATTATGTTCACTAGAGGTTCCCATATCGAAATCATCCATTTCTCCAGATCTCCAAAAAGTCCTGGAAAATAATTCCAAGGTATTTGAGACTCCCAAAGGCCTCCCACCTATTTGTGATCATGATCATGCTATTAATTTGATTCTAGGCACTGTTCCTCCAAACATCAGGCCTTACAGATAACCATATGTCCAAAAGAGTGAAATTGAATGTATGGTTACATAAATGCTAGAGGCTCATATAATTCAGCCTAGTCAAAGTTTTTTCTCTTCTCTAGTAGTATTGGTTCACAATAAGTATGGATCATGGTGCATGTGTCCAGATTATAGGGAGCTCAACAAGCTCACTATTAATGATAAATTTCCCATTCCTGTCATTGATGAATTATTGGATGAAATGCATGGATCAATTTACTTCACCAAGTTGGATATTCATTCAAGATATCATCAAATCAAAATGAAGACTGAAGACATTTCAAAAGTAGCATTTAGAACTCCTGAGGGTCATTATGAATTTTTGGTCATGCCTTTTGGCCTTACTAATGCAACTTCTACATTTCAAGATTTGATGAATTTCATTTTCAAACTCTTCCTTAGAAAATTTGTGTTAGTATTTTTTGATGATATACTAATCTACAACAAGTCTTGGAAGGATCATGTCCAACATGTTGACATGGTGCTCAAACTACTGGAGGAGAAATCTTTGGAGTACAAGAATGGAAAATCCCATGAAGTTGTTATTGTATCTCATGAAGGTGTTAAGCTAGACCCTAGCAAAATTAAAACCATTAAGGAATGGAAAATCCCCACATCCATAAAGCATATATGAGGATTTCTCTGGTTGACAGGGTATTATCGCAAGTTTGTTAAGAATTATGGGAGAATAGCAGCACCTCTAACAACATTATTGAATAAAGATGCATTCTCATGGACTCCAGAAGCAATGAAGGCCTTTGAACATCTTAAAGAGGCAATGTGACAAGCACCAGTCTTAGCTACACTGTACTTCACAAAAACCTTTATTATGGAATATGATGCCTCAAGAAATGGAATTAGTGCTATTTTAATGCAAGAAGAAAGACCCATTGCTTTCAAAAGTCGTCCAATCAAAGGAAAGCATTTACACAAAGCTATTTATGAGAAGGAAATGTTGGAAATACTACACGCACTTAAGAAATGGCAACCCTACCTAATGGGAAGACACTTCAAGGTAAAAAGAGATCAGGATAGTCTTAAATACTTTTTAGAACAAAGATTATCTTCAGAAGAGTAGCAAAAATGGGTCACAGAGATGTTGGGCTATGACTTTGAAATCATCTACAAAAAAGGGAAGCAAAATGTTGTGGCAGATGCACTCTCAAGAAAGGATGAGGATGTGGAAGAATTTCTTTGTGCCATTTCTATTATCCAACCATATTGGATAAACGAAGCAAGGGATGAATGGAGGAAGGATAAGGAATTGTGGGCACTCATTCAAAGGATATAACAAGATCCCAGTACATCTGATACATTTAGCTGGAAAAATGATTCGTTATGGTACAAGGATCAATTATACCTATGTAAGAATTCCCAACTCAAACAAAAGATTCTTAGGGAATTGCACACCTCTCCCTTAGGAGGGCACTCAGGATTTCTAAAAACCTACCATAGAGTTAAGAAGGATTTTTTTTGGGATGGCCTTAAATAGGATATTCAAAATTTTGTGGCGGAATGTTTGGTTTGCCAACAAAATAAAGTTGAAATAATTAAGACCCCAAGAATATTACAACCTTTATCCATTCCAAGCCAATGTTGGGAGGATGTTTTAGTGGATTTTATCACAAGTTTACCCAAGTACAGTTTCTACTACATTTATGGAGATAATTCAAAAGCTACATGGAAACCCAAAGATTATTGTAAGTGATAGAGATCCCATTTTCACTGGAAATTTTTGGACATAATTATTTTCTTATCTTGGTACTCAGTTAGCTCATAGCCCATCTTATCATCCTCAATCTGAAGGAAAAATTGAGATAGTAAACAAATGTTTGTAAGGATATATTTGTTGCTTTGTATTTGATAAACAGGCACAATGGGTCAAATGGTTGCCTTTGGCTGAATGGTGGTATAACACTTCCTTCCATACCATAACAAAAATGACCCCATTTATGGAACTTTATGGATATCATCCACCATCCATCACATCATATTTAAGAGAAAATTCTAAGGTTCAAGTAGTGGAAGATCACATCAAGCATCAACAAGAAGTTCTCCAACTCTTAAAGGATAACCTCACCTTGGTGCATAATAGAATGAAATAGTAGGCAAGTTAACATTGTAGCAAAAGCAGTTTTGATGTAGGTGATTGGGCATTCCTATGGCTACAACCATATAAAAAAATGTCCCCCAAGAAAGCTAAGAAGGATAATAAATTATCACCAAAGTATTATGGTCTGTACAAGGTGTTGCAAAAGATAGGTACTATGGCATACAAATTGGAGCTTCCTGCAGCTTCCCGAGTGCACCTAGTTTTGCATGTTTCATGCTTAAATAAGGTTAGATATGACAAGCTTCCAATTCAAACAAAATTGCTAGAACTTGATGAGGAAGGAAAAATCATATTGGAACCAGAAGTAGTCAAAGAAACAAGAACTCGACAGCTATGAAATCGATCAATTTCAGAGTATCTCATCAAGTGGAAGAACTTACCCGTTGAAGATTCCACATGGGAGGATGAGAATTTTATACAGAAGCACAATACTAGTGATTCTCGCATTACTATTGTTGTTGTATCCCTTATTGTTATTGTTGTGCCCCTATTGTCCCCATATCATTATTATTGTGCCCCATAGAATCCCACTATTGTTATTTTTGTGCTTTTATATTATTATTCTTAGGTCGCCTTCGTTATATTGTGACCCCTTAGACTCCTACATATAGAAAGGAGGTTTTGTCATTTGAAACATCCAAGAATTTTTCATTTGTGTAATGTAAAGGAGGTTACCCCCTCGAAGAGGCTGAATTCTAAGGCGTTGATCTATTTTTTCTATCTTTTTGTGAGCTGTTTTCATAAAATATTTCTACCATCCTGTTGAAGCCCCGCAAATCGGGTCGACAACAAGGGGGATACCCACCCGGTCCGGACCTTGGTTGGAAGCTCCTTATCTGTTTGGTATAGCGGGTCCGACTGGGGATAATGGGACCAGTTTCCCAATCTAAGGGTGTGTGTGTGTGTGTAGAGTTGGATGATGTTGATCTACGAGTACTTAAAGCTAATTTAATTCAAACTTTTAAACTAACTCTATGCTATTGTAATCTAATGAGAAACAACACATCTAATCTACGCTAACCCGGGGTAAATTTCTTCTATTATGCGATCTAAAGAGATTTCAAACAATAACTGGTAATAAAGATCATTCAGCTATCATAAGAATAGAAATCAATTAAGATAAACCACTTTGCATAAAAAGTTAGGCAAAACAGTTGTGAACAGCATATCGCATAATAATTTATTCATATATCAGACATAAATAAATGGCTCCACCATACAAAAGTGCCAAATGATAACTCATACATTCATGCAGTAACATATAAACAACTAAAAACTGTATATCACTTTAAGAAAATAAGAAGAAATGGTCAAGAGATAAAAGTACCATTTATGACTAATCCTACCCATAAGCTTCAAGCAAAAACGATTTATCTCTACTTGTTCTAACATCTACTAAGAGTACAGAAGTGCAACATCAGTAGCAGACATTAAAATGCAAACATTAATAAATCTCGATCCATCCATTCATCAAAACCTCCTTTGAGGGTGCAGAAGTGCATGTTCCGAGGACAAGTTTTTGACAAATTTCTGGACCCTTCTCCAAATGCAATGAGAAGGGTTAAAATACTACTTCCTAATTCTAATAATAGTGTTTTTACAAAATTTAGGATGCAGTTTTCAAATGACCGTCCTTTTTCTAATCTAATTTAAAAGAAAAAACAACATTCTAAAATAAGGCTACTTCTGAACTTGGTCTTTAAAGTTGCAAGTGTTCATCATGGGCTTGAGGAGAGTCGGCTGGCTGACTTCTGCGCTGAGCTGGGCTACGAAAACAGAATCTATGAGAGCTGGCACTACTTTTTCGGCCGCGTTTGTGATGCATTTCACAGTCATCCATTGACTATGCAGCTTGACCAAGTATGCCCAGTAATACTCCCAATTCAACCTGTTTAATGCTTGGATCGCTTTTCCCTTTTCCTGTGCTTTCTGCTTCCATTCTGCTTCCAGTCGTAGCTTATTTGGTAGGTACCCCGGGGTGGTCTCTTCATACATCATTATATACAAGAGTAAGATAAGCCCGTGACAAATCTGGTAGAAGTGTGGGACGAACTGAGAATCCCATAACACCTTATGATAAACATGGATAGGTAATGGGTCTTGGGTAGTCCATTTCCACCCCATAGTGGGAAATTTAGACACATAACAAATAGAATCCATAACATAAGCAGACAGATAAAAAGGAGGATAGATCCTTTGAGACAAGGATCTTTTAGACCGGTAATTGATAATAGCCGTGTATATATTATCATAAAAGATCTTAGCCCAATCCATAATATCGACATTTGTGGCAACATCTATCAGTGGTAGCCATTCAGACGAAAACTTATTGATATCCGGCATCCCAAACAATCTACAAAGCATGGCCGCAGCAAAACAATACGAAGAGGTGAGGGAACCAGTGCTATACATACCATTTTTATCTTTTTTGAGCGGCTCCTCTTTTCTGGACCAATCTTTGGTGGTCTCTGTTAGGCTTGGGTTTTCTGCCGCAAATTTCTTAACGAATTGTGCATTGTAAGTCGTCTGCGGTTCAGGAAGATGATACATAAGCTTTAAATCTTGCACCGCAAATGATCTGATGAGCCCATGTCCTTGAACCTTGAATTGTCTGTTGTTCATCTCTGCATTGTCAAGTATCCACTTGATCATATCCGTATATGGTAGAATTTTGGGCCTTGCCGCTATCCGGTGAGGAAATGAACATGCTAGCTCCTCTAAGGATGCCTCAGAAGAGCGTTGTGAGCCCGCGATAACATCAACCTTCATTATTCTCGGATTTTCTTCTTCAAGCAGCCTGTACATGCTTTCCCATGTCGATATCCCTGCGTCTCTGCTACAGGCTATGTCTGTATACAAAGGCGCCATCTCCTTAGTCTTTTCCTTCGCCTCAGAGCCTTGAGCTTTATTTTTCTTTCCCATTTCTTCGTGCGTTTGGCTTTGAATCGTCTTAGCTCTTCGTTCCTACAGATTACGAGTGAAATGGAAATGACTGATCAATAAAGGTGATGGGAGAGTTTTAAATGCAACAGATATATCAAATATGCCACCTTACGTGAAGTAATCCTTTACAAAAGCACGCGTCCTCATTTCAATTAATAGCTGACAACTAATTCATTTACTATCATTAAAAACGCATGATCTTGAGTTAGATTATGGTAAGTGAATTTTCTTTGAATGGCATTCCCAAAGGATTCGTGATGAAGTGATGATTTGCTTACGTAACATCGCAGATCGCACCATCGCAAATCGCACCATCGCAGATCATGCGAACAAAATATCGCAGCGATCGCAACATCGCAGGTCGCAGAAGTTTAATGTTGGTCGAATCTTGTTAGCTTATTTCTGCGATATGCGATATTGCGATTGGCGTTGTCGCAGATCGATAAATCTTGAAGTTTTTCTTTATGAGAATTACTTATATTGCGATGCGATATTATGTTTAACACGAGAGTCTTGCGCATACCGATATTATAGAGAAATGGAGGCATCTCCTATCTTTTTTGCAGCGCGGCTTTAAAGATATTTCCCTTATCGTAGACTTAGGTTAAAAAAATGTTCACAGGACCTTTCTAAGCTTACGATGGTAACCTTATTTTGAAGAAAGGAAACTCTTACTTTTTTCCTAAAATTTAACTAAGGGTCCCCATTCATTTAGTATTTTTAACAATACCTAAATGAACAAGGGGGGGTGTTGCTGGCCGCAACACATCCTGTGCCCATTTCCCCATTAAATGAAAGTAGTTTCCCCTAAATTAACTCAAATCCATCTTTGCAATTGGATTTAGTTCTTAAAACATCATTTTATTTTCTATTACTTGAACCTGCACTAACTTATTGAGAAATCACCATAAAGCCATGAAAACCTACAAGCAATTGTCCTTAGTTTGTAGGAGTAGATATGTCTATATTTTTAAAGAAGTAGTAGGGTATTAAACTCTCTTGTTTTATCATCAATTTAGAGAAAATCGCAATGGGCTCTTAAAAGGTAAATCCTCTATTATTTTCTTCAAACTAAATGAAAAAATGAAAATTATCATAACACAAGTGAATACAATAATTCTCCCTTTAAATTTAGAGAAAACAAGTGACCTATTTAATTAATAAGCCACTTATATTTAGTATCTCCTACTCAACATAGAATATCGTTTCAATTTAGGAAAAACAATAAAATTACATACAAGAAGAACCAATTTGTTTATGAATTTCAATTTCAAAGTCTTGATAACAACTTCATAGTCTAGGGGTAATCACATCCATTGTGTTTTACTCAATTTCTTTCCATTCCCCCCGTTTGGAATAGAACACCTTGGAGGCATCATTTCACTCATTTGCCCTCTTCCAACAGCTAAGTTATACCTATTATTTTAACTTCTTTCGTTCAAATCTCAAACTTGAATAAATTAGATAAAAGTTTCCTACTAATTTCAAAGGAATTTATAGATGAATATGATGAAAAAGATGGAATGGTCATACCTCACAGGATCCCATAGAACCCCTGAGATCGTATTAAGAAATAATAAAATTTCTTTATAGAGATAAAAGAGATGGCGGTAGGAAGTGGTACCTCTAGTATCCTGTATAACTTATTTCCCAAAGAAATAATAACAGTGTGAAGCCTAGATTCATAGACAACATGACACTTCCACAAGCATGGTTGGCCAAATAATACATCAAAAACTTCAGGAGGAGAAACATCACACAGTACCTCATATGTGAAGATCTTGATGTTGTAGGGAAGGCGACACTGTTGGGTGATGAAAAGATCTCATCCTTGGTGAAGCCACCCCATGGTGTATGACTATGGCTGTGGTGTGGTTGGTATGCCCAATCGCTTAACGCACACTGCTAAAATTCAGTTATTTTGGCTTTCGTTGTCGACAATGAACTATAACAGAGAACCCTTCAGCCACATATGGGAGTGGAAGAAATTATCCCCCTATTATGGATCTTCGAGCTCAATCTTCTCGATACTTATGGTGGAAATAGTGGCACTCGACTCCGCATCAATAATCTACTTCCCTTTGTCATTACCCTTGTCGGGTTCTGACTCAGAGTCAGAACATGAATTTGATTAAGAATCCTTTAGCTCGACTACTAATGACTACTGGCTCGAAACTCACTTGTCCTGTGAGTGGGTTGTTTGTGGCACTCACACCACTTATCTGTGTCCTTATTTGTTTTCGTGGTGTTTTTCTTTTCTTATAGCTTTGGAAATTTTTCTTGGGTGGCCTCACCTTGGCTTTATCCTTTGTTCTACGGTTTAGGGGCACCTTTCCCTTTCTTCAAATTTACAGATCCAAAGCCTTTCTTCTTCTATTTAAATTTTTTCTCGATCTTGACATCATATCGATATGGAGCGCCAAGAGAGGAGCTGTCCAGGAACTCCATCTCATATTGGATTTACTAGTATAGACAGCCATGAAACTTGACTACCAAATTCTACTCAGAATCCTTGATACCAAACTTCGTGTGAAGGGTATGAAAAATATTTATGAGCTTAGGTATATCTTGGTCCCTTCCCTCCTACAACGTGGTCAACTTTATACATTTATATTCATAGATGTTGATAAGGTAATATTGTAACTTGATCGCGTCTTGAAAATAATTCCAAATCGCTGCAATTGAAAATAATGAGGGTTCCCTCTTATCCTTCTGTTCACAGTAGGTTTCCGAACAGTCCTTTATATGGGGTTGGCTTTGAGAAGTGAAAAAGTATTATCCTATTTGCTTGCCTTCACCTTCACCTAGTTTAGGAGTGATAATGGCTTCAACTGTGCAATTTGCCGCCCTAAGCGGCTGCCATGAGCTTGAGAACGTGTTCCACAAGTTCGACACCAACGACGACAACAAAATATCGAAGGTAGAACTGAGTTCCTTGATTACGGAGGCAGAGATTTAAGGGGTGATGAAGGAGGTGGACTCCAACAAAGACAGATTCAAAAACTTTGATGAGTTGGTGGAGGCTAACTCCAAGAACCTCAATGCCGCCAGTCTCATGCAAAATTTTGCTTCCGCTGTGCAATGTGCCGCAATGTCCGACTGCTTGGAGCTAGAGGACATGCTCCGCAAGTTTGAAACCAATGGTGAAAAAAAATATAGAAGTCGGAACTGATTGCCATCCTCAAGTGAAAGTCTAGTGAGGAGGAGATTGATGGTGTGATGAAGGACGTCGACTCCAACAAACACTGCTTCATCATCTTCGATGAGTTCATGGCCGCCAACAGCAACAGCCTCAATGCCGCCCGTCTCATGCTAGTCCTGGCTTCGACTAATTGGTGCCCACGTCGCCCCCCTAATTAATAAATAAATAAATATTCCCCTACCTCAGCTCTCAGCACTTAACTCTATCATTATATGAGGGTTTAATGCATGTAGTTTTAGTTTTAAATATATGCACATATATTTACAATAACTACACAATGTCTTACTCTTTTACTTACGTTGTTGTTTTTAGCATTCTTTACTTTTGATCACTTACGTTGTTGTTTTTACCATTCTTTGCAAATTTGTGAGCATCCATTGGTACTTCATGTTGGGTTGTGTTATATTCTTTCCACGTAGTTAATAGGGGGTTTGAAGGGCACCCGTAACCCCACTTTATGGGGTCCGGGGCAGCGCCCCAGAAAATTTTGGTTTTGGACCATATGTTAGGTTGGGCGGACCCACCTATGATTTTGTGCATGATTTTCGCACATGTTTTTGGACACGATGGTTTTCGGTCCATGGTATTGGACGCGATGGATTTCGGTCCATGGTATTGGATGCTTCGGCATGTATAAATATGTATTGTAACATTGAAAGGAACATAATGAAAAATCAAGCTGGTAGTCCCGGTTTTGGGATCCAGGGAAAAATATCTATGCATATGTGTTTTATGGGTTATGCTCTCGCATTGTTTATTTTATTTGTTTAAGAATTCGTATGCAGGTAATTTCTGTACAGGGTTAAAACCTACATTTGGTATTAGAGCTGTTTTGGCTTCAAGGGGACGCCTTTGTTGCTGAGGGGTTTCGCTCATGCCTATGGTAGACCTTGTTCAGTGGGAGATCTGCGAGATCGATTCTGGTGGTGAAAGAATATGGCGAGCAGTGGAAAGATAGAGATTGAGAAGTTCAATGGTCAGAATTTTGAGTTGTGGAAACTCAAGATGGAGGATCTGTTGGTGGATAAATATCAGTGGATCGTGGTAGATCCGGGTACTAAACCATCGGTAGTGACCGATGAAGAATGGAAGAAGCTGGATCGGAAGGCAAAGAGCACAATACGATTGTGTGTCTTGGATTCAGTATTGCTGAATGTATCAGGGGAAGCTACGGCAAAGGCTTTGTGGGTCAAGTTAGGGACTTTGTACCAATCTAAGTCTCTGGTGAATAAACTGTTCCTGCAGAAAAAGTTGTATAACCTGAGGATGAAAGATGGAGACTCGGTGACAGAGCATCTGAATGCATTTAATACTGTGGTAAGTCAGTTATTATCTGTTGATATTAAAATTTCAGATGAAGATAAGTGCATCAGTCTGTTGTGTTCTCCACCAGATTCGTGGGATAGTCTGGTTATTGCAATAGGTAGCAATGCAACTGCTTTGCAGTTTGATGAAATAGTCTCAGCCTTGCTGACGGAGGAGATGAGACGGAAAAATATGGACAACCAGAATGGTGATGCCTTGTCTGTACGAGGACGGTCCCAGAACAGAAACAAAAATAAGTCATCGAGTGGGAGATCTAAATCTAGAGTGAGATCTAAATCTCCAGGAAAACCTACAAAGGTGGTGTGCTGGAAATGCGGAAAGGAAGGGCACTTCAGAAGGGATTGAAAATCTAAAGCTCCTAATAAAGGAAAGGGATCTGATGATGCTCCTTCTACAGAGGCGAAAACCACCTCAGATGAAGGTGGGGATGTGTACTTGGCTTCTTCAAGTACACATGTAGATCATGAGGCATGGTTGATTGACTCAGGTGCATCCTTTCACTTCACTCCCCATAGAGAGTGGTTCTGCGAGTATGAGAAATACGATGGTGGTGATGTCTTCTTAGGAGATGATAGGAAGGCTAGAATCATTGGTCGGGGAAAAGTAAAGTTGAAGTTGCAAGGAGGAAGGGTTAGAACACTTCCGGGTGTTCTACATATTCCTGCATTGGCCAGAAATCTGATTTCTGTAAGCAAGTTGGATGATGCAGGTGTAAAGACGGTGTTCGAGAAAGATACCTGCAAGATGGTTCGAGGAGCACTGATATTAATGTGGGGAGTTCGGCTTGGAACTCTGTACAAGCTGCAAGGTAGCATTGTTGTTGATGGGTGCAATAGTTCTATGGTTCCTGAAAATGGAGTAGAGAATCTAGTGGTCTCTGGAGAGAAGACCATGTTGTGGCATCAAAGGCTTGGACATATTGGAGAGAAGGGCCTTTGAATACTTCATGGTAAAGGTATGGTAGAAGGTATGAATAATAGCTCTCTGGATTTTTATTTCTATGAAAATTGTGTATATGGGAAGCAGAATCGGGTGAGTTTCCCCTCTGGTGGTAAGAGGACGAAACAGATATTAGAGCTTGTGCACAGTGATGTGTTTGGACCTGTGAAGGTTCCATCACTGGGTAAGTCTGTGTACTAGGTATCATTCATAGATGACTTCTCAAGGAATACATGGATATATTTTCTTAAGAAGAAATCTGAAGCCTTTGACAGGTTTAAAGAATTTAAGGCTCTGGTGGAAAATCAGACAGAGAAGAAGATAAAGGTGCTGAGGACAGATAATGGTGGAGAATTTTGCAGCAAGGAATTTGAAGAATTCTGTAAGAAGTGTGGTATAGCACGGCAGAAGACTACTCCATATACACCTCAGCAAAATGGAGTCACAGAAAGAATGAACAAGACATTGATGGAAAGGGCAAGAAGCATGCTCAGTGGTGCCGGGTTAGGACAGGAATTCTGGGCAGAGGCGGTGGATACTACATGTTACCTGGTCAACAGATCACCTTCATCAGCGTTGGAGGATAAGACTCCACAAGAAGTATGGACTGGTAAGAAACCCTCTCTTTCACATCTAAGGGTATTTGGATGTGATGCATATGTACATGTTCCAAAGGAGAAACGAACCAAGTTGGATAGTAAATCTGAAAAGTGCATCTTTATTGGATATAAGGATGGTTTAAAGGGTTATAAGCTTTGGAACCCAGTCACACAGAAGGTTGTGTACAGCCGAGATGTGTTGTTCAGAGAGGTAAAAGATGTTATTCAACATGAAGTCCAACCAAAGGAACCTGAGAAGATAGAGTTTGAGCCAAAGGAGGAAGAATCAGACTCTGCAGCAGAGGAGGAATCAGAAGATGAAGAGCCACAAACTCCGGCTGTGAGAAGATCAGTTCGAGAAAGAAGGCAGCCAAAAAGGTATAGTCTATCTGCTTTCAGTTCAAATTTTGCTTTGTCTGTTACTGATAATGATCCCAGAACTGTGAAGGAAGCAGTGGATTCAGAGGATGGAAAACTCTGGAAAGAGGCCATGGTCGATGAAATGGCATCTTTGCACAAAAATGAGGCTTGGGATCTGGTGGAGTTGCCGGCTAGAAGGAAACCCATTGGCAGCAAATGGGTGTTCAAGAAGAAAACAAATGCAGAAGGAAAGGTGGAGAAATACAAAGCTCGGTTGGTAGCAAAAGGTTATTCCCAGGTGCCGGGAATTGATTTTGGTGATGTTTTTTCTCCTGTTGCCAAGGTAACTTCTATTAGATTACTTTTATCTGTTGCTGCTGCTTTTGATTTTGAGGTAGAACAGATGGATGTGAAGACAACATTTCTTCACGGGGATTTGGAAGAGGAAATCTACATGAAGCAACCTGAAGGCTTTGCGGTGAAGGGTAAGAAAGAATTGGTATGCAAGTTAAAGAAGTCTCTGTATGGGTTAAAACAGTCACCAAGGATGTGGTATCAGAAATTTGATACATTTATACGGGGACTTGGCTTCACCAGAAGCAAAGCAGATCATTGTGTGTATTTTAAATTAATTGGTGACCGTATTATTTATCTGGTCTTGTATGTGGATGATATGTTGCTGGTTGGAAATGACAAAGAAATTATCCAGGATTTGAAGACCCAATTGTCCTCCAAATTCGACATGAAAGATCTTGGTGCTGCAAACTATATTTTTGGCATGGAAATTAAAAGAGATCGGTCAAAGAGGAAGCTCTGGTTAAACCAGAGGAAGTATGTCGAGACAATACTCCAGAGGTTTAATATGCAGGATAGTAAACGGGGGAAGGTTCCTATTCCTGTAGGTGTGAGGTTATCTGCTGAACAGTGTCCCAAGACACAAGAAGAGGAAGAGGACATGTCCCATGTTCCATATGCAAGTGCAGTGGGTAGCCTGATGTATGCAATGGTCTGTACTAGACCAGACATTGCACATGCAGTGGGAGTATTGAGCAGGTTTATGTCAAAACCAGGGAAGGAGAACTGGACAACAGTGAAGCGGGTTTTCAGGTATTTGCGTGGCACTAGTGATTATGGTTTGTGCTACCAAGGAAGACCAGGATTGGACAGAGTGTTGGATATTCATGGCTTTGTTGATGCAGACTGGGCTGGAGATCTGGATCAGAGAAGATCTACAAGTGGGTATGTGTTTAACCTATTTGGAGGTGCAGTCAGTTGGATGAGTAAGAAACAATCTCTAGTGGCACTATCAACTACAGAGGCAGAATACATGGCAGCCACTCATGCAAGCAAGGAAGCAGTTTGGTTGCAGAGATTGTGTTCAAGTATGGGGTTAGTACAGGGAGCTATAAGAATAGACTGTGACAGCCAAAGTGCAATTTTCTTGGCAAAGAACCCTGCTTACCATTCAAAGACAAAGCACATTGATGTTCAGTATCACTTTGTGAGGGATATGATAGAAGACAGAAAGGTGTTGCTGGTAAAGGTGGACACTTTGAAGAATACTGCAGATGCATTGACAAAATCTGTGAGCTCTGAGAAGTTCTCTTGGTGTAGAGAAGCAATGGGAATCTCAGGGCTGAAAAAATGACTAAGCTCTCCTGTGGCCCCCTGTGGAAAGAAAACAACAAGTGGGAGATTGTTGGGTTGTGTTATATTCTTTCCACGTAGTTAATAGGGGGTTTGAAGGGCACCCGTAACCCCACTTTATGGGGTCCGGGGCAGTGCCCCGGAAAATTTTGGTTTTGGACCATATGTTAGGTTGGGCAGACCCACCTATGGTTTTGTGCATGATTTTCGCACATGTTTTTGGACGCGATGGTTTTCGGTCCATGGTATTGGACGCGATGGATTTCGGTCCATGGTATTGGATGCTTCAACATGTATAAATATGTATTGTAACATTGAAAGGAACATAATGAAAAATCAAGCTGGTAGTCCCGGTTTTGGGATCCAGGGAAAAATATCTGTGCATATGTGTTTTATGGGTTATGCTCTCGCATTGTTTATTTTCTTTGTTTAAGAATTCGTATGCAGGTAATTTCTGTACAGGGTTAAAACCTACACTTCACACCATAGAAAATATAGTTTCATAAGTATTGCATAATAACAATGTTTCATTATGGTCTTCCTTGTTGGAGGAAATAAAAGAGTAAACTATACAATTCACTATGGGAACCCAATGATATTAGGGAATATATAACTATAATGCCAAACTAGTATTCCATAATATTAGTGCTTTAGTATAGTCTTCCTTGTTAGAAGCATCAAAAGAGAGAACTCTACAATTTAGTATGGGAAGCCAATGATATCAAGGAAGATATAACTATAATGCCCAAATGCTTGCATAAAATAATGCTACCATCCCATGCCAATTTCCCCATTAAATGAAAGTAGTTTCGCATAAATTAACTCAAAGCTTCCATCATTGCAATTGGATTTAGTTCTTAAAACATAATTTTATTTTCTATTACTTGAACCTGCATTAACTTATTGGGAAATCACCATAAAGCCATGAAAACCTGCAAGCAATTGACCTTAGTTTGTAGGAGTAGATATGTCTATATTTTTAAAGAAGTAGTAGGGTATTAAACTCTCTTGTTTTATCATCAATTTAGAGAAAATCATAATGGGCTCTTAAAAGGTAAATCCTCTATTATTTTCTTCAAACTAAATGAAAAAATGAAAATTATCATAACACAAGTGAATACAATAATTCTCCCTCTAAATTTAGAGAAAACAAGAGACCTATTTGATTAATAAGCCACTTATATTTAGTATCTCTTACTCAACATAGAATATCCTTTCAATTTAGGAAAAACAATAAAATTACCTACAAGAAGAACCAATTTGTTTATGAATTTTAATTTCAAAGTCTTGATAACAACTTCATAGTTTAGGGGTAATCATATCCATTGTATTTTACTCAATTTCTTTCCATTCCCCCCATTTGGAATAGAACACCTTGGAGGCATTATTTCACTCATTTGACCTCTTCCAATAGCTAAGTTATACCTATTATTTTAACTTCTTTCATTCAAATCTCAAACTTGAATAAATTAGATAAAATTTTCCTAATAATTTCAAAGGAATTTATAGATGAATATGATGAAAGAGATGGAATGGTCATACCTCGTAGGATCCGATAGAACCCCTGAAACCTTATTAAGAAAATAATAAAATTTCTTCATAGAGATAAAATAGATGGTGGTAGGAAGTGGTACCTCTACTATACTGTATAACTTATTTCCCAAAGAAATAATAATAGTGTGAGGCCTAGACTCATACACAACATGACACTTCCACAAGCATGGTTGGCCAAATAATACATCAAAAACTTCAAGAGGAGAAACATCACACAGTACCTCATATGTGAAGGGCTTGATGTTTTAGGGAAGGCGGCACTGTTGGGTGATGCAAAGATCTCATCCTTGGTGAAGCCACCCCATGGTGTACTACTATGGCTATGGTGTGGTTGGTACGCCCAACCGCTTCACGAACACTGCTAAAATTTAGTTATTTTGGCTTTCGTTGTCGACAATGAACTATAGCGGAGAACCCTTCAGCCACATATGGGAGTGGCAGAAATTATCCCCCTCTTATGGATCTTCGGGCTCAATCTTCTCGATACTTATGGTGGAAATAGTGGCACTTGGCTCCGCATCAATAATCTACTTCCCTTTGTCATTGCCCTTGTCGGGTTCTGACTCAGAGTCAGAACATGCATTTTATTAAGAAGCCTTTAGCTCGACTACTAATGACTGCCTAGCTTGAAACTCACTTGTGTTTTGAGTGGGTTGTTTGTGGCACTCACACCACTTATATGTGTCCTTATTTGTTTTCATGGTGTTTTTCTTTTCTTGTAGCTTTGGCAATTTTTCTTGGGTGGACTCACCTTGGCTTTATCCTTTGTTCTATGGTTTGGGGGCACCTTTCCCTTTCTTCAAATTTACAGATCCAAACCCTTTCTTCTTCTATTTAATTTTTTTCTCGATCTTGACATCATATCGATACGAAGCGCCAAGAGAGGAGATGTCTAGCAACTCCATCTCATATTGGATTTACTGGTGTAGATAGTCGCGATACTTGACTACCAAATTCTACTCAAAATCCTTGATACCAAACTTCGTGTGAAGGGTATGAAAAATATTTATGAACTTAGGCATATCATGGTCCCTTCCCTATTGTAACATGGTTGACTTTATGCATTTATATTCATAGTTGTTGATAGGGTAATATTGTTCCTTGATGGCGTCTCGAAAATAATTCCAACTTGGTGCAATTGAAAACAGTGAGGGTTCCCTCTTATCCTTCTCTTCACAGTAAGTTTCCCAACAGTCCTTTGTAGGTTTTAACCTCGTACAAAAATCACCTGCATATGAATTCTAAAACACAAAAAATAAATAAAGCGAGATTAGAACACATAAAACACATATACACAGAGATTTTCCCCTAGATCCCAAAACCAGGACTACCAGCTTGATTTTTCATTATGTTCCTTTCAATGTTACAATACATATTTATACATGTCGAAGCATCCAATACCATGGACCGAAAACCATCGCGTCCAATACCATGGACCAAAAACCATCGCGTCCAAAAAACATGTGTGAAAATCATACACAAAACCATAGGTGGGTCTGCCCAACCTAACATAGGGTCCAAAACCAAAATTTTCTGGGGCGCTACCCCAAACCCTATAAAGTGGGGTTACAGGTGCCCCTCAAACCCCCTGTTAACTACGTGGAAAGAATATAACACAACCCAACATTCTCCCACTTGTTGTTTTCTTTCCACAGGGGGCCACAAGAGAGCTTAGTCATTTTTCTAGCCCTGAAATGCCCATTTTCTCTCTACACCAAGAGAACTTCTCAGAGCTCACAGATTTTGTCAATGCATCTACAGTATTCTTCAAAGTGTCCACCTTTACCAGCAACACCTTTTTGTCTTCTACCATTTCCCTCACAAAGTGATACTAAACATCAATGTGCTTTGTCTTTGAATGATATGCAGGGTTCTTTGCCAAGAAAATTGCACTTTGGCTGTCACAGTCTATCCTTATAGCTTCCTGTACTAACCCCATACTTGAACACAATCTCTACAACTGAACTGATTCCTTGCTTGCATGAGTGGCTGCCATGTATTCTGCCTCTGTAGTTGACAATGCCAATACAGATTGTTTCTTACTCATCCAACTAATTGTACCTCCAAATAGGTTAAACACATACCCACTTGTAGATCTTCTCTGATCCAGATCTCCAGCCTAGTTTGCACCAACAAAGCCATGAACATCCAACACTTTGTCCAATCTTGGTCTTCCTTGGTAGCACAAACCATAATCACTAATGCCATGTGTTACACAAAAATATCGTCACCATGATTATTTGTAGTCAGTATGGGTTTATCATCACTTGTACTGTCCTCCTAAGCAAGTCTTAGACCTCAGCTCTTCAAATCAAGATTTGGAAATGAGAGAAAGACATTAAAAATCAATGTAACTCTGGTTCCACACTTTCTCTCATGGTCACATGTGGTCCCGCACCTTCTGTGTACAAAAACTGCGGACCTGCCCGCTCTGTCCCTAACAGTGTAGGTGCAGACCCCTGTGAAAGTCAAAAGGCGCAAGTTTTATCTTAAAAAACTCACTTTGGGTTAATTATAGAAGTTTTTAGAAGGAATTTTGACGTGGATTGTTCGCTCTAAGGTGGTTCATGCATCCCAAAAGAGAAGGAGCTAATCCCTTGATGAGAGGAGCTATCCCTTTAAAGGAGGGCTTTATCCCTTTGAAGGAGGACCTAGTAACCTCCCTCCATTGCACTATAAATACAAGCATTGGGCTGGTTGCTAGAGAGGTTAGAAGCTGAACATTTTTTAGGGTAAATGTTGGTGAAATCAAGACTTCCTAGTTGAGCTTAAGAGGAGAGATCACACATCTTTTTGGCTTCATTGGAGAGTGAGTGAAACTTGTCAAAGTAGAGGAGACTTCTTGCTGGACCCTGGGAGGAGCTTGTACAGCGTCAAGGCAAAGGTTGTAAAGTTCTTCTTCTTTTGAATTAATACAATCAAACTCATTTTTCTCAACAAGTATCTTATGTTATTTGTTTCATGGACTCCTTGACTTTCATGTTAAATATGTTTTATGCAATTAGCTTTTCAGGTGCTATTTAATTTGTTTGCCTTGTTTGTGTTTGCAGATTCGTGAAAAGGAGCTCATTTGGATCAAAGGAGCGAGGGCATCCACAAGCTTGCGTTGGACCTAAGGTAGGCCCTAAAAACACTTGTTTGCTATTGTTTATCAAAGCATATTTAGAGAAAGATAGTGTCTGGTTGGTTTGCTTGTCATTAGGTCTTCTTTAGATTCTAGGAAGGTCTATCTTGTCCGCAAGATCGACTTATTCCATGTGACAAAATGGCGACCATACTAGGGATGTGATTGTTTTCCTTGTTTTTACTTTGACCTGAGAAACTCTATTTTTGTTTCTGTTTTTGGCTTGTTGTGTGTAAAATTGGGTAGAGTTTGTAGATCCAGGGTTATTTTTCATTTTTCATAGCTTTGGGAGAGGACCGCACCCTAGCCGTTTGACACAGTGCGTACTTACCCGCAGTTTGGCTTTTAGCACAGAGCGAGACCGCACCTGTGCCAACTGTGGACCTACGGACCCTGTCAAAATTTTGAAAACCCTAAGATTTCCTCTATTAGTCAGCTTAGTTTGTGTTTAGAAATTGTTATCCACTACCCAGACCTGCATATAACTTGTCAGAAGCTTTCCTTGGATTGATTTCGTTAGTGTTAGGGTTTTAGGTGAAATTCCTAGGAGTTTTGCTTGTTGGGTTTGTTTTTCATTTTGGTTGTGTAGTGGCTCTGAGCTTAGAAGCTGTAGGGACTTCAGATCACCTTAGTGTCTACCAGCTTTCTTATGAGTCTAGCCATTTATGAAATCTCCCCTTGTTTGAGGAATCCGCTTTGAGTTTTCTCTTTACAAAACTTCGAAAAGCTTGTATTTGAAAGTTTGGATTTTCATTTTCAAAAAGAAAACAAAATTGGTTGTTCTTGACTTATTTGTGATTCTGCATAAATTGGTCCTTAGCTTACATCTAGCTAAGTAAAACATCCTTAAGAAAGACTTTTAGTAGGCTTTGACTTCAAATAGGTTTATATAATTTGTAGATCTCAAAGTTAGTCATTTTCATTAGTTTTGAGTGTTTTATAAAAAATATAAAAGATCTCTTTTGAAAAAAAGTTTGTTTTTTGTAGTGATTGAGTGTTTTGAAACGAAAAAGGGAATTTTTTGTGAAATAACTAGTTGTCTCGTTTTGAGTGCTTTGGAAAGGAAAAAGCTCTTCTTTTAATTTGTTTAATTGAGAAAGATTTGTGTTTACAAAGTATTTTCATTCTCAAACTCTTTCTTAGTTTAGAAGTTCATCGAAGAGAAAAAGATTGTTTAGATCATCTTAGGTGCATTTTTAGTGATTTTGAGTCGAGTCTTCATACCACGAGTTTCATCTCCGCACCTTTGGACTTAAACAAAAACCACTAAAATTAATGCTTAAAGTAAAATTCACCTAGTAACATTTTTATTTCTAGGGCTCTGATACACCAACTTAGCTTAGGCTAGTGTCTTGGAGTAGGAGAGTAATTAACTCTCCAAGACAGTAAAAACAAACAAGTAGCTAAATCTTGTGGTAGGGAAGAAATCTAATTGTTGCATTTATGCTCTGGGAAAGCTCCTCTTAAAGGAGAAGCACGAGATCGTGTCCGAACCAGTGTGGGAATCAATCCTTCCTCATTGGGAATGACGCCAGATATTCGCGTATTAAAAATGGTAAACCTCAAATTAACCATTGTCGAGGAGCCTGGGGTCACTTGTTGGTAAACCTTGGATTATGTCAACGATCCTTCAAGGGGATTGAGCTTGCTACTCTGCCCTTGCATGCGTATCGGATCGTAGACTGTTCCCCCAAGTGTATTTGTCTCAGTTGGTAACCTTAGTGGCCATATTCTTTAGGACTCTTCTTGAGGTGACAGTGGTGGGAAGATCCCACTGTACCTGGAGCAGACGTCGGCTAGACTCACTTGGATTTTCTGGGGGGTTCACTTCACTCGAGACGGTTAAGTGGAGGAACTTGTGCCAGTCTATTCATTAAGCAGGTTGCCGGGGTAATTGTTCCAACCGCCATTTCTGTATTGAATTCTGCGACGTTGGATTTCATCACCAACTAGTGTTTTCAGTCTGGAAAGTTACTGTTTGTGTGTGTTTGATCTCCTAGATTCTTTAGGCGTGTGATTCAAATTTGTTTGGTTCTTTAGAGACTTTAGGTGCTTTTTATTGAGATTTTACTTTGTTTGCGTGTGAAGTAGTTTAAAGTTTTTAACTGTGGCTGAATTACCAAGGCAGTCCCGTAAACTTCGGGGCCAGTCTCCTGAGTTTGTAAACGTGGCTGAGTTACTGAGGAAGTCTCGTAGACTTCGGGGCCAACCTCCTAAGGAAGTACCGAGCCAACTTGAAGGCTTAAAAGTCCTCGTAACTCCTAGAGACAATAGAGTTGGGTCACCTGAAGAAGGAGAATCTTCTTTGATAGTACATCCTGATTTTCAACCATTAGTAGCAGATTATAAGCTGCAGTCAGTGTCTGTTTCCGAAATTGCTGGTAGCTTTTCATCTACTAGTGATATAGGTGAAGAACCCGAAAGATCCGAGCCTGAAATTGAATTTGCTGCTACTCCGACATCGGGGTTTGTTTCTCCAACTTTTAGTGGTCCTGGTTCACCTAGGGTAGAAAGAGTAATCACCCAAGATATTCCTTCTGGACTTATTGCTATTGAAGGACTTGCTCCGGAAGAAGAAGTAGGCATCCCTATCCCTGAAAATCAACCTGTTATTGAACTAAGGGAGCGTGAATCAATTTTTTACAGTCCACCTAGGAGTAATTCTTGGTATCTTTCTTTGACTAATTTTCTAGAAAACTCAGGGTTAAGTTTTTAACCACCTCGTGCTCCTTATCACCCAACACCTAGAGGTTTTTATACTCCCATCAATATGGCAGGACAGTCATCCATGTTTACTCAATCGCCCGAATCCTTTTTGTACGGTGGTCCTTCTTTTCCCTCCGGGTATCAGTCACTTTCTAGTACTTTTTCGGGAGCATCTCCTCAACCCATTGATCAAGGGTTATTAACTGGAAACAATGGTACTAAGCCGTTGAGCATAAAAGACATTCTTATGATGTCAGGTTCTATTCCCAATCCTCAACCTCAAGGTGGCCAGTTACCGCCTGGGGGGCAGCCTCAATTAACGCATGGGGGCAACCTCAAGGTACACAATTTGCATCTGGGGGGCAACCTCAAGGACAGTACATACCTATGGGACAGTACGTTCCTCAAGGTCAACCCCAGACTCAATATGTACCCCAAGGTCAACCCCAGTATCAATTTATACCTCAAGGTCAACCCCAGTATCAGTATGTGCCTCAAGGGTATCAACCCCAAGGTCAATACTCGAACCAAGGTTTCCAACCACCCCAAGATCAAACGTTTGTTCAAGGAACGGAAAATGTACCTTTCAATTATCAATCCTACCCTCAACCCGGTTATGGTCCTCAGTATTCTCAACCAGTTATGGGTCAGTACCCCGGAATGAATATAGTGTGGGATCCATCGCAAACCCAATAGGTGTTGCAGCCAAGTGTACAGTTGTCATCTCAACTGGACAACCTTTAGTTTCTGGTACGCCCCAGCAACCTATCCAGTCTAACATTCAAACTTCTGTACCTTCGGTAGTTTCTCAGCCTGGGCCTAGTACACCTCATACTCCACCTCAAACAACTGCTACAACTGCCGCAACATCTATTCAATCTACCCCACCTGCTTCTGGAGTATCGACAGCTCTGGTTTCTACTGTCCCTGTATCTACTCCTCAGACATCTTTACCACCGTCTGGATCTACGATTCAAACTTCAGTTCAGATGCCTGTAGGATAACCTGGTTTAAGTACAGTTGTCACAAGTCAACCACAATTCACCTATCAACCGTACCAGGGACAGTACCAATTCGGTCCTGCTGTGCAGCAGCCAGTTTATCAGTATCAACCGTACCCTGGGTACACTTATCAACAACCTCAACAACCCCAGTACGGTCCGGTTAATCCTGGTTTTTCGGGAGGATACAATATCCCAAACGCCATTCCTATTCCTAGTTATCCTGGATATCCTCCTCCTGGGGCTGGTCTCATGACCCAGAGTTTTAGGGATCCTAATCAGTAGTTACCGTTTATCGCAACTTTGGACTTACCTGACTTGTCGCGCCTAACGAACGATCCCATTAATTATCTTCCGTTTTGGCCATCAATGCCAAATAAGTTGCCCAGTGACATTCCCAAGTTCGAAGGTAAATCAAGAGAGGACCCATCGAACCATGTGATGACTTACCACCTCTGGTGTGCGTCTAACTCCATTACAGATGATTCAATCCGTCTTAGACTTTTCCAGCGCACTCTAATTGGTCTCGCGGCCAAGTGGTACATTGAGTTACCGTGAGGCACTTTTTATAATTTTAGTCAGTTAGCTACCTCGTTTTTAACTCATTTTCAGTTGCCAGTCCGATATGACAATGGCACGGAATTGTTAACTTCGCTAAAACAATCGACATCCACTTACATTTCAGATCATATTCATGAGTGGAGACGTCGACATCGTTCAGTGAAGGTATTTATTCCGGATCAAATCTTGGCTGAGTGGTTTGTAAAATATTTGTTGCCAAAGATCACTGAAGATGTTGCTAAAGCCGGAGTTGTTACTGAGGAGCAAGTCATTTCTCAAGCACAGTATCTTGACTTGGTCTATACTTAGTCGAGTACGTTACATGAAAAAATCCCCGATCTTCCCAAGCAAAATCAAATCACTGCAGCTCCTTCGGGATCTCATGCCGCCAATGGTATGATTGGCACGGTTAACACTAAAAGTAAGAAGCAGTCTTCCAAGAATTCTTCTCCCATTATAACCTTGCCTGATTCCCCAACAGGAGATTCTTCTGCAGAGATTTCCGCCGGTATTCACTTTGTAGAGTCATCTACAGCCAAATCAAAATCCGGTGGGAAGAAGAAAGGAAAGAAGAAGAATAAGACGGACAAAAGTTCAAAGGAGAAACTTGAAAAGGCGGAATCCAATGATGAAAAGTGCAAACCTCGTTATCCTTGTCTCATTTGTGACGATGAACATTTTACAAGAGACTGCCCTCATCGTGCAGAGGTTGCGAAAATTGTCAAGGGTTCCCAAACTCCTGCTGTTTTGAAGGATCCTTTTCCGGCTCAAGACAGTAAGATGATAGGTTCATCCTCGAGTGCCAATGAAGAACCCACACTGATGATGTCCCATGTTAGGATTGCGACTCGATCGCAAGATTATGGTAGTAAGAGTCCTGTTGATGGTAAAGAAGCAGAATCTTCTCATTCTAATCCATCAACCTCAGCTCCCGGTTCCGATCCACTACAGATTGAGAAACCTAATCCAGACTTGGTAATCAAACTGCCTGCCAAGGGTATACTTCGAAAGTCAGCTTTCAATCCACATGCGAGAGCGGCTCAGAATTATAACAATTGTTGAGGATTTAGCTGTTTCACCCTCAGCAATGTCGGCTTTGGAAGTGCTGCAATCATGCCCAGCACAACGTAAATTACTTTTGTTGGCTATAGGAGCTGTTGATGTTCAGGACCCGAACCTAATAATTTTCGATCTAGAAAATAGTACACCGTGTTTGCCTCATCAAATGGCTTTCCAGATTCCAGTGATAGTAAAAAACAGACCTATTCATCGGACTGTAATTGATGAGGGAGCCTCAACGTGTATTATGTTGATACAGTGTTGGAGATCGCTTGGTTCTCCTTTGCTAAATCAATCCCCGACGATTCTAAAGGCCTTTGATGGCCGTGGGTTTCATCCTTTTGGCATTCTACAGGATTTGCCTATAGGGATTGAAGGAAAAACCGTTATTCTAGATGTGGAGGTGGTTGATGCCCCTGTAGACTACAACCTTCTCTTGGGTCGAAGTTGGTCTTACGCTATGACAGCGGTCGTTTCATCGGTTTTTCGAGTAATAAAGTTTCCACACAATGGAAAGATCGTAACAATAGACCAGCTAGCTTAATTTTCATCTGACCCAGCCTCTTCGGAGAGTATTCAGCATGTTGGTAAAACGACTATCCCATATAAGGATGTTGGAGTAGGATTAGTTAAAGATGCCGGTTTATTGGTGGCTTTTCCTTTTCCTCCAATCAACGCATCATCTTCATTAGCAACCATTCATATGATTACATCAGACACCATTATTTATGATGATCCTTGGATTGTCCCTTCTGAATCTGAGATAGACTCATTTGGTAATTCCATGCCTTTGAGTCCATATGAAATTGCCTATGAAGCTGTGCAGTCGTTTGCCGACCTGTGTTCAACCAAAAATGACTTAATGAATGTGGTCCGTGAGGAATCACTTTTCACATCAACCTCGGATTTAACCACGTTTTCTGAACTTGTTCACTCTGATGAGCAAATTCGTGAAATCCTATGTGTAGATGATTTACCATGGGAAGATCTCCATCACAGATCTTCGTTTTTACCTGAGGATGATCGTTTTGAAAATGATTTCTCATCATTTTTTACAACTGAATATGTCAAGGAACCTCAGAATCCAATGAAACATCCCGATTCAGAGTTAAATTTGGGAAACATCTCTCGAACTATTCCTATTGACATTTCGGTTAAGCCCGAGATTGTTGAGAACATTCATATAGGTGCCTCGTGTACAGATGACGAAATTCAATTATATAAGGTCCTATTTCAAGAATTTCGCAACGTGTTTCCCTGGTCCTATGAGGAAATGCCAGGAATTGATCCCGCGATTGTTGTTCATGAAATCAAGACTTACCCAGACGCTAAACCTGTCCGGCAACGTTTGCGTCAGATTCACCCACGAAAAGCTGCTGCAATTAAAGCAGAAGTTGAAAAATTATTGAAAGCAGGTTTCATTTATCCGATCCCGTTAATGGATTGGGTATCGAATATTGTTTCGGTTAACAAAAAGCAGGGAACAATAAGAATATGCATCGATTATAGGGACATTAATCGAGCCTGTCCAAAGGACAATTACCCAACTCCCTATATCGATCAAATCATTGATGATTGTGCCGGCAGCGAAATATTTTCCTTTATCGACGGTTTTTCCGGATACAACCAAATCAACATTCTACCTGCCGATCAACCAAAAACGGCTTTCAATTGTCCCTGGGGGACATTTGCTTATTGCAAATTACCTTTTGGGCTTAAGAATACCAGAGAAACTTTTCAAAGGGCGATGTCTTATGTGTTTCATGACATCAAACACATTGTGCAACTGTATCTCGATGATTTGCCTGCTCATTCCTTACATCGAGCTGATCACCTCGTCCATTTACGAGCAATTTTTATGAGGTGTAGGCATTATCAGATTCATTTGAACCCACACAAATGTGTCTTCTCTATAGAAACAGGTCGATTGCTGGGATTTATAGTTTCGGAAGCCGGCATCCGCGTTGATCCCTCAAAGGTCGAAGCTATCATCAAATTGCCTCCTCCTTCGAGTCTCCGCCAACTCCAAAGTTTGCAGGGGAAAGCAAAATTTTTACGACGATTCATTCCTAACTATGCCGAGGTTACAAAGGGTTTTACCCAGTTGTTGAAGCAAAACACTCAATTCTATTGGGATGAGATAGCTCAGAAATATTTTGATGCACTCAAACACACGTTGACCCATGCACCGTTGTTGCATCCTCCCAATTACAACCAGGATTACTTCTTGTATCTCGCCGCCTCTCATTCCACCATTGGAATGGTCTTAGTTTAGGAAGATGAATTCGGAATGGAACATGTGATATATTAACTTAGTTGAACGTTAAATCCAACTGAGCTAAAATACTCACATGTGGAGAAATTGGCATTAGCAGCCGTTCAAGTTGTCCAACATTTTCATCACTACATTCTACTACGTAAAACTACAGTAATTTCGGATTTCAACCCTATGATCTACATTTTGACCAAGCAATTGCTAGGGGGCAAGTACTCTAAATGGATCGTTATCCTACAAGAGTTCGACTTGGAATTTGAGAAATCTAAGTCTAAGAAATCTTTAGTTTTTGCGGAGTTAATGTGTGACTTCCCGCGTGCTGACACGGAAACTGTGGCGAAGGAACCCATTGCGGACGAATCCTTGTTTCTAATCAGCACTTCAGATCCGTGGTATGGGGATATCATCGTTTATCTCCAGACCCAATCCTTTTGGCCAGAAATTTCAAGGTTAGAACGTCGAAAAATTCGTTTCCAATCCCAACAATTCAGGATTATTGGAGATACTCTTTATCGCCGTGGGGCGGATTCTGTTTTTCGACGTTGCTTAACTCACGAGGAAGCTGAAAGGGTTCTAAATGACTGTCACTCTGGAGCATGTGGCGGTCATATGTCTGGGTTTGCCACAGCCCAAAAGATATTGCACGCTGGCTACTTCTAGCCGTCTTTATTTAAAGATTGTATTACGGCGGTCCGAAAATGCCACAACTGCCAGATTTTTGATCATAAAATGCACGCTCCACCTGCTCCTCTCCACCCTATAATTGCCGTTGGTCCTTTTTCCAAATGGGGTATCGATTTTATTACATGTAACCCTCACTCGGTCGGGGGGCATGCGTATATCATCCTTGCGGTAGATTATTTTACTAAGTGGGCCGAGGCGATGCCTACATTTGAGGCAGATGGCAAGACAGCTGCAATTTTTGTGTTCAATCATATAATTGCTAGGTTTGGTGTCCCGCAAGCGATAATCACTGATCATGGGCGCCATTTTCGAAACGTTATGATGACCGAACTTACAGGCCAGCTTGGTTTACATCACGATAGTTCAACCCCTTATTATCCACAAGCGAATGGTCTGGTTGAGTCCATCAACAAAGTTTTAGTTATCATGATCCGACGAATCATTGGGATTCATCGGTCGAATTGGCACAACATGCTATTTTCAGCGCTTTGGGCGTACCGAAGTTCAGTAAAAACATCAACAGGGTTCACTCCTTTCCAACTAGTCTATGGTTTGGAAGCCATGTTACCCATTGAATGCAAAATCTCGTCACTGCAAATGGCCATCGAGTTACTTCCAGCCACTTCCGAAGAGGAAAAGCGTTTGTTATACTTGGCTCAATTAGATGAGAATCGACGTGATGCTGCATTGGCGATCGAGACTCACGCAAAACGAATGAAAGCTCAGTATGATCGAAATGTGACCCCTCGAAATTTTTCTGAAGGAGATCTAGTCTTAGTTTACAATCAAGCTAATGATAAATTAGGCGCTGGAAAATTCGTTCCTATGTGGCATGGTCCCTATGTTGTCAATCGAAAGCTAGCCAAAGGGGCTTGTGAATTGGTAGACTTTGACGGGGACTCTTTGGGTAAACCCAGAAATGGACTTTACTTGAAGAGATATTATGCTTAAAAGAATGGGTATGGAGATTTTTAGTTAGAATAGTTTTTTCTTTCTAGCTGGTGTGTTTTAGTTTAAAACAATGTGCTTAGCTTAGAGAGTGGTTTTTCGTCATTATTCCTACTTATCTTGGTTTTACTCTTGATATTGCAGATGTCGATGCCTCTCCGAACATACATTGGTTTCGCTGATGGTGCTTGTCATAATATACGGAACATCTCTTCCGCAGCTTGGGTTATCTATTCGCCCTCTGACGAGTTAGTATCTATGCATGGGGTAAGCCTTAGTCAAACAACAAGCAACATTGCCGAGTATAGTGCAGTGATTGAGTTATTGTCTGAATCTATTTCATTTGGGATTCAGAGTTTGATAGTGAGGTTAGATTCTGAACTCGTTGTATTACAGCTTAATAGAGTGTATGCCATTAGAAATCCAGTGTTATTAAGATTATTTTTGAGAGTGCGTCTCTTGGAACGTGAATTTGATTATATTGAATATCAGCATATTCCAAGATCTTTAAATACATTAGCAGATGCAATTGCTTCTCGAATGTTAAATAGACATTTGCAATAATCATACATGTAAATTTAAAACCATTCCATAACATGATTTACAAGATAAGCCGGTAATAGTGATATATATATATATATATATATATATATATATATATATATAGGAGTGTGTCAAAAATACATCGTCCTTGATCATAGGTTGAAAAACACCTTATGATTGGCAAAAATGATAAGTACAAAAAACAAAAATGTCATATGTGCCCACAATAGGTGATCATCCTATCACTGGTGATGATCTCTATAAGAAACCACTGCACGGGCCACCTTGCAAAGGAACCTCCTAAAAGGTCCCGGGACTCCAATCACATAGCGCTGAAGTCAACGAGGAATGTCGTATATAGTGGTCTCAGGAATATCTCCTGTCAAACGCTCGAGATGACCCTCCAACTCGGCCAAAACCTCTGCTGATTCGTCCTGTGGGGCTAGTGCGGGTGCAACTAGTTGCCTCCTCTCGTAAGGCCGAAGAGCGGCTGGTCGCGGTGGACCCACATATGCATTTGAAATTTTTACTATCAGTTTTGAGACGATGAAAAAATAACAAAAAATTAAAATAGAAAAATGTTGAAAAGGATTTTACCTGACTCATCCCACTACTCTCCTGGTGGAAGAACCATGTCTGGGTCACCACGAAAATCTATCCCAGCGTAAGGGAAGTCCTGAATAGAAAAGACCTGGTTTTCCAGCCATTGGAAATACTCAGGTTTGAACCGAGCAACCTCTGTCCTCTCGTCCGGGTGACGGGCCATGACTGCGACCCATCGCATCAGTTTGGGCTCTCGAGGAAGCCCAGCTCCAACAGTAAGGTGCTGTGGGATCAGCATAGGAACCCTCTCCAGGCCAAAACTCACGACTAAAGCCCCATGGCCAAAGGTCTTTAGTCGTCCATTCTTGGCCCTGGTTAGTTGGCCTTTCACATTGGCCAACACAGCATCGCACCAGTTGAAGATGGTGCCTCGAAAGCAATCAACTGCCATACGCATCTGGGATCCGGTGGAAATATGTAATGCGGCAGCTCCGCAAAGTCTGGTGACAGTAAATGCAATCACCCTGAGCCCAAGACGGGATATCGTCTTTATGTCTATCCCTTTGTCTCTAGCTGGGCTGTTGCAGTACTCTAGCCGGAGGCTATCGACAGACTGGCCACCTGGCCTAGTCCCGTGTAGAGTCAAGTCTTCGCTCTCTTATGCAAACCAGTCAAGAAATAAATGTCCGCCGGCTCGATTTCGAGCTGGTGGCCGCTAATGAAAAAGCACTGGTCCTATATGCTCCATCTGTCAACCAGCCACTATAAGAAATCTACCTGAGCCCTCATGCCAGGAATGGCCCAGAATTTGTACAATCCGCACACCCTTAAAGCATCAAGTGAAGGCTGATGATTCCATGTGGCAGCATCCACATCCTCATGCTCTCATTCATGCCAATCTAGCATGATGTACTCTCTGCATCAAGTATAAAGACAAATTAAAATGCTAGAAAATATTTTGTGTGGTCCATTTTTGAGAAATTTTGGGTTCAAAATCCTTGCGGCGGGGACCGCACCCTCCAGGTTAGACACAGTGCGTGGGACCGCACTTTGTCTACATGGAAGGTGCGGACCCCGAGCTTTTTCCCAATGGAGAAAAAGTTGGGGTCCGCAGGCCCGCAATGGTAAACCTGCGGGCCCCCGCGCGCGGGTTTTGCGCCTAAAAACCCTCCCAAAAAATGAAATAAAGGACTAAAACAAAAAACTAAACGGTTAAAAATGAAGAGTGGGATGATGTGAATTACCTGGAGAAGATGGTGTTCGATTCCGACGGTTGGATTTTCCGCAATCTTCACGGGAATTTGTCTGAGCAAAAGCACTATTTTCTCACCCAAACTCAAACGGTAAAAATGAATCGACAAAGGCCCTTTTTATAAGTTTTTTGAGTAAATAAATTGCAAATTTGTTTATGTTTCACTTTGAAAAGGTATTTTGCGACATTTTTATCCATTTCAAACAGGTATGAGTAATGTTTGTGTTTTTGTGCAGAATAAAGGATTATTTAGGCGAAATCTATCATTTTCGATGAAAAAACATGTAGAGTCATCTTTAAGCTCTTTTCTGACTCCTAAAACATGAAAATATTTCCGAGTGTTTCTTTTAAACTCGTTAAAATGGAATTGAAAGACGGTCCACTTACAACTCTTTTCCAATCGTAAAAACATGAAAAGATTGCCGGTTTTTGTCGTTTCAAATTCGATATCGATCATAAAACGACGTGTCATTGATCGCTTTTTTACTTTTTTGGGTCAAGGGCACTAATGACGAAAAGTACTCCTTGGTCTTAAAAGATCAAGCGGTTCTCTCAAGTATTATTTTATACTTTTTCGGGCTTGGGAGACACAAATTTACGAAAAAGGTCAACCCTGGAGTCTTCTTAAGTTTTTTCAGACTCTCTAAAATTGAAAAACGCTGAGTTTCTCCTATACTGGACTCGTTATAATTTCACAGTAAAGGACCCGTCCAATTACAAATGGGAACGAACCACTCCTTCTTAGGGTTCGAATTTAAACTAAGTTGGACTCATCCGAAGGATGAGATTATAATCAAGCAAATGTTATCCTCCTCAAGCTTGTCAAAAATAAAGAGGTACATGCCAGAAATGGTGGGGGAAAAGAGAGAAAAATGAGCCTGTTTGTCATACTTTGTAACCACTCTTGAACACGACACTTTCATTCACCTGGGTTGGGAAATCCTTTGCCTAACAGTTGATCAAACCACATTGAAAGTCTTCAGCCAGTTTCTGGGTATTAAGTTTGGGTTAATTGTCACCAAGCCATCTGTCATGTCGTTATGTGTTCAAGAGGTCACTGCCAATAAGCCATTCATCTGCAAAATATCTGTCATCCATCTTGACCATCCCTGAGTTAGTCCTTGCAACTAAATTTCTTCAACTTGATCTATGATTTCGTGTTGTGGGCTTGCCTACGACGGGTCGCTTTCTATCGACATCAACTCATTATCTAGAAAGATGATCTAGGAATCGTCAGTACCTTGAAGTCTGCATGCCTCAATGGCAGGTTTCTCGCTTTTGACGACAGTTTACATCATTGACTTTCGATCAAAGGATTCTGTGACATGTTCGACATCAACACATTTATTCGCATCTCATGGATTGTACTGGGTACTTTGAGAGCCATTGACATCATTGGTGGTTTCTCTCACACTTATTAACAGTTTACATCATTGACTGGTAATCAAGTGGTTTCTACCATGTTCGACATCAACACATTCATTCGCATGGATAGAATCGTACTATTTCGGGAAGTAGAAATGAAGACCTTGGATCTAGTTTCCACAATCCAGGCTGCGAGGAATTTTGTATTCATTATATAATGGACTATTCATAAACAGAGGGTTGTGTCCATACTATGTCCACATGAGTCTATACTTGTGATGTTTTACAAAATCATTCATGTATCAGAGCAGTAGTTAGTTTTCTAGTCAATTTTGATCTGAGTATGGGAATGCCTACCTCAGCGATGATATGATCTCATATATATATATATATATATATATATATATATCTTGCATTGAATGTTTTTACAGGTTCCAACCAGGCTCTCTACAAGATGATCCTCGAAATGATAAAGTACTTCACTCTTCCTAAATGATAAGAAATCCTCATCCATTACAGACTTCGCACTTTAGGGGGCAATCTGTTACACAAAAATATCGTCACCATGATTATTTGCAGTCAGTATGGGTCTATCATCACTTGTACTATCCTCCTAAGCAAGTCTCAGACCTCAGCTCTTCAAATCAAGCTTTGGAAATGAGAGAAAGACATTAAAAATCAATGTAACTCTGGTTTCGCACTTTCTCTCATGGTCACCTGCGGTCCCTCACCTTCTGTGTACAAAAATTGCGGACCTGCCCGCTCTGTCCCAAACGGTGTAGGTGCGAACCCCTGTGAAAGTCAAAAGGCGCAAGTTTTATCTTAAAAAACTCACTTTGGGTTAATTCTAGAGGTTTCTAGAAGGAATTTTGACGTGGATTGTTCGCTCTGAGGTGGTTCATGCATCCCAAAAGAGAAGGAGCTAATCCCTTGATGAGAGGAGCTATCCCTTTGAAGGAGGGCTTTATCCCTTTGAAGGAGGACCTAGTAACCTCCCTCCATTGCACTATAAATACAGGCATTGGGCTGGTTGCTAGAGAGGTTAGAAGCTGAACATTTTTTAGGGTAAATGCTTGTGAAATCAAGACTTCCTAGTTGAGCTTAAGAGGAGAGATCACACATATTTTTGGCTTCATTGGGGAGTGAGTGAAACTTGTCAAAGTAGAGGAGACTTCTTTCTAGACCCTGGGAGGAGCTTGTACAGCGTTAAGGAAAAGGTTGTAAAGTTCTTCTTCTTTTGAATTAATACAATCAAACTCATTTTTCTCAACAAGTATATTATGTTATTTGTTTCATGGACTCCTTGACTTTCATGTTAAATATGTTTTATGCAATTGGCTTTTCAGGTGCTATTTAATTTGTTTGCCTTGTTTGTGTTTGCAGATTCGCAAAAAGGAGCTCATTTGGATCAAAGGAGCGAGGGCATCCACAAGCTTGCGTTGGACCTAAGGTAGGCCCTAAAAACACTTTTTTGCTATTGTTTATCAAAGCATATTTAGAGAAAGATAGTGTCTGGTTGGTTTGCTTGTCATTAGGTCTTCTTTAGATTCTAGGAAGGTCTATCTTGTCCGCAAGATCGACTTATTCCGTGTGACACAAATACCTGAAAACCTGCTTCATTGCTGTCTAGTGCTCCTTCCCTGGTTTTGACATAAACCTGCTCATTACTCCCACTGCATGTGCAATGTCTGGTCTAGTACAGACCATTGCATACATCAGGCTACCGACTACACTTGCATATGGAACACGGGACATGTCCTCTTCCTCTTCTTGTGTCTTGGGACACTGTTTAGTAGATAACCTCACACCTACAGGAATAGGAACCTTCACCGGTTTACTATCCTGCATATTAAGCCTCTGCAATGTTGTCTCGACATACTTCCTCTGGTTTAACCAAAGCTTCCTCTTTGCCTGATCTCTTTTAATTTCCATGCCCAAAATATAGTTTGCAGCACCAAGATCTTTCATGTCAAATTTGGAGGACAATTGGGTCTTCAAATCCTGGATAACTTCTTTGTCATTTCCAACCAACAACATATCATCCACATACAAGACCAGATAAATAACACGGTCAACAATTAATTTAAAATACACACAGTGATCTACTTTGCTTTTGGTGAAGCCAAGTCCCCGTATAAATGTATCAAATTTCTGATTCCACATCCTTGGTGACCATTTTAACCCATATAGAGACTTCTTTAACTTACATACCAGTTCTTTCTTACCCTTCACCGCAAAGCCTTCACGTTGCTTCATGTGGATCTCCTCTTCCAGATCCCCATGAAGAAATGTTTTCTTCACATCCATCTGTTCTACCTCAAAATCAAAAGTAGTAGCAACAGATAAAAGTAATCTAATAGAAGTTACCTTGGCAACAGGAGAAAAAATATCACCAAAATCAATTCTCTGCACATAAACTTTTGCTACCAACCGAGCTTTGTATTTCTCTGCTTTTCCTTCTGCATTTGTCTTCTTTTTGAACACCCATTTGCTGCCAATAGGTTTCCTTCCATTCGACAACTCCACTAGATCCCAAGCCTTATTTTTGTGCAAAGATGCCATTTCATCAACCATGGCCTCTTTCTAGAGTTTTCCATCCTCTGAATCCACTGCTTCCTTCACAGTTCTCGGATCATCATCAGTAACAGAAAAAGCAAAATTTGAACAGAAAGCAAATGGAATATACCTTTCTAGCTGCCTTCTTTCTCGAACTGATCTTCTCACAGTCGGAGTTTGTGGTTCTTCATCTTCTAATTCCTCCTCTATTGTAGAGTCTGATTCTTCCTCCTTTAGCTCAAACTCTATCTTCTCAGGTTCCTTTGGTTGGACTTCATGTTTAATAACATCTTTCACCTCTCTGAACACCACATCTCAGTTGTACATAACCTTCATTGTTACTGGGTTCCAAAGCTTATAACCCTTTAAACCATCCTTATACCCAATAAAGATGCACTTTTCAGATTTACTATCCAAATTTGTTCTTTTCTCCTTTGGAACATGTACATATGCATCACATCCAAATACCCTTAGATGTGAAAGAGAGGGTTTCTTACTAGTCCATACCTCTTGTGGAGTCTTATCCTCCAACGCTGATGAAGGTGACCTATTGACTAGGTAACATGCAGTATCCACCACCTCTACCCAGAATTCTTGTCCTAACCCGACACCACTGAGCATGCTTCTTGCCCTTTCCATCAACATCTTGTTCATTCTTTCTGCAACTCCATTTTTCTGAGGTGTATATGGAGTAGTCTTCTGCCATGCTATACCACACTTCTTGCAGAATTCTTTAAATTCCTTATTGCAAAACTCTCCACCATTATCTGTCCTTATCACCTTTATCTTCTTCTCTATCTGTTTTTCCGACAGAGCTTTAAATTCTTTAAACCTATCAAAGACTTCAGATTTCTTCTTAAGGAAATATATCCATGTATTCCTTGAGAAATAATCTATAAATGATACATAGTACACAGACTTACCCAGTGATGGAACCTTCACAGATCCAAACACATCATTTTGCACAAGCTCTAATATATGTTTCGCCCTCTTACCACAAGAGGGGAAACTCACCCAATTTTGCTTCCCGTATACACAATTTTCACAGAAATCAAAATCCAGAGAGCTATTACTCATACCTTCTACCATACCTTTACCATGAAGTATTTGAAGGCCCTTCTCTCCAATATGTCCAAGCCTTTGATGCCACAACATGGTCTTTTCTCCAGAGACCACTAGATTTTCTGCTCCACTTTTAGGAACCACGGAACTGTTGCACCCATCAACAATAGTGCTACCTTGCAGTTTGTACAAAGTTCCAATCCAAACTCCCAGAATCAATACCAGTGCTCCCCGAACCATCTTGCAAGTATCCTTCTTGAACACTGTTTTTACACCTGCATCATCTAGCTTACTAACAGAAATCAGATTTCTTGCTAATGCAGGGATATGCAGAACACCCAGAAGTGTTTTAACCCTTCCACCTTGCAGCTTCAACTTTACTTTTCCACGACCAATGATTCTAGCCTTCCTGTCATCGCCCAAGAAGACATCACCACCATCATATTTCTCATACTCACAGAACCACTCTCTATGGGGAGTGAAGTGAAAGGATGCACTTGAGTCAATCAACCATGCCTCTTGATCTACATGTGTACTTGAAGAAGCCAAGTACACATCCCCACCTTCATTTGAGGTGGTTTTCGCCTCTGTAGAAGGAGCCTCATCAGATCCCTTTCCTTTATCAGGAGCTTTAGATTTACAGTCCCTTTTGAAGTGGCCTTCCTTTCTGCATTTCCAGCACACCACCTTTACAGGTTTTCCTGGAGATTTAGATCTCCCTCTAGATTTAGATCTCCCACTCGATGACTTATTTTTGTTTCTATTTTGGGATCGTCCTCGTATAGACAAGGCATCACCATATTGGCTCTCCATATTTTTCCATCTCATCTCCTCCGTCAGCAAGGCTGACTCTATTTCATCAAACTGCAAGGCAGTTGCATTGCTACCTATTGCAATAACCAGACTATCCCACGAATCTGGTAGAGAACACAACAAGCTGATGCACTTATCTTCATCTGAAATTTTAATATAAATAGATGCTAACTGACTTACCATAGTATTAAATGCATTCATATGCTCTGTCACCAAGTCTCCATCTTTCATCCTCAGGTTATACAGCTTTTTCCGCAGGAATAGTTTATTCACCAGAGACTTAGATTGGTACAAAGTCCCTAACTTGTCCCACAAAGCCTTTCTTGTATCTTCCCTTGATACATTCAACAATACTGAATCTGAGACATACAATCATATTGCACTCTTTGCCTTCCGTTCCAACTTCTTCCATTCTTCATCAGACACTCCTGTTGGTTTAGTACCCAGATCTACTGCGATCCATTGATCTTTATCCACCAATAGATCCTCCATCTTGAGTTTCCACAACTCAAAACTCTGACCATTAAATTTCTCGATCTCTATCTTTCCACCGCTTGCCATCTTCCTTCACCACCAGAATCGATCTCGCAGATCTCCCACTAAACAGGGTCTACCACAGGCCCGAGCGAAACCCCTTAGCAACAAAGGCGTCCCCTTGAAGCCGAATCTGCTCTGATACCAAATGTAGGTTTTAACCCCATACAAAAATTACCTGCCTACGAATTCTAAAACACAAAAAATAAATAATGCGAGAGCAGAACACATAAAACACATATACACAAAGATTTTCCCCTAGATCCGAAAACCAGGACTACCAGCTTGATTTTTCATTATGTTCCTTTCAATGTTACAATACATATTTATACATGCCGAAGCATCCAATACCATGGACCGAAAACCATCGCGTCCAAAAAACATGTGCGAAAATCATGCACAAAACCATAGGTGGGTTTGCCCAACCTAACATAGGGTCCAAAACCAAAATTTTCCGGGGCGCTACCCTGGACCCCATAAAGTGGGGTTACGAGTGCCCCTCAAACCCCTTGTTAACTACGTGGAAAGAATATAACACAACCCAACATCCTTTAAATGGGGGCGGCTTTGAGAAGTGAAAACGTATTATCCTATTTGCTTGCCTTCACCTTCACCTAGTTTAGGAAAGAGAATGGCTTCAGTTGTGCAATGTGCCACCCTGAGCAACCGCCTCAAGCTTGAGAACGTGTTCCACAAGTTCAACACCAATGGTGACAACAAAATATCCAAGTTGGAACTGATTTCCTTGATTACAGAGGCAGAGATATAAGGGGTGATGAACGAGGTGGACTCCAACAAAGACGACTTCATAAAATTCAACAAGTTGGTGGAGGCTAACTTCAAGAACCTCAACGCTACCATTCTCATGCGAAATTCTACTTCCGTTGGGCAATGTGCCGCCATGTCCGACCGCTTGGAGCTAGAGGATGTGTTCCGCAAGGTTGACACCAACGGTGACAAAAAAATATAGAAGTCAGAACTGATTTCCATCCTCAAGTGAAATTCTAGTGAGGAGGAGATTGATGGCATGATGAAGGATGTGGACTCCAACAAAGACTGCTTCATCAACTTCGATGACTTCGTGGCCACCAACAACAACAGCCTCAATGCCACCTGTCTCATGCTAGTCCTGGCTTCAGCTAATTGATGCCCACGCCACCCCCCCAATTAATAAATAAATAAATATTCCCCTACCTCAGCTCTCGGTGCTTAACTCTATCATTATATGAGGGTTGAATGCATGTAGCTTTAGTTTTAAATATATGCACATATATTTAAAATAACTACACAGTGTCTTACTCTTTTTACTTACGTTGTTGTTTTTAGCATTCTTTACTTTTGATCACTTAAGTTGTTGTTTTACCATTCTTTGAAAATTTGTGAGCATCCATTGGTACTTCACACCATACAAAATATAGTTTCATAAGTATTGCATAATAACAATGTTCCATTACGGTCTTCCTTGTTGGAAGAAATAAAAGAGTAAACTATACAATTCACTATGGGAACCCAATGATATTAGGAAATATATGACTATAATGCCAAAATAGTATTCCATAATATTAGTGCTTTAGTATAGTCTTCCTTGTTAGAAGCATCAAAAGAGAGAACTCTACAATTTAGTATGGGATGCCAATGATATCAAGGAAGATATAACTATAATGCCCAAATACTTGCCTAAAATAATGCTACCATCCCATGCCCATTTCCCCATTAAATGAAAGTAGTTTCGCATAAATTAACTCAAAGCTTCCATCATTGCAATTGGATTTAGTTCTTAAAACATCATTTTATTTTCTATTACTTGAACCTGCATTAACTTATTGAGAAATCACTATAAATCCATGAAAACCTGCAAGCAATTACCTTCATTTGTAGGAGTAGATATGTCTCTATTTTTAAAGAAGTATTAGGGTATTAAACTCTCTTGTTTTATCATCAATTTAGAGAAAATCATAATGGGATCTTGAAAGGTAAATCCTCTATTATTTTCTTCAAACTAAATGAAAAAATGAAAATTATCATAACACAAGCGAATACAATAATTCTCCCTTTAAATTTAGAGAAAACAAGATACGTATTTAATTAATAAGCCACTTACATTTAGTACCTCTTACTCAAAATAGAATATCCTTTCAATATAAGAAAAACAATAAAATTACCTACAAGAAAAACCAATTTCTTTATGAATTTTAATTTCAAAATCTTGATAACAACTTCATAGTCTAGGGGTAATCATATCTATTGTATTTTACTTAATTTCTTCCCATTCCCCTGGTTTGGAATAGAACACCTTGGAGGCATCATTTCACTTAATTGACCTCTTCCAATAGCTAAGTTATACCTATTATTTTAAGTTCTTTCATTCAAATCTCAAACTTGAATAAATTAGATAAAAGTTTCCTACTAATTCCAAAGGAATTTATAGATGAATATGATGAAAGAGATTGAATGGTCATACCTCGCAGGATCCCATAGAACCCCTAAAATCTTATTAAGCAAATATCTATCCTATTAAGAAAGGAAGAGATGTATTCAAAGGTGGATCCTAAAATCTTTCCCGAAATGTCGAAAAAGAGAATTTTCTGACATGTTTAATTGAAAATAAAGGTTGTTATTAAGCTGTTTATTCTCGAAACCATTATAAACCATTCAACTCACTCTAATGCACTTTGATACACATGGCCTTGAGTTGTGTTCATCCACTTACTCACTATGAACTAGATGAATAATATTCATCACATAATATTTTCTTAATGAGTCAATACCACAAAAAATTCCCTCATGTTTGATTGGATTGATCTTGGTCCACACACATCCAATTTAGCTTCTTGTTTACGATAGTTGATTGTTAATAAGTATAGTCAATTCCTAGATCCATATAGGACTAGCATATTCGAAATATTTTATGGAGACCTCCACACTTGGAGGGGCTTGTAAACCTAGAACTAATGAAATCCACATGTTTTTATGCATAAAATGGAAATTTCATTAGTATCAATCATACAAATATTTTTTAGTCAACCATGGGAGGAGCACATGTTTGTTATTTTTTTCGTAGGGTTTCCTTGTTCACAATGGGAGGAGCATGAGCGCAAGAGGAATGACCCAAATTAGATATCTATATTATTTTCCGTCCATATTATGCTTTTAGAGTGAAATTTTTAGAGGGTATTAAACTCTCTTGGTTTATCATCAATTTAGAGAAAATCATAATGGGCTCTTAAAAGGTAAACCCTGTATTATTTTCTTCAAACTAAATGAAAAAATGCAAATTCTCATGAGACAATTGAATACAATGATTACTCCCTTTAAATTTAGAGAAAACAAGAGACCTAATTAATTAATAAACCACTTACATTGATTATCTCTTATTCAACATAGAATTTAGGAAAAACGATAAGATTACCTATAGGAAGAACCAATTTATTTATGAATTTTAATTTTAAACTTATGATAACAACTTCATAATCTAGGGGGAATCATATCCATTGTATTTTACTCAATTTCTTTCCATTCGCCCCCTTTGGATTAGAACACCTTCGAGACCTCATTTCACTCATTTGGCCACTTCGAACATCTAAGTTTTTTCAATTATTTTGACTTCTTTCGCTCAAATCTCAAACTTGAATAAATTAGATACACTTTTCCTACTAATTTCAAAGGAATTTATAGATGATTATGATGAAACAGATGGAATGGTCATACCTGTCACGAACACATAGAACCCTTGAAATATTATTAGCTAAAGATAAGTCCTATTAAGAACATGAAGAGATGTATTCAAAGGTGGATCCCAAAATATTTCCCTAAATGTGGAAAAGTATAAATTTGTGACCTGTTTAATTGACAAAAAGGATTTCTATTAGGTTGTTTATTCTCGAAACGATTAAATACCATTCAATTCACTCTAATGCACTTAGACGCACATTGTCTTGATTTGTGTTCATCCACTTACTCACACTGAACTAGATGAATAATATCCATCACTTAATATTTGGTTAGTGAGTCAACAGTGTAGAAAATCCCCAATTGTTTGATTGGATTGAGCTTGGTCCAAACATATCCAATTTAGCTTCCTCATTACGATAGTTGATTATTGATAAGTACAGTGAACTCCTAGATCCGCATAGGACTAGCATGTTGGGAATATTCGATGGATACATGGGCAACCACTCAAGCTTATAAACATATAACTAATGCAATCCACTTGCTTTTATGTATTAAATGGATTTTTCATTAGTATCAATCATAGAAATAATTTTTAGACATCCATGGGAGGGGCACATGTTTGTTAGTTTTTTGGTAGGGTTTCATTGTTCACCATTGGAGGAGAGTGCCAGGGAGCATAATGAATCAAATTATATATTTATATTATTTTCCATCCATTTTATTACTTTTAGAGTGAAAAAAATTTAAGAACTAGCTCACAAGGTCATTTTTAAGGATGGGTTCCAATTTGGAGAAGTCCAGTCTAAAACCTTTTGCATTGAGATATTAGACAAAGTTTTATGGGATCCAGAAAATATTAATTATTCCAAACTCCTTGAAGCTAGTATAAAATCCAAGGCCTTTCCAACAATGTAAGAAATACTTGAAATGGATTCCATCTATAGATATTATGCCACTCAAAAAGTGACTTTCCACCTATTTTGAGAGGACACCACATCAACCTCTTTACTCATGGAAAAAGGGCTAGCCATATGGAGAATAGAAATAATACTCTATAAGGGTCCAAGTGGTAGCTATATTTGAGAGTTGGAGTCAAACATAAACCTTATTTTGCTACCGAGTTGTGTTATAACTCGGCTAGAATGAGAAAAAAGGGATTTGTTTCTAGTTGATTATATTTTATTCTATAATAGAGAAAAGTAACCAAGATTACATAGAAAAAGAGAAGAAAGGATGAAATTAGGTATAATATCTTAGCTACTTAAGGAAATTAGGTATTATAGTTTTATTTTTCTCTTTTTGGACATGCTTGAATTTTGGATGAGAGACTTGTTTTAATGAATTTTGAAAATGAGTTTTTTCCTTTTCTTATTCTTTATGTAAGAATATTTTGACCATTCTTTACCTTTGATTTCTTAAGTAATAAACTATATAAATGGAAATCACTCTTCAAACATGTATCCAAGGTTGAAAGTTACATTTTCTATGTAGGCCTATGCAAGATTTTACATTTTTAAATAATCTAATAAGGCCAAAACTACACACAAAAACATTTGTAGTAAAGCAATCTTAAACCTCAAGAAGGGACTTGTAAATGCAAATTTCAAAGCTAAGAAATACCCTATAATTTGTGGAATAAAAACATGCGTCATAATATAATTTTAAAACTCAAAAAGAGACTTGTAAATGCAAATGTCAAAACTGAACAAAAAACAAGGAGAGGAAGGATATAGTTTGAAATTGCATGCAAGTAAATGAGGATGAAAATTCATAAATAAAACCATTAAATGTTTATCATTGGCATAAGGGTTGGAATTGCATATAAAACTATGAAAAAAATAACACTTTTGGTATTTGACATGAGGACTGGAAATGCACTATGAAAATAAAGTTGTAAATTTGATTTCAAGTCAACAAAGATTTTTTTTTCAAGTTTGGAAAACAAGATTAACTTTCACGAAGCCCAATAAGATGAAATTACATTCTCAATCTTGCATGTGGGTTGTATCCTTATCTCTTACAAATTCAACAAAAGGAAAAAGAAATTACTCTTCAATAAATATGAAATTGCATCCATCAATATATAGAAAAGGGTTAAAAATGTTGGGAAAATATCATGGATTATAAATACCAAATTGGCAAAAAACCATAATTCACTTCATGTGACACTTGTTCATATGCCAATTTTTTCTAATTAATCAATTTAATTAAAAGGGAAAAAAGTTGCATAATTTCTTTGGAGATAAATTGCGACCTTTTTCTATATACTAATATGAATATTCTATGGAGGTTAAGTATCTACCATCCTCCTAATAATTATTGATAATTAAAATAAAAAAGTAAAATCCCTCTTCCAAAATATACGAGTATATCCTCTTAATTATTGCATCAAAAATAAAATGGGTTCCCATTAACCATTTATGTGCAAGGAAAGAAGTGTATGTTTTGTTTATTTACAAAGAGATAACTTACGACAATATTTTAATATGATCGTTAATGACAATTAAAAGTAAAGGTACTTTTCAAAATAACATAAAATAAATAAAAGATTAAGTGGCATATGGATTTTCATTTCACTAATGAAATGGAAGAAAAATAATACTTCAAACTATCATGCTATGATATTTTCAAACTATGTTAAAAAACAAACAACTAAAAATTGTACTCAAGTCACTTGCATGTTTTAATGAATCCTTGCTTGTGAGAGTGTCACTCTATAACCTAATGCTAGAAAACGTATCTAAAAATATAGTCATTCAGAACACTAAAGCAATAACTATTTAGATGATTTCAAAGTTGTCAAGCTCCATTCCTACTTCACACAATACAAAATATTGTTGCATAACTATTGCATAATAATATTGCTTCAATATGGTCTTCCTTCATGGAAGCAACAAAACAACAAACCATAAAATTCACTATGAGAACCCAATGATATCAGGAAAAATGAACTAATACCAAAATAGTATTCCATAATATTAGTTGTTTAGTATGGCCTTTCTTCACTGGTACAAAATGGCTAATTAGTTACTAAAAAATGACTAAAATTTGCATATAAATGACAATTTTTCAATAGGTGTCCAATAGTAGCTAATTTATAGTATCTTATTATGTTACTAACTCAATTTTAGGTTAGTCATTAATTGGTCGTCTCAATTTCATCGTCTAGTATTATATTTAGTCACAAATTGGTCATTGATCTAGTCATTGATTTACTCATTAATTGTCACAATTAATGACCAAATATATTACTATATGATCACTTGAGAAAGCCGATTAATGACAAAAGAAATATCACCAAAATGTTGGCGTGTTATAAGATACTATAAATTTTATACTAATAGTCATATATATGCAAATTTTAGTCATCATTTGAAACCAATTAATAACTAAAAAAATATCGTTAAATTTAAATCATGTATAAGAGAGTTTCTTCGGCGTAAATCAAAAGCAATTTCATTTGTCGACGTGTTTCAAACCAACAAGTGTGGTTCATCGTCAAGACAAGTTGAATGAGCAGATCAGGCTTAGAATGATTAAATAGATAGAGCAGAAACTCCAATGGCTGTATTCAAAGACTAGGTAACGACTATAATGACAAGGACTAGATTTGACTGGATTAGGGGAATAACCAAAATTTTTAAAATTTTGACTTGGTTAGTTAAATTCCTAAGGGTCTGTTCACTTTTAGGAATTTAACTAACCAAGTAAAAAAAAAATTAAAAATTTGGTTATTCCCCTAATCCAGTCAAATCTAGCCGTTACCTGGTCTTTGAATATAGCCGTTGGATTTTCTACTCTATCTATTTAATCATTCTAAGCCTGATCTGCTCATTCAACTTGTCCTGATGATGAACCACACTTGTTGGTTCGAAACATGTCGACAAATGAAATTGCTTGTGATTTACGCCAAAGAAACTCTCTTATACTTGATATGGATCATAGAAGCCTCAATTCAACAAATTTAAATCATATTATAAGATATTGTAAATTAGCTACTAATAGTCGTATATATGCAAAATTTAATTATCATTTATAATCACAAATTTATCATTTGCAGTAGCCTTTTATCGTTTTTCAGTAGTTTCATATTTATTATATAAACAAATGATTTAGTAGTTCATACTAATTTCATTTACTTTCATTAATAATAATTTTAAATGAATAGTTTAGTCTTGTATTCATTTTATTTGTGTTCATCATTGATCAATATCAACTACTCATTTAGTATGTTTAGATTTATTTTATTTGTTCATTATTAATCAACATAAATTAATTAGTATGATTTTGCGACTAAATTAAAAGAAATGTCATACTATGTGCATGTTCATCTAATATGAAAACACAAAGTTGCAAATGCCAATTACAATACTAAATAATATCAAGTGCAACTATAAATATTTCAACCACATAAATTATATTATATAAAATGTCAAGTATTACAATATGAGTTTTCAACTTAATATAAACTAAAATAGAGTTTTCTCTTCTCTCTCTCTTTTTTCATTTGTCACTCCAATGTATTGTTCTCCTCTTTCTTTAATTCTTTCTTCTTCCCATCAGTACTGAGTTCTTATCCTGAAAATGAAAGAAGGTACAATGTAGAGTATAAGACATGAAAGATGATTAATAATGAAATATAAACTAAAGTAGACTATAAAATATTTATATGAAATATACCTCAACACCAACAACGTCAATGCCATTTTTCCCCGTAAAAGAAAGAAACTCGAACAAGGTTTCTTCAGTTGAGCGACAGTCACCATTATGTGGCTAGATGACCTATATGAAAAAAGCACTTAAAACGTTACCATAGAAAAGAAAACCTTAATAACTTAGTATTCAACCTTCAGATAAATCTTAGGCACATACATGCCAAATAATTTACATGCTAAAACACCTAGGTTGTAGATAACTTGTGAAAACAAATAATCTGAGGTGTGATGTCTAATTATTTTGGTTTTATTCACAACACATTTATTTCTCTAACAAATGAACTTGGTCAAGTATATAGACAACATGTGCTCAAATAACATAGAAGTAAACTTTTCTTATAGTGATGAAAATATTTTAACACAAAACAACTAAAAGAATTTCAATTAATATCATGTAATACTAATATCATCTTCAAGATTTGGATGTTATTTAAATGGACACGATACCAAGTATTTTCAATGTGATAGTTAAAAGACAACTCAAAATAGAAGAAAACATTCAAATTACAATCAAACAAAAATGAGACGATATCATGGAATGGACATTGCAATTATAAAAAATGTGTTTACATTTCCAATGGTGTATTGCATAGAATTCTTAAAAAAATTGCTTGCCTTAAATAACCATGAGGTGGAAGAATCACAACATTAAAAATCATAGGAATCCCTACTAGTAACATTTCTAAAGTCAATGGCTCGGGTGCGTGAAGGATCTCCAACAACAAATGAATCATATCCAAGACATGCTCTGCATTGTCTCTCCATCCTTTTCCCAATCCCATTCCCTGTAACATGCCCACACCAAAGTCAAGTAATAATCAAACGAAGGCATTGCCATTTTTTATTATCATTTATATATATATAATTTGAATCTGATTTCTTTCACGAACATATTAATTCATATTTAAAGTTTTCATGTCATGAGAAGGTATCAATCAAGTAGGATATAAAAAAAATCGACCTTAATGAGCTCCTCAAACAATTCCTACAATATCAATACTTATCTTGTTATGATATCTTGGTTAAAAAAAAAGAACATATCCGCAAAAGAAAAATCCATATATTACTTGTGTTCAAACTATATATGTGGTGCATTCTTAGGAAAAATTTTAAGATGTTCCTCTGCCTTTACCAAAGGAGGTTGTAGCTTGGTTAAACTTTGTATCCTTTCATTCAACATTAATTTCTAAAATATAAATGTCACACATTATTCTTTCCCATTTCTCAACATTCTACAAATGATAAATTGAAAGTCACATAAAACCAAAAGCAAACATGTTTTTAACCAAAACAAACAAACAAACAATGTATCTAATAAAACTTCACACCTAAAAAATTACTTTACCATGTGCTTAGACTAAAGGTGAGATCTTGGTTGTGGCAACAGTTGCGCTGGCCTCCGCATCAATAATCTACTTCCCTTTGTCATTCCTCTTGTTGGGTTCTCACTTAGGGTTGGAACATGCATATGATTTTGAAACCTTCGACTCGGCCACTGACGACTGCTTGGCCTGACACTCACTTGTGTTATGAGTGGGGATCTTATGGAACTCACACCACTTTTATGTGTCCTTATTTGACTTAGTGGTGGTGTTCTTTTCTTGCAGCTTCGATGGGTTATCTTGGGTCACCCCACCTTGGCATTTTCCTTTGTTCTTTGGATTCACAAATCCAAATTCTCTCTTCTTTTGTTTAAACTTTTTCTCGATCTTGAAAATGTATCGGTATGTCATGCCAAGTGAGGAGATGTCCAGGAACTCTATCTCATCCCGGATGTAGTTGTGTAGGAAGCCATAGTATTTGAGTTTCAAATGCCGCTCAGAATCCTTGATACCGAACTTTGTGATAAGGGTGTGAAAAATATTTGTAAACTCCAACACACCTTGGTCCCTTCCCCACCGCAGCATGGTCCATTTTATGTATTTATCCTCATACCTTCCCACAAGGTAGTACTTCTCCTTGATGGATTCCTGGAATGAATTCCAAGTTGGTGTGGCTGAAAAAAATGAGTTTGTACTTTCATCCTTCTACTCGGAGTAGGTTTCTCACCAGTCCTTGATGTGGGGGGCAGCTTTGAGAAGTGCAAAATTGATCTTTTCCCAGTGGGAAAAATCATGAACAGAAAAATATCCTTTTGGCATATGTAGTCATTTATTTATGGCACATGCATCTATCTCACCCTCAAATACGAGAATCTCAAAGTTAACTTGTACCTTAAAGGGTCTGGCACTTCCAGAGTAGTTGCTAGAAGTAGATGCATCGTGCTTAGGTAGTCGCTGAAGGATCTGGGAAAAGTTTTCCATCATTGCGTTCCTTGATCGCTCGAGGGCTTCTTCGAGAAAGATTTTGATAGGATCTCTTGCCCCCTCGTCTTTATTTTCATCTTCCATGGGAGGCCTTCTAGATTTGTGAGGTTGGTCTTGCAAAGGTTCGACCAATTCAAGACCTAACTCATTATATCCCGACCTCGTTGGGGACATTCCGCCGAGATTATCTCGATTGTAGGTTGCTTGGGCTTGTCAACATGGCCAACGGGGCCTTTTCCGTCTCTGTTGTCATCCATTTAGATAAACAGAGAAACCCATACCCCGCGGAAGTTCGGAAAACTTGCTCACCACCATTGATCTTGCCAATGTACTACCACTAACCAATGCATATGGTTGATAAGACATGAAATTAAATGCATTCAATGCTATCACCAGACCAAGTATTTCAAATCCATACACGCTTGAATTTCAAATTGAAAATTTGTGCGCGGAATTTTCGCAATAGGTTGTTGAATAGGGACGCGATGAATTTCTGCTTCATTTTTGTCTTGAGCTTAGCGTCTTGTACATCAACGTGGGCACTGTCCCCCATTATAGCAACACCCAAGCCAACCCATGCTCAATCCCTGTATATCCTTGGGATTGATAACGCTACTTTCAATATTTCTTAACCATTTATGCAATGGGGTTTTTGGTAGTGGAGATCAGGAACTGTTGTAACCATTTCTAAAATGGGGTTTTCAGTTGATGAGATCGGGCACTAATGCCATGACACAAAACCCTTGACTTTTGAATGGCCGAAAAATATGCTCCTCGATGTCCAAGTCCATCGTGTAAGATATGATGAGCAGGAAATCAAAGACGTTCTCCATGATAGCCACATTAGATAGCCGAAGTATTTGATCTACGGTATCTTAAGTGATGTAAACACTTAACTTACACCGCATGAATAAGGTCTCGACTTTGGCCCAGAATCAAGTGGAGATTGAATCTATATCGAGGATTTTGAATCTTGGTAAGTTGTCCTCGAAGCACTGGATTCTCCCCTAGCGGGTCATGTTAGGTGGGGTGTACCTTAAACTCCTAATATTATTCAAGAGTTTCGATCTTGAGCTGCCAACAACACATAACTAAGTCGAGGGTCATGTTGAATCTCTTCTCGAACGGTTTTGGATTCTGGTTTAACAAAGTTTGGTAGTTGTTATTGTGCATATTAAAATTGAGATTTGAGGTGAGATTGCCATAAAAGACCAAGAGGAATTGGAGAATGACAACAAATGGTGAGAATGAAAATAGCTCTACTAAATCTCCAAAGTCTTTTTTAATTTTAAAATATAATCTGTATGATGATTAAATTAATTAATACATAGCATTTCGCTAGTTATTGTGTCATGGTGTCCATACATACACAGGAAATATAAATATCTTTCGCTAGTAATATTCATGGTTGCCTCATCGAATTTGTTACACTCACACAACTTTACTTTCAATTTTATATAATATATAATTGAAAGTTAAAATTTATAAATATTCCTGGACTTATTTATACTTTAGAAAATCCATTGTCAAACATGATCCCACCGTAATCAGTGACCTACGTATTGTTTATTTTTTTGTCTTCCTAGAATTTACCAAACGCTTAAAGATGGAAATGGCGAATAAAATTCTTCTTATTATAGGTTTGACTTTACAAAATTGTGTTTTTTTATTTATATTAAAAATCAATTATTAAATACGTATTCCAATAGCCAAATATCATTGTTTCCCATGTATCTATTCTTAAAATATTCAAGGTCCGTCAAACATAGAGCCACAACCTTGAAGAAATAGCTTAAAGCATGTTAGATAAGGATTAGAAAGGATATTTTTATTATATGGCAAGTGGATCAGAAGAAGGATATTTTTGTAATAAGGTCGAGCCACTGCTTCACCATTGAGTACTAGTGGCACTGTCTCTACTCAGAAGAAATAGAAATTTTTGGATCCTCCCTACTGCTAATGACTGTCGTTCTCCATTAAGCTACCTCCATACAAAATCATGTCCATCAAGTAAGGTTGTGAAGCAAGCAAGCCATGTGATTGAAAAAGGTAATGACGTATGGTAAATTTGGGCGATCAGATTTATTCATTTCATTTGAAGTCACAATGGTTAATGTTGGTTATTGTTTAAGTGACACTAGATCATATACTCTTTTAGGTTTCATATTATCTCACTCAGAGTGGATGGACCGATATTTGTTGGGCAACCTCATTATATAAAAGTCATTCCTCTATAAATTTCTTATCTTTTTACTTAAATGTTAAGTAATTATTTTTTATTTTATTTTATAGATATTAATTAACAATTGAAATTCAATACTTCATTTTGTTTATTTAAAATTTTGTGGTGAGTTTGAATTTAAATCATTATCTTATATTATTGGGTAATACTAATTATTTTTTAATTATTATTTTATTTATAGCATATTTTTTTTGGATTTATTTAGAAATAATTTGAATTATTTACATTGCCTAATTTATAACATTCATTTTAAAAATAAATCTTATTAAAATATTTTTTAAGTATAAATTATAAAGATATTTAGTTTAATATTTTTTTTTAAATATTAACTATTTAAATTATTATTTTGATTTAGAATTACAACATTTATATTGAAAATGATTTTGTTAAGAATTCACGCTTTTTAGTTTATCTGAATTATGCTTCCTTAATTAAATACATTGAGAAGCACATTTCTTATACACATTATTTCTTTTATGAGCACATTTGTTATACACATTCTTTCTTTTATATATTATGTATGTGCATAAAAATCATTATATGTATTTCTTTCCATATATTATGTCTTTGCATAATTCATGGAAAAGAAAATTAAATAATGGTAATTTTATCAAACTAAATTTAAAATATGTGATGTATTTTGAAAATTACACATTTGTTATGCTTTGAAGATTACTATTTATTCTTTTAAATTGTAAATTAATGTAAAGTCAAATTATTTTTATGAAAACAAATATTTGTAAATTTTAGTAATGTTGTATATTAGATTTTAATGATATATAGTTATACATGATGTTGATATTGAAAAAAAAATAATAATAATTATCAAATTCAATAAGAAAATTCTAATAATGATTTTAACGAAATAGTAATTCTAAAAATTGGATCTTTAAATTGAAGAAAATTTATATTATAGTAAAATTATTCTAAAAACCTTTTTAAAGTCGAATAATGTTTTATTTTTAACATAAAATAAACATTGCAAAGTAAAATAAGAGAAATGAAAGTAACTTTCAAAGCATTGTAACTTTTCGATCTCCTTTTATTCTCCCCATCTTTATTCTTGTCACTATAATGTAACATAATTTTAAGGTTAGCCATATGGCTTGCTTTGAATATAAGCAATATGTGTAGCCTTGTCTTATAAATATAAGGTCTATATATATCACCAATATGCATTTATTTAGAAGGATAATAAAGGTAAGACTATTCCAATGTTTGCACCATGCATAATCAATGTTGAAATAATGCAAAAATGAAGTTTGATATGGGTTGACACATATGATGTTGATAATAATTTTGAATGGTGTAGTAATGTTGTGAGATTCCCTCTATCAATGTATATGAGAGTTTCTCATAACTGAAAGAATAACCACAATAACATGGGATTTCCCCCATCAGTGTTAATGAGGATTCCCCTTCATCAATGTTATTGAGGTTTGCTCATAATTGAAAATGTGATGATAATAACTTGAGATCCTACTAATATTTTGGCATTTAGTTATTACATTTATATTGTTAAATTAGTCTTATCCCTGTTGGTTGGTTTTGTGTATCCTTTGTCTCCCATATATACCATGAATACCTAGTTTTGGAAGCCATCCCATATTTTACATTTGTTATATTGTAAAAGGAAGTCATATTTATTGTATTGTTATATTTTAACAAATGTGGAGAGCATAAAGATTAAGTCCCAAGATCATTGACCAGAGAAAGATCCACATCAATTGGCATTTAATGGAACACCAAGGAAATACTTGATTACCAAGATTGATTTGAGAAAAAAATGATGGTAAATATGCTCTAAAATTTATACTCTATGTGCAACCATTCTTTAATATAACCCAAGTTCTAACTTTACACACTCCAACTCTTGCATCCCTGTATTTAGAATGTTGTCAATATTTTTGGTATCGATGGAGGAAATATTTTGTATATGCGCACATGGAAGCTATATTCACTTCCATTTATTTGGTGCTTTTACATATGTGCCACCTTGATATACTTCCCGACTTCCATATATAGAACCAAGCCTTCATATATGTGCTTCATGGAAGCTATATATATGCATTGCTTCAATATACGTTTTTACACTTTCATATATCTATACATATACATATATGTGTGTATATACAAGAGTATATTCTAGATACATGTATATATAAGTGATGCATATACAACAATTATTGCATATACCAAAGTGACATACAAAACTATAATTACATATAAAAAAGTAGATATAGCTTTCATTTGTGCATATATGAAATCATGCTTCCATACATGTGTGGCTTCTATATCTGTGTACATATACATAATATACAAAATTGTGCATATATAAAAGAGTGTAGAAGGTATCCCTTCTTGTACAAAATGCACCATGTTTTTATATGCATCACTTCTATGTAGCTATTTTTTGACACTATTGCAGGATTCACACTTCTATGTTTTGTTTTTATCTTGGGATTGATGAGGTCAACTTATGTTACACCATTGCTTGCTCGAACCCACATTACAATAGCACTTAAGGTGATTTTATTTCAACCCCTAGCAATTCCAAAGGAAATTTCGTGTATGCATGCATATACAAAATATATATTGCAATTGGGGGTTAAAAGCATATCCTTGGTCCCCAAAGTTTGAGTTGGTTATATGGGAGATTGGTTTGACGATATATAAAATATACAACATTGTGCATATACAAAAAAGTGTATACAATCTTCTTTTCATATATGGATTCTTAAGTATCTTCCGTTTGTGAATGTATATATGGAAGTGCACATATACAAAAGAGCATCAAAAGAGCATGCTCTTTTGTATCTTCAATATAAGTTTTCATATATTGATCTGGATTCAATTAATATATTATTCATCATCCATTTTATGGTTTTAAAGTGGAACAATATAATCCTTTTCCCATTCACGAGTCCATGAATACCAAAAAAGATTGATTAGGTTCTAAATACAAGGACACAAGAGTTACCTTTTGTAAAGTTAGCACATGGGTTATGCCAAAGAATGACTACGTTGAGAAATCTTAAGCATTGAGATTAGGTTATTTCTCTGCAATTTGATAACTACTTGTGAATGATTTTTACTTCTTAGATTATGATCTTCAATTACTTATGTCATTATAGCGTTATTCTTCATCAAACAACTACCAAAGCATAAACCATAAAGAGACATGAGACACAGAATATAGTCTATCATCTAGGGCCAAAACCTCTCCTTCTTGAGAGGAAAACGTGAACAAATTTTTCTTCTTATAGAGATTCAAATTGACGAATATCAAGACAAGGCCCTAGACCCTTTTGCCACCCCAAGACCAAGTCACAAACCTTCCTTGATGAAATCCTTCTTGTTGTTCTTTCCTTCTCATATGGTCAACACAAGTCAAACTATCTGCACTACTGCAATTTTAGTTTCATCCACAAATATACAACCTCATCTTATCTTATACCCTTGAAATTCTCACATGTCACCTGTTTAGAGGTATCTTCCTTCTTCGCTTAACTAGGAGACTCAATCTTATGACCTAGTCTGTGATATATGCTGAGATAAAGATATTCTTCTTGCCTTCTTCACTAACTGAGGAAATCCTACTACAGAACCTTCAATATATGCCACACGTGTGAGGAACAGGTAACCAAAATAGTCCCTAAACAACTCGTATTCTTATCCTTCTTCTTACACTGAAAGAGAGGCTTATACTTCTCGTTTTTGCACTTTTTGTTGTACTTCAGTTGAAATACCAAATTCTATGTCTAGAGTGAAAGTCAAGCTCCTTATAATAGTAGTTTTCTCATGATAATCAATCGACATGACTTGAAGACAAGGCCAATATACCAGGGGGTTGATAAGGATTTCACCTAAAGGGTTGTGACTCATCCCTTTATACTAAATTGGAATTTAGACAACTTATAGGAATACTAAAATTCTCTAATGGTGGAAGTTGAGGTAGGTTGGTCACTTGGCTTTTTATCGCAGTCCAGAGGGTTCGACAATGCAATAGGATCAACTAGAATGTGAGTTAAGTTCTAAATTTACTCCTTTTATTAAACCTTTTGTATTTGCTGGCCGGTTGGGTTGCTATAGGTCATAGCAACAACATATCGAATCAAGTCGGGGTCTTTAACTCCCACACACCTGACATTCCAATATATCATGGAATTCATTGATATGTATCGCTCACAACCATTGGATCATATTTCTTGATGGAAAGGCATTATAAAAAGCCTCATCTTCTCATCCAACATGATACATTGACCATTGGATGGATTGAGTGTGGGTTGTCAGATCATGTTGGGAGTTAAAAGAGCATTGAAATGTGCGCGTGTTCATGGGTAATGCACTTTATCAGCCGTAGGATTGAGGGATTTACTAGAACTTGGTGATATTGGATGCGGCGATATGAGCGACGATTAAACAATCTGATGGGGGGTGTTAGCCCCATTGTTGGGTCGACATGGTGTCATGATTAGTGTGATACTGCCTATCGAAACTAGGAATCTCGGTTCTATGAATATCATTTTGTTTAGTAGTCCATTAACCATCGGATTTCTGATGCAAAACCTGTTGGATACATAAAGGAAATGTTGGATGTCCCATTTATTCTATTGGCTAAAAATCTAGGTCGCTGGAAAAGTCGTCAGCTTCTCGACACAGAAAGGTCGGAAGTGGTCATCGGATGTATAGCAACAGTCGGAAGAACAAAAGAAGTCATTGATTTTATGACCTCCAAATATCATAAATGGTCATCATATATAAATCACATCCTTCAGATTATCCATTGGTGTTTTGCTAATGGCACATCAAAAAACCTTGTAGGATGTGAAACTTGGCTTTTGGTTCACTACCAGGGGTCCATCGACTATCTGAAGAATGTCGTTGGAATCTTATTGCCGAATTTGTGGAATTCCAAGTGAGCATGGGGTCAGATAATTGATAGACTATTCATCTATTATTTTTCATTTATCTGAATAGAGGCTAAAATATTTCCCATCGACTATTTGATGCCTCGTCATTGGATTTTGATCGTCTAAATTGTGGATTGTTTGGCAGGATGTTGTGGGTTATCCGATGGACATCACATTACATACTTGATAGATTATTCATCTTCTTGTCGTCCTTTATCTGAATAGACAATCAGATATTTGATTTCCATTTGTCCCGCCAATTATTTGACTGAGTTCCACCGACAAGCTTGGAAAATGAGGCCTGTCAGAGTCATGATAGAATTCTATTGAATGTCCAACAATAGGTCATCAGGTTTTAGTGGACTTTGTAGTAGTGTTACAATTTTCCCATCGCTCATTAAAAATTCGTGGATGATATTAAGTTATTTAGTGAGCCAACTATTCAAGAGATATAGGCATTAGACCTGATCCTCTCAAATTTTCAAGTGGCCTCTGACATGATGATAAACTGGGAGAAATCTAGCATGTATTTATTCAATACCAATAATTTGGTGCAAAGGAATCTGATGAGAAATATTGAATTTTAAATTGGTTCCCTACTAATCAAATACCTTGGAATCCCTCTTATCCCTAATTAACTGTGAATTTCATGTTGGTTGGAGATCAAGGAAAATATCTCTAGGTGGTTGGACAACTAGACCTTCAAAGCGTTGAATCTTCCCATTGAAATTAGTTTACTTAAGGTTGTTCTAAAAGCCATTTTAATTTATCAGTTTTCAATAAACTTACACCCAAGGGAGTATATAAGTACATTGTTTCTAGTTTTCATAAATTCTTGTGGCAAGGGGATCAACACACCAAAATTGGACTCTAGAGTCTTGGGAGAAGGTGGGTCTGCCAAAATGGGTGGGGGGGGGGGGGGGTGGTCTTGGTTTGAGGGACCATAGAACTCTTAATAAAACCATGGGAGCCAAATTATGGTGGAGATGGCTCCAGGGAGGTCAAGAGTTGTGGAAACTAATATGAAATAGGAAATACAACCTGATGATTGCTCAAGCTAATAAAGTGCGATAGTAAGATTTCTCATTAGGGTCATTAATATGAAATATAACATTGGAACAAATTAGGAGATTAGAGATGGTGGAACAACCAAGTTTTGGGAAAATTCTTGGAAACAACTCCCAAGGCTAGAGAGAGGAGAGGAGTTAAGGTGTATTAAAGAGTACACCATGAGGACAAGGGTAGTAGTGGTCCCTAATTTATCAAAAGAAATATCCTTGCAAGATCAGTGGTGAGAATGGAAACACCGGATAACTGAGATGAGGAACATTTTTCACAGGAATAACAAATTATGGATACACAAAAAATATAGAAAGATTTAGTTAGTGCAAGGGGGATACAAGATGTTATAGGTATATCAAACATAGGTTGTGTTCACCATCAAAGAGACTTATGGAATTATGGAAAATCACAAGAAAATCCCAAAGGATCCCCTCCAATGGAATATTTGGGAAGGAAAGTTATGGTCGAAGGTAGTGAGTTTCCTCTGGTTAGTTGGTTGATGTCGACTCCTAACATGGGACCTTTTGAGGAGAAAAGGCTATATAGGACCATCGTGGTGCCCCATCTCTCAACAATATGACAAAATAATTAACCATATGTTCAACACTTTTGCAAGCCTGGAAATTCTCTAGTCCAGGATTTGTAGCCTTTTTGGGCATTTAGACTGCTCCCCTAAGAGTTTGTGGGAAACAATTGAATCTTGGCACCCCTCTCTTTTCAAAAATTTGATTGTGAATAGGGCCTGTGGTTTGGTTTTGGGTTTCCTTTTGTGGAACATATGGAAATAACATAATAGAATCATATTCAAGGATCTAAATAACACAAAGGATTATATATGGAAATGCACAAAGCTTCATATGAAAGAAATGATATTGACTAAGCAGTAGGTAGAAGACGATTGGAATGTGGAAGGCGAGGAAGCTCAAATTTTATGAGACTTAGAAATATTGTAAAATATGGTGGCATTGGATGACTCTTAGTGAGTTAGTGGTCTTGGCTTGTTTCCAACAACATTTTCCCTTCCTCCATAAGGATTTATCAGTCTTAATTTCAATGGGGCCTCTAAATAAAATCCTCAGCTTGCTGGGTATGGGGGATATTTCGTGATGATTGCAACCATCCTTTTAGGTTTTATGTTGGATAATTTGGTTATACTAGTATTAGAATGGTAGAAGTCAAGGCTCTCGAAATAGGTATATTCCTAGCTCATGAAGCGAGATATACCAAGTAACAGGCTAATGGAGATTCATAGTTGGTTGTGAATGTGGTTCAAAAAATAATCAATGTATCTCTAATTCAAAAAGTCATTAAGAGTTGGCGCCTTAATATTTTGGTGAATAGAATTCAAAACCTAGTGCTCTCCTTCCCTTATGTCATCACGACACATTCAAAATGACTGGGGAACAAAGTTGTAGATTTGTTGGTGAATTAGGGAAGCCAAGATTCTAGCCTGGAGCTCACTCACAATTTTCTACCCCAAAATTTCAATATTTGAACCGAGTATTTGAGTATTATCCTAGAGAGTGACACAAAGCCCCCAAAGGAGGTAGATGATCAAGGTAATATGGGGGATGGGGAGGGGCTCATCCCCCTGTCATTATTTGAAATAGGGTACATGTGGTGTATGGGAAACATTCATAACATAACACATGTAAGTTTCGAGATCTTGCATGGTAGGCTTATATGTGAGATGGCGAGATTAATCTTGGTGTTTGAAAGCTTGGGTATGGATGGTTGTGATGGTGGGAAAGGATGTGAAGAGTTTGTGCAGGTCACCAACCTATGCATGCTCCTTAGATTATGGTACTCTGCGATAAATGTTTTGTATATAAGTGGTGATTTCCCTATGGTATTGTTGGAGGCTAGTCATACCAAGTTTGGGACCTTAGTGAGGCTAATAGTTTGGGTTCATGTTTCCACTAGAAATGTTTAGAGTGAGGAAAGAACACTCTAAATTCGACAACTGGTGGGGCATTTCTCAGTTGGTGTTTTCTATAAATCAATCGGGTAAGATTCCTTGGTTTTTCCTTTGGCCTTCATAGTGTAGTTATTTTCCTTAATCGGAAGGTTGGAGTCATTTAGCTAGGTTTGCATCTTGCGCTCCCATTTTCTGTTGATGGAAGCTTGGTTTTTGGAAGAAAAAAGGTCAATTGTGGTTCCAATTAAGGCCCAAAAGCATATGCTTGGTCCCTGAGGTTTGAGTTGGTTACATGGGGGTTTGGTTTGGCTTTAAGGCCCTCTAGTGGAGGGCAGAGATAGGGGTTGATGTGGTAGTATGTGTAGGGAGCCCAATTTTATTTTGCAAGTGTATTTATGCTTGTGTGATTATCCTGCGAGCAAGACTCCCCATCCTAGTGTTGAGGGTTGTAGACCCCCTCATCTAGTTTTTATTCATAGCTTCTGGATCAACACTTTTGTTCTGGAGGTTTTTTTATTAAATTGGTTGGTGACGAAGTCATTGTGGGGAAGAGGACATTTCCATCCTATGAAAGCAATTTGACAAAGAAAGGTAGCAACTCTTGCTGGGGGTTTCCTTTCCTAAGAGAGGTATTGAATTGTCTTTTCCAGAACTTTACTGTTGGGTATTGGGGTTTGGAGGTATTGTCGGATCTTTGTGTAACACTAAAGGTAAGGTGTTGCTATCAATAGGATGGGGTTGGTTTGAAAATGTACAAGAAATGTGATAGAGTGCGGAAAGGGATAGGACCAAGAGGGTAGAGAGTTGAGCACACTGTGGGAAGCTATGGAGATGGAGGGAGCAGGAGGAATGGAAGCAGAGTTAGAGGAGGAGGTGGCCCATAATCTGACCCTTCTCTTGGTCATGTAGTTCTTCCTTCAACTTTTGGCACCTTGAAGTACCAGTTGTGGCATGTCACCCTTCTCCTGGAACAACTGGGGCAGAACTGTCATGATGATCGTAATTAAGTCATAAGTTTCATGAATGATTTGTGGCACAATCAATGAAATATGCAGGATTGTTTGGCTTCACTTTGGTGGGCTAGAGGAGACTATCAAAGATAATTTAATACATGGATGGGAGATTGGCTCATTTATGATTTCATGTCCACAGGGAACCTAGGAATCCAAATTCACTTGGTAACCATCTAGTTAATCCTCCTACACCTTGATTTATGTGGGTTGTATTTTTCTTAGGGGTATTTTGGACATTATGGTCTTTGTATTTTTGGGTTCTTAGTTAATTTTGACAATTTGTAATTAGCTTTTATGCTTCTCTTATGGCCAACAAATTAGGTAGGAGAGAGGCCAAAAGAATAGTGAATATTGGACATCCATGGTGTAATCTTCAGATGAATTATAGAAGCATTCCGCTGAATATTGTTAGAAAATTATATATTATAGAGAAATTGAACACACAAAATATTGCAGAAATATAAACACAGAAAATGCATAAAACAAGAGAGACAAAGATATACGTGGTTCACCTAGTTTGGGCTATGTCCACGAAGAAATAGCTAGTCCTTCCTTTCATATTATCTAGCAAACTGAAGAGATACAACCTACAATAGATCTACTGGAATTCCCTCTTCGCTCTCAATCTCCTCTCTCTTCCTTACTCAGAATACAGATATACATAGACGCAATACAATTCCCTCATATATAGCGAGGGGTTGCCTTCTAGGGCAAAAAACCCTAAATTAAATATAACTTGTACCATCAAATCTACACCTAATGAATGGCCTAGATTGACTACAAAATTACAACATTTTACAAGGCAATTCTACATCTATTCTTAGCTTCAAGGGCGCTACACCCAATCCCCCCGCCAGGGGGGGGGCTCCTAAAGGTCGTAGCTACCCACCCCTAGACCCCCCTGGAGGGAATATTTTACGGGCGGCATTGCCATCCCATTATGAAATCGTGTCCAATGCGGCGATACCTTTGAATACAGAAGATAATCAGGCTCCACACCCAACAATCTCCCACTTGGAGAATAATTATAGCAACTCCACTGCTGCTTCATTTGCTGGATAGTGACTCCACTTTGGACCTGGTTGTTTTTCATCTTCTTCATCATACTTGAAGACCAATTGAAACTGATCAGATTCTCAGTTTCTCCCTGGTTACAACTTTTGTTAACATATATGTAGGATTCTTGCTAGTGTGTATCTTTTCCAGCTTCAATTGTCCATCTTACAATGCTGACCATATGAAATGATACTTGAGCTATATATGGTTAGTCTTGGAATGAAATGCAGAGTTCTTTGCAAGATGTATGGCACTCTGGCTGTCACTGTATAACTTGCCCAACTCATGCTTCTTACCCAATTCATCCAGAAACCTTTGTAACCAAATCATTTCTTTACTAGCCTCTGTAGTAGCAACATACTATGCTTCTGTTGTTGAGAGTGCAACAACACTACAGTTTTCAGACCCAACTCACAGCTATTCCACCTACAATAAACGCATACCCTGCTATTCTCCTCATGTTATCTCTATCACCTGCCATATCTGCATCAACATATCCCTGTAGAGCAATGTTTGAACCACCAAAACATAGTGCTTGAATTTTGGTAACTCTCAAATGCCTGAGAATCCACTTCATCGCCATCCAATGTTCTTTCCCTAGATTGTTCATGTACCTACTTACAACTCCCACTGCATGTGCAATATCAGGCCTTTTGCAGACCATTGCATACATTAAGCTTCCAACTGCTGATGCATATGGAACTTTATACATATGAGCCATTTCTTCCTGAGTCTTGGGGCACTCCTCCTTACCTAATTTGGAATGGCTAGCAAAATGTATACTAACTGGTTTTTCATTCTACATATTAAACCTTTTCAACACCTTTTCTATGTACTCACTTTGAGACAATGTTAGTTTGCGATTCTTCCTATCTCTAGTTATTCTCATACCAAGGATTTGTTTTGCAGCACCCAAATCCTTCATTGCAAATTAGTTTTCCAATTTCTTTTGAGCACATTTATTTTCTGCATGTTAGAACCTACAACAAGCATGTCATCTACATACAATAACAATATAATATAGCTTCCATCATTTTTCCTTTTGAGATAAACACAATGATTAGAGTGACATCTAGTATAACCTTGTTCAAACATAAACCTGTCAAATTTTAGATACCACTCCCTTGGAGCCTGTTTTAATCCATACAAGCTCTTCTTCAACTTGCACACTAGTTTATCCTTCCCTTTTACCTCATATCCTTATGGTTGTTGCATATATATCTCTTCCTCCAAATCCCCATGGAGAAAGGCTGTCTTTACATCTAACTGCTCAAGATGAAAATCTATAGCTACTACTAGACTTAAAATAGTTCTGATTGAAGTCATCTTAACAATAGGAGAAAATATCTCATCAAAGTATATACCATTTTTTTTTGCTCACCCTTTCGCCACAAGTCTAGCTTTATACCTTTTTCTACCTCCATCTTCTTCCTTCAACTTGTAAACCCATTTATTCTGCAATGTTGTTTTACCTGCAAGCAACCTGACTAAGTCCCAAGTCTAGTTATGTGCTAAGGAGTCCATATCTTCTTTCATGGCTTGCTCCCACTTCTTCTTGGTTTCTACATGTACTGCTTCTTCATAACATTTTGGTTCACCAGACTCAGTCAACAATACATAATATAATGAAGGAGAGTATCGTTCAGGGGGTCTACTTATCCTGGTAGATATTCTAACACCACTTTTAGGTGTTTGAGGTGCTTGTTATTGTTAGCTCTACTACATTCTCTAAAGTTGGAGGCCAACTTGGCCCTTGGTCGTGCTCAAAGAAAGGCTCATGGTGGTTTCCCTCACCTTCCCCTTTTACCTCTCTTACCCTCCTTTGTCTTTACTTCCCGTGTTTTTGTTCAAAACTATAGTCAAAGCCCTTTCCGAGTCCCAAGCTTTAATACACACAAAACCTTATAAATCTGTGACCGCACGCTTACCCGCCTTCGTAAAGCTGCCCAACAACCCCAGCCGTTGATCTCCGCCACTTCGATCTAACGGCTCCCGTCATAGAAACCCGTGCAACTGTTCCCCACCGTTCGATCATCTTACCCCGCGATCAGACGGAGATCGCACCTCCCCCGCCCGTAAGATGCCCGGGCATTAACCCGTGGGAAAAGTGGTTTTACCCTTGTCCCGTTTGCCACGTGTCATCACCTGATTGTGAACGCACGCCCCTGTATGATTACCGCTCACCTCCGAAAAGCAGTGCGGGCAATACTGCTTACCGCTCATTGTACCGTCCCCGCTCACTATCTCCCGTGCATCTTTTCCACCCGATCACCGTTGGATCTGTCCGCCCGAGATCCGACAACCAACGGCTGTCTGCCTCCTGTTTTCGCCTGATTCCTCCCACCAAGAGATCTCTGCCGTCCATGCACCGGATCCAACAACTCACAATTTTCTTCCACCTCGCCTCTCGGTACTCCTTGCCAAGCGTTGTCTGCCGTTCATTTGTGCGATCTAACAGTCAATTTTTCTTCTCCATCCTTCCCGACTATCCATGTCCATAACCATTATGTGCTCTGGAAGGATGAAGGTGGCCAACTACCTGTACTCGGCGTAGTTATTCTTCAACAATTGCATTCAAGAGCATTATGGCCGAATGACGAGAAGGACGTGCCTCGAGCGGTTAAACATACTTATCAGTTATGGAATTTCTTCCATATTACACTCCACCTGCTCAGAGAAGGACTGCCGAACAATAGAAAAGATCAATTTCGTTCATTAAAGCACGCAGATTGTAGTAGAGGCTCTTTGAGAGAGTTAAGGTGGTTGGTGGTCCATTATGACCCCTCCACGCATAGAACAACGAGATATTTTGTAATGAAACTCTATATATACCCAGAAACAAGATGTGATGAGGGTTGATGGTTGCGATTTTGATGTAAGGTTCAACTTCTGGAGACTGTAACTACTTTGATACTTGCAGCATCTGGTCTTCATTTTCAGCTAATACAAGCTTCTTTTGTTGTTAATTGCTCACTTTCCATTTCTACTCTATTCTAGGTTGTGCCTGTTATGCATTTGTTCATGTGCTCTTGATATTTAGCATTAGAGGGGCTGTCATCCCACCTCTGTGTTGAAGCCTAGTATGTATCATTGAATGTGTTATGCAGGTTTCTATTTACCTAGTGCCAAAGAGTTGTCATCCTATCTGTGCATTAGGAAATAGATTTGCAGACCTCTTTACTGGTTGCAGCCGGCCATCACATGGTCTTGTGCATCTGCTAGTGTGGTCAGTATTCTCCATGTTCACCTAATCCTCAAACTATGAGTAATTGGTGGTCTAAAGCCTTGTAGTCTGGGGGTGTTCACCCATGTCTGGAGTTAAGCATAGCAAAATTGGTTATCTGGCTTGGACAAGCATCATTCCTTCCATTCATCCATTTCCAACATTTTTTTGAGTTTGTAATGTTCCCGAGCATATCCAAGATACAACCTAGGAGAGTTTCTTGGGGTGATAAAATTAATTGGCGCTGTTTCTAGGGAGAGGAAATTGAAGCTCAGCTTCCCTGGGAGAATGATACAGTTCTAGATTTTGATGATAGACAAGGTCTGGACACATTTCTGGTTGTAATCATCTATCTAGCGACTCCACTGGAGGAAGACCAACCTTTGGCGACTCCACATTGCAGTCCTGGCTCAGTTTGTGAGGTATGCTCGGAGAAATCCTCAGAAATCGCTAGCTAACCCAGTGCCTGATCCTGAGAAGATCGTTAAGCAAAAGAAAGAATCATAGAAAGGAGCATCAGGACCAGGTAAGCCTTAGAAATCCCATGTATCTCTGCTAGTGAAAATCACCTTCAGAGATTCGTAAAGCTCCTTAGTCATTCATTTCCCTTTCGGATTTCAGTCCAAAGAAAGTTTTCCATACAGTCCATCATATTCCTATGTCTCTGATATTCATTTCATTGATCCATATCACTCAGTCTACCAGTATCCTTCCACCCACCTCAGTCATGGTAGGCCAACAAGCTCCCACAAAGATAGAAAGAATCGTAGCTGCTAGGTATGGACCCTTGGTCTTGCATGTTCCTTTAAATGCCATGCCTGCAGGAGATTATCAGGAATATATGCCTAAGTTTACTAGTACAGAAGGAGTAACAGCTGAAGAGCATCTAGAGTCCTTTTATAGCTATGTTGATAATCTAGATATTAATGAAGAGGATGTGTGGATGAGGGTTTTTGTCCAAAGCCTAGATGGGGAGGCTAGAAAATGGTTCAGAGAATTACCCCCTAGGTCTATTGCAGACATTGAGGCTTTAGATGATGTGTTCCTAAAGCATTGGGGGGATAAGAAGGATCTGCTCTATTATCATACTGAATTTAGGAACTTGCAGAGGGAGAATGGTGAGCTGTTGTTGGATTTCAACATTAGATTCAACCATATGTACAGCAAAATACCATATGAAGTGAAACCCACCCCTACTGCTATGATTACTTATGCCAATGCCTTTGATTCTCAGTTTTGCCTGCTGTTAAGAGAAAGAAGATGTGCTTCTTTGGCTAATATGTAAGATGCAGCCTTTGAAGTAGAATCAAACATCATGGTTGCAGAAAGACTCGAAGGTGATGCTGAAAGAAGAAGACAGGGGGGTGAGTCCTCATCATCCTCAGATCCTGAGATCGATAAATTGGCCAGGATGATAGAGTTATTGGCCTCTGAAGTTTCCATATTGGAGGCTGAGTAGTATTCTCAAGAAGTAGGAGCTCCTGGTGCCTTTTCTCTTCCAAATCCAAATCCATATAGAGGAGCACAGGAGCAGTTGCAGATTTTGTAGAAAAGAAAAGATGCAAACGAAGGCCAAAGGGTGAAAACCCTTTTTCAGAGTATAGTCATGGAAGAAGAGCAGTATGAAGAAGAGGATGAATTCCATGGTTTGGAAGATAAGGGAAGTGCCCCTTTCCTAACCAGAGCTACCTATGAAGAGTCATTATCTAAAAGAAATGCTCATGAGTTTGTTGTACCTGCAGAACAACAAGCTTATCAGCAGAAGCAACTAGCAACAGGTCCCACCATCCTTGAAGAGTCTGTGCCCGAAGCCAGCTCATCTTCACATGACTATGCAGATCTGCAAATTGACTAGCCTACTGTTATCCCCAAACCAGTGATCAAAAAGGGAGAAGAAAGCTCCCCATCATCTTTTGCTTCTCTGTTTGTTCAAGAGACAATCCCTCAAAGTTGCCCCCTGAACACTGAGGCAGGACAAAATTCAATGCTCAAGGCTGATATGGATAATATCTGTCTTGATATTCTGAAGCCTGCCCAGTTGGCCCCCACACAGCTTGAAAGAGCAGTTTGTCAGATGACAGAGGAAGAGGATGCACAGTTTTGGGACTCCTCCTTGGATGTGGACTGTTCTAAAAAAGATGCAGGAGCAAGTGATGTCTGTGTGTCCTCCACACAAGAATACATTGGTTTTCCATTCATGTTAATTGTGCAGGCCACAGATGACAAAGACAAGTGCACAACAACCATGGTTATTCAGTAGGTGTACAGAGGCTCCCATGAAGAACATCCAAGAAAGAGAGCATACAGAGAGGGGATGAAGTTTGGATCATCTCTACCTGATAAGGTCAAATCTCCTAAATTATTTGAGGTAGATGATCAAATAAATCCAGTTTTACAACTATTTGATGAACTAGCTGACGGGCCGGCCGCGAGGAGGCGAAACAGTTTTGAGGGTCCAGTAGATGGCCCGTTTTTGAAGATTTATGTTTTTTCCAAGTCTTAATGATTGTAAGCATGTTATTTTACAGGTTTTAGCGTAGAGTTAATTAGACTCCATTCCCAATGGATACTAGGCAATGTTTTTAAGCTTGTTTTGTATAAAGGCATTGGTCTGTAGTTCTTGAGACCTCACAGGGAGGATATAATCCCCTGAAGGAGCTAGTGTTAGCTCTGCTACATTCTCTAAAGCTGGAGGCCAACTTGGCCCTTGGTCGTGCTCAAAGAAAGGCTCATGGTGGTTTCCCTCACCTTCCCCTTTTACCTCTCTTACCCTCCTTTGTCTTTACTTCCCGTGTTTTCATTCAAAACCATAGTCAAAGCCCTTTCCGAGTCCCGGGCTTTAATACACACAAAACCTTATAAATCCACGACTGCACACTTACCCGCCTTCGTAAAGCCGCCCTACAACCCCAACCGTTGATATCCGCCACTTTGATCTAACGGCTCCCATCGCAAAAACTCGTGCAACCGTTCCCCACCGTCTGATAATCTTACCCCTCGATCAGACATCGATCACGCCTCCCACGCCCGTAAGATTCCCGCGCATTAACCCGTGGGAAAAGTGGTTTTACCCCTGTCCCATCTGCCACGTGTCATCACCTGATTATAATCGCACACCCCTGTATGATTACTGCTCACCTCCGAAAAGCGGTGCGGGCAATACCACTTACCGCCCATTGTACCATCCCCGCTCGCTATCTCCCATGCATCTTTTCTGCCCAATCACCATCGGATCTGTCCTCCTGAGATCCAACAGCCCATGGCTATCCCCTCCCATTTCCACCTGATTCCTCCCGCCAAGAGATCTCTACCGTCCATGCACCAAATCCAACGGCTCACAATTTTCTTCCACCTCACCTCCCGGTACTCCTCACCAAGCATTGTCCGCCGTTCATCTACACGATCTGACGGCTGATTTTCCTTCTCCATCCTTCCCGATTATCCACGTCCATAACCATTCTATGCTCCCGAAGGACGAAAGTGGCCAGCTACCTGTACTTGGCATAGTTATTCTTCAACAACTACATTCAAGAGCATTATGGCCGAAGGACGAGAAGGATGTGCCTCAAGTAGTTAAACGTACTTATTAGTTATGGAATTTCTTCCATATTACACTCCACCTGCTCAGAGAAGGACCACCGAACAACAGAAAAGATCAATTTTTTTCATTAAAGCATGCAGATTGTAGCAGAGGCTCTTTGAGAGAGTTAAGGTGGTTGGTGGTCCATTATGACCCCTCTACGCATAGAACAGCAGGATATTTTGTAATGAAACTCTATATATACCCAGAAACAAGATGTGATGAGGGTTCATGGTTGCGATTTTGACGTAAGGTTCAACTTCTGGAGACTGTAACTACTTTGACACTTGCAGCGTCTAGTTTTCATTTTCAGCTAATACAAGCTTCTTTTGCTGTTAATTGCTCACTTTCCATTTCTACTTTGTTCTAGGCTGTGCCTGTTATGCATTTGTTCATGTGGCCTTGATATTTAGCATTAGAGGGGTTGTCATCCCACCTATGTGTTGAAGTCTAGTATGTATCATTGAATGCGTTATGCAGGTTTCTGTTTACCTAGTGCCAGAGAGTTGTCATCCTGTCTGTGCATTAGGAAATAGATTTGCAGACCTCTTTACTGTTTGCAGTCGGCCATCACATGGTCTTGTGCATCTGCTGCTGTGGTCAGTATTCTCCATGTTCACCTAATCCTCAAACTATGAGTAATTGGTGGTTTAAAGCCTTGTAGCCTAGGGTTGTTCACCCATGTCTGGAGTTAAGCATAGTAGAAGTGGTTATCTGACTTGGACAAGCATCATTCCTTCCATTCATCCATTTCCAACATTTTGTTGAGTTTGTAATGTTCCCGAGCATCTCCGAGATACAACCTAGGAGATTTTCTTTGGGTGATAACAATTACTATTGTGGTTGTTGTTTTTGCTGTTGATCATTATGATTTTCAAGCACCATCACTTTTTCTATGATCTCATCAAGCACTGTGTATTATCTGTTTTCTTTTTCCTGTTTCTTTTCCTGCAGCTAATCCTTATACAAAACCTTTTCATTGAATATGATATCTCTGCTCCTAATGATTTTTTGTTCTTCATAATCATAGAAGAGATAACCAAAATCATTAACACCATATCCAATAAAGGTACATTTATTTGATTTTGCCTCAAGCTTTGTTCTATTTTCATTATTAATGTGGACAAAGGCTTCACAACCAAAAGTCTTTAAAAAATAGTAGTTTACCTTTTTACCTACCCATGCCTCCTCTGAAATACCACCATCCAATGAACTTGAAGGCCCTATATTTATTAGATAAACAATAGTATCTACAGCATCTTCCCAAAATTTTAAAGGCAAACATGCATGCAATCTCATGCACCTTTCATGCTCCATGATTGTCTTGTTCATCCTTTCTGAGACACCATTTTCTTGTGTTGTTTTTGGAATTTTCTTCTCTCTATGAATTCCATTCTCTGGACAGTACCTATCAAGCTCTTTGCTGCAATATTCACCTCCATTATCTAATCTGAGACACTTCAACCTTTTTCTTGTCTCATTTTCAACCAAAGCTTTCCATTTCTTGGAAGTATCAAATACATCAGATTTATTTCGAATACAATAAATCCAAGTTTTTTTGCTTGAATCATCAATAAAAGTAACATAATAACGAGAGCCACCAAGCGATGATACCTGAGCAGGTCCCCATACATCTGTATGCACAAGCTCTAATTTTTCGCTCTTCTTTACTTTCCCAACTCTAAGGAATCTCACTCTCTTTTGTTTTCCATAAACACAATTCTAACAGAATTTTAAATCAACAGGTTTCAAACCTGGCAACAAATTTCTTGAGTGAAGAATGTGCATCCACTTCTCACTCATGTGCCCAAGGCTATGATGCCACAATTTTGTATCTTCTCCTGTATGGGTTAAAGCATTAACAAAATTAGAAATACCATTGCATAAATACAATGTACCAACCTTTCCTCCTTTCACTATTACTAAGGATCCTTTGGTGACCTTCCAGGTTTTATCGGTGAAAGTAGTTACACAACCTTCACCTCCGAACTACCCTGTTGAAATCAGATTTTTCTTCAAATATGGACCATGCCTTACCTCTTTCAATAGCCACTGATTTCCATTTTGTTGTTTTATGAAAATTGTACCCATTCCAATGATTTTACAGAGTTTATAATCACCCAATCGAACCTGTCCAAAATCTCCTTGAACATAATCATAAAAATGTTTCCTATCAGATGTGGCATGGAATGAGGCCCCTGAATCTACCACCTAGGCATCAATAATATTTTCTAATGAAAGAATCAAAGCATCTTGCAACACATCACCTATTACATTCATTTCATGATTAGTTTCTTGTTGTGCGTCTCCTTCTTTTCCCTTTCGAGACTTGCAGTCTTTCTTCAGGTGTCCTTTCTTCCCACATTTCCAGCACACTATCCCTGATCTGGACTTGGATCTGCCTTTTCTTGACTTACTGCAATATACAGGCTCTTTCCTCTTTCCATTTTTCTTCCCCTAGTCTCTACAGTCAAAGCATTACTTGATGTTTCACCGGAGCTTTTCCGTTGCATTTCCTCGCTAAGGATTGCACCGACAAAATCATCAAACTTTAAAGTACTAGATCCAAAGACAAAGTTACTAATGGCCATAACTAAACCATTCCAACTTTTTGGCAATGAGCATAGAAATAATAGAGCCCTAACTTCATCATCAAAAGTTACCCCTATAGAATTTAACTGACTGGTAACTCTATTAAATTCATTTAAATGATCAGCAACAGATCCACCTTCTGACATCTTCATATTAAATAAATGCTTCATAAGAAATACCTTATTTGAGCCCAAGGGTTTTTCATATAGTTTGGTCAATGTCGACATTAAATCTTCTGTTGTCATTTCCTTTGAAATATTAAATGCTACCAATGATGCTAGGCACAACCGTATTGTTCGAAGTGCTTTTCTATCGAAAATATCCCATTCTGTTTCTGTCATACTCATCTGCTTCTTTGCCTTTCCGCTCAATGGTTGGTACAAATCTCTCTGGTACATATAATATTCCATCTGTATCTTCCACTGCTGGTAGTTTTGGCTGTTGAAATTTTCGACCCTAAACCTACCATCATCTGCCATTGCTCCTGCTTGAACCAGGAACCCTTCTCTCCTGCGATTTTATCAGCCAAACAGACCTTCGACTCTGATACCAATTATTAGAAAATTATATATTACAGAGCAATGGAACACATGAAATATTGCAGAAATATAAACACAAAAAACACATAAAACAAGAGAGACACAGATATACATGGCTCACCCAGTTTGGGCTATGTCCACGGAGAAACAACTAGTCCTTCCTTTTATATTATCCATCAAACTGAAAAGATACAACCTACAGTATATCCGCTATAATTCCCTCTTCGCTCTCAATCTCCTCTCTCTTCCTCACTCAGAATACAGATATACATAGACGCAATACAATTCCCTCATATATAGTGAGGGGTTACCTTCTAGGACAAAAAACCCTAAATTAAACATAACTTCTACCATCAGATCTCCACCTAATGAACGACCCAGATTGACTACGAAATTACAACATTTTACAAGGAAATTTTACATCTATTCTTAGCTTCGAGGGCGTTGCTGGCGGGGGGGGCTCCCAAAGGTCGCATCCACCCCCCCTAGACCCCCCCTACAGCGAATATTTTACGGGCAGTGTTGCTGCCCCATTACGAATTGGGGTCCAATGCAACAATACCTTTGAATACAGAAGATAATCAAGCTCCACACCCAATCTATATATATATATATATATATATATATATATATATATATATATATATATCTATATATATATATATATATATATATATATATATAGATATATATATATATATATATATATATATATATATATATATATATAACATAACAACACATCGATATCAATATGTCAATACATCAATTTATAACAATATATCAGTTTATACATGTGCTCACTTTGACGGGACCGAATATAATAGGTCGTCATCTAGTCAAGTTTGTTCAATGGTCATGTATTTTGGTGGATAGTGTGGCTAGAATCATTGAAAATGGGTCTATAAAGGCTCTAATATATGACTGAATACATGATGGTATGAATATACATTTTTTCTAGTTGGTATGTATACTTGTATATATACCATACATATACCTAGTGCATACATCAACATAACATCTCAGCATATATATTGATATCTCAGAAAATGGTCATTTCGTCTATTAGTTAGACTATGTCTTTTATTTATGGTTAAGAGTGATAGTGAAATATTCTTACCACATCTTCTCATATGTAAAGTCAACAAAAAAATCCAGTAAACACAATAAAAGTGAGATTATTGATATTGTATAATGTATTTAATTAAAGTAAACCACAAACCAGATAAAAAAGTTTATTTTTCTTTTTAATTATGATCAACATTATTTTTTTATTTAGAAAATTGAAAAAAAAAACAAACTTTATATAAAAAACAATATTCATATACCGTGACTCTTTTAAATTGAAAAGTTTTTATTAATTTTCAAATATAAAATTATTTAAATACAATTTTAAAAATAATTATTAATAATTATTTCTCTAATATTAATATTTATAATTATTTTTTTAAAATCTAACGTTACCCTAAATCAATACAAATCATTCTTATAAAAATTTTAATAACTATAAATAAATTGACTTACCATGGTTGTTAAAGCCAACTACTCTATGGAGTACGATAACTATTTGTTCACCTAAATTACATTGCATTAACTATTTGAGTGTGCATTTATTTCTTCGGATAGGTATTATCTGCGGGTCGATGTAGCTTGGTAGGTTGAATTGATTTCCCTGCCTCGAGCTCTCAATAGACGGTGCAGAGACAATGACAACTGTCAGAGGTAAACTTCTAGCTACAATAAACCATTTAGATGATAAACAATTCTGATAACGAATCTCAATGTCCATTTTTGTAAATGGATACGGAAAGGTGGGCCCAAATAACCATGTAAGTATGTAATGAGAACCTACAATTGAGACAACGGTTGTCGAGACATGTAAAGAAAAACAGAGAAAGAACAGACCGCTCTGATACCAGTGATCTGGATTTAAATAGGAACACAACAAATTACAAATATCACCATAAATACAAAGATGATACAAAAATAACTCTTCATTTCATTAATATCAAATATTGAAGTATGCTTACAAACAAGATGGAAATAAGAATAGCTCAAGCAATGGTAACTTATCTCTGAGAAGAGATGTGGCAGCTACATGCCTCCGAACTATGTTACAATGAGGCTCAAAGGCCTATTTAATATTGAGAAATAATTGAAAACCCTAAACATCAAAAAACCTAAGCCTAGGAGATGAAGCGCCAAACTATGAGCCCCGTTTGGGTAAATTGGTACATCAACTTTCGAGGATCGTAACTTTGGCATGAGATCTCCATTTGATGCACACAATACATTGTTAGAAATATCTATCTGAGGACTAAAAATTTTGAGTAGCCAACATCAATAAACAACCCATGTTTTCCCCTGGTTTCCCAAAAAACGTCATTTATGGCCTCAAAACGACTTTGGAAGATCAGGACCTAAAAAACTCTTGAATATAGTAAACTGTGCTACAATTTAGGAAACTACAAAACTGAAAGAAATAGTGGTGGGGGTCCAAGTTAGATAGGCGGGTGGCCACCAACACCCACCTAGATGATTCCTCACCCCTTAGGAAGAAATGGTCCCCATTACATTGAATGCCTGCATGAGATGGGGAAACTTCCTCTTAACTTGGTCCCTGGTGAGCTGTTCTGCAATCTCTGTAGTGTCCAGTAATGGTGGGAAGCATGGTCGAAGGCAGTCCACATTGAACATTGGTGTAGGCCAAGGAATGGGGGAATGATGCACTCCAAATCATTGTCTCCCACAACCTTGGTAATGGTGTAAGGACCATATCGGAGTGGTTTGAGCTTCTGATGGGTTCTGGTAAGGTGTTCTTTCTACAAATGAAACCAAACGTTTTCACCCACCTAAATCTTGTGTGGCACTCAATGTTGATCATGTCACTACTTGTACGTGGCATTTTCCACAATGGAGAGGTGATATATTGGCTCGTTGGGTAGACATGCTCCGAGAATCAGATCGAACGGATGCTTGCTCTGACAACGCAACAGTACTCCTGTGGGTGAGGAGAAGATGTCCTTGTATTCTTTCATGACTGTATCCACTTGCTTTCGTTGCATGGAGGAACCCTTCACGAGGGAAAATTATGTGGCTATGATCTTCTCCTTACTTTGAGATCTAACCAGAAAGAAAATACATTTCCTAGTCTAGGAGATGATCTTGCTGCATTTCTTAACATAGATCAAAGAGGTGGTGGTAGGTGGGGTTACCTCCAGTATCCTGTATAGCGTATTACCTAAAGAAATAAACACAGAGTGAGGTCTAGACTCATATATAACATGTCGCTTCCATAAGCAGGTTGTCCTAATAATACATCACAAACATCAAGAGGAGCAACATCACATAATACCTCATTTGTGAAAGACTTGATTCTGTAGGGAAGGCGACACTACTAGAAGACTCAAATATCTCGTCCTTAGTGAAGCAACCGGATGTTGTACGGTTGTGGGTGTGGTATGGTCATTTGGCCCAGTCGCTTCATGACCTCTACTGAAATGAAGTTCTTTTGTCTACCACTATTAACAATGAATTGCAGCGGCAAACCCTTCACCAACATTTGTGAGTGTAAAATTCACTCCCCCTCCTCTAGAGCTTCGGCCTCATTCTTCTAGATCTTGGTGGTGAAAATAGTGGCACTCGGGGCCACATTAATAATCTTCTTCCCTTTTTCATTCCTCTTTATGGGTTCAGAGTTAGGTTCGAAACATGCATCGGGTTCTGAAGCCTTCAATTAGGCCACCAGCGACTGCTTGGCCCGACACTCACTTATATTGTGAGTGGGGCTCTTATGGACCTCACACCACTTTTTTGTGTCCTTCTTTGACATCATGGTGGTGTTCATTTCTTGCAGCTTCGAGGGATTATCTTGGGTTAACCTGCCTTAGGTTTGTCCTTTGTTCTTCGGATTCGCATATCAAAGTCTCGCTTCTTTTGTTTAAACTTATGCTCGATCTTAACAGCGTATCAATATGTTGTTTCAAGTGATTAGATGTCCAGGAACTCCATCTCATCTTGGATTTATTTGTGTAGGCAACCACAGTATTTGAGTACCAAATGCCGCTCAGAATCCTTCATACCCAACTTTCTGTGAAGGGTATGAAAAATATTGGTAAACTGCGTTATGCCTTGGTCCCTTCCCTACCACGGCTTGGTCCACTTTATGTATTTATCCTCATAGCTTCCGACAGGGTAATACTGCTCCTTGTTGGCATCACAAAATGAATTCCAAGTTGGTATGGCTGAAAAAAGTGAGGTTGTACATTCATCCTTCTACTCGCAGTAGGTTTCCCACCAGTCCTTGACGTGGGGGGCAGCTTTGAGAAGTGTAAAAGTAATCTTTTCCCAACTGGAAAAATCATGAATAGAAAAATATCCTTCTAGCAAATTTAACCATTTATCTAGGGCACCCTCATCTATCTGACCCTCAAATATGGGAAATTAAATTGTACCTTAAAGGGTGTGGTGCTTCCAGAGTAGATGTGTTGCCCTTGGGAAGCCACTAAAGGATCTGGATGAAGTTGTCCATCATCACATTCCTTTGTCGCTCAAGGGCTTCTTCAAGCAAGATTTTGATAGGATATCTTGCCCCCTCATCTTTCTTTTCATCTGCCATGGGAGGTCGTCAAGATTTGCGAGGCTGTTCTTGCAAAGGTTAGACCAGTTCAAGCCCTAACTCCTTATATCTCGACCTTGTTGGGGAGATGTAAATAAAAAAAGAGAAAGAGCAGACCGCTCTGATACCACTGATCTAGATTTAAACAGGAATGCAATAAATTACAAATATAACCATAAATACAGAGATGTAGAGAAATAACACTTCATTTCATTATTATCAAATACTGAAGTATGCTTACAAACATGATGGAAATAAGACTAGCTCGGGCGATGGTAGCTTATCTCTTAGAAGAGATGTGGCAACTTGAGACTTATATTTTCCCCAGATTGGCATTCTAATTAAATTATTAGAAGCTTGACCATCTCTTAACTGCTAATTCTAAATCCCAATGATGCTAAAGGAACCTGATTTTCAAAAAGAAAAAAATTATGTTTGGAAATAATATGTGAAGAAACCATAATAAAAACATTAATGCATTAAAAAAATTGTAGGTTTTGGTGAGGCAATGAATTAAATTATTCCTGAAGTGTTATCCCAAAGGGAAAATGATCAAGAACAAATATTCAATATCAATGATATTATATAAACACTTGGACAAAAGGAAAACATCCAACAATCTTATCATGAACACAAATGAAGTACTAGAAAACAAGGGAACAAAAACATCTTGAAGCCTGTGGTACAATATTTCTTATTCTAAATCCAATGGATCATTTACAACTTAGACACCTACATTTTTGATGGAGTATCATCCCACATGTAGTAGCATAGCATTTGAACCATTTGGAGTACTATCATCCTACATGCAGTAGTGTAGCATTTGAACCATTTGTAGTTGACTTTCGCTACTACAATGATATAAGCCATCTGGAGTATTATAACTGAAGATTAACTTGAATAGTTGAGTACAAAGAAGTATTATGAGTCATTCAGAGTAATGAATAAAGAACCTACTTATAGTTAACAATCTCAGCTACTGATACTAATATTTTATTTGGCACTAAATTGTATTTTAGTCATTTCTTTAGAATGAATTGTTTTAGATATTGTTAATGATCCTAATATACCTGGAATTGAGATGGACATAAGTAAGATAAAGCAAGAAATAAAGGAAATATAGATAAAAGCCTTAGTTCCCAAAGTGAGTTCTTAATACATACACTTAACAAATAAGGGTTGCTATGATCATCCTCCTAAGAATGGCACTAATGACATTGTAAGAGACATCACATTCTCATAGGAAAAAAGGATAGCAATTGGGTCAAGCAACATTGTTTACAATCTCAAGAGGAATCGAGAAAGATCAATGCTAATTCTTTAGAATCAAAATATTTTGAGAGAAATAATATAGATATCAAATAGTATATTGTCAAAAGCACTCACAAAATAGGGTTTAATACTATAAATAGAAATCGAGAGACTAAAAATAGTTGAAGAAAACCCTTAAATTTTTTGAAACTTGAGTCACCGAAGAACGTTGTTATTACACTAGTGTAGTCGCCATTTGTTAGTCTGAAAATTCTTGGAAGGTGTACCAAAAAGGCTTCACTTAAGTCACTAGGTGAAAAGTGATGCTAACAATGAGTTGATAGCTAATGTCATCTTAGATCTGAAACACAAATTGAAAACATGTAGTAAAAGAAGATATATTCCAACACAGAAAGAAGCAATATAAAGTATCCAGTATAATAACCCAATTGGAAAGACTATTTTAAATGAATAAATCTTTTATTGATAACACATGGTGAAGGAGATCTACATATTGGTCTGTAATTCTCCCTCTGTGGGATGGGTCCTTTTATATCCTCGATGATTCAAAAATCGATTCTCTCTCTCAATGTGAAAAACCCAAGCAAATGTGAAAAACATGGGAGTTCATGAAAAATGACGATAATGTTGACGATGATTATGATCATGGTGAAGAACGAATGAAAACCCCTCATTTATATTGAAAAGTATGGAGTTAGTCTCGAAAACAGAGAACAATAATATATTATTAACCAAATTCAAATCTAACTACTTTGAATACTTTATTATATTTATTGGAGAGGGAAAAATATATTTAAAATGGTTAAATAGTTTTATTTAGAAATAATTAACAAATAAAATGATTTATTAATTATTTCGCAAGAAACAAGAAAGGTGTGAAATCAAAATAATTATTAAATAGTGATTCAATCAATATTCTAATAACATAAATAAGGAAATTTAAATAAATAGTGATTTATTTAAATATTCCTAAGGGATTTGGTCAAAGGTGATGAGGAATAATTATTAAATAATGGTTTAATAATCATTCCTAGAGAAAATTAAATAAATAATGATTTATCCAATTATTCACATGGGGATTTTTTATTTAAATGAGAAAATAATTTAATAAAAGTGGTTTACTAAATTATTTTCCATAGTGAACGTGATTTTACTATGGTAAAATTAAATCTACATGGTGTATTCCGATCCACCTAGTTAGAAATGGCAAGGTGATCATTTTTTGGTCATAACAAAAATGAAGAACAAGATGCATTGATATATAAATTGTTTACTATTCCTACTTTAATCAAAATATCGAGATGAATGGTTTATTTGATATTCGAAAGGTACTTTTCAGAGTCGATCTCATGAATGGAAATGAAATTCATAAAGATTTTGACAAAATTACGTAGGTACACACCACTGGAATTATCTTCAATGGTATCTGGGAAGGAGGAATGATGATGATGTTCATTCTAAGGTGCATCATCTGACATCATGATCCCAATGATTCTTTCATTGGAAGATAATGTATATGAGAAAGGATCAAAGGGTGTGCCATAATCCAGTGATCGATCTACCTAATTGATAGAAGAAAAATTATGGGTTGCACAAGCCACGTAAATGGCTTCATAATCTTGCTCAATGGGGCTAAGCGACATTCGGTCGCCAAAAATATTAATGCCAATTTCAACAGGTACATTCCATGGATTGGCCAAGAATGTAGATGATGATATGATGTTGATATAAGAAACCAAAGTGGACGAGATGGGAAGGGGAGGGTGAGGGAGAAAAAAAATTCCCATAGGTTATGAATCCTTTAATAAACCAACTCCAAGATGTTGATAGGAATGTAAATCTTCCCCTATAAGAGGGACACCTCTAGTAATATTGGAATCAGAGGTGAAAAAGGTGATTTGATTTATGGCCATAATCCCACCTTTATGAGGAAAGGCAATCATTCAAACATAAAATGAAATGATGAAATCCATAGCATAAACCCATGTACATCAAAGTATAATATTATAAGCCAAAGATCTGTCGATAACTTCTACTGCAATGGAGATGGATTTTACCTATAATTCTACTTGGAAGGAATTCATAATCCCACAAGTTTTATATGTCCTTCCATCCAAGGCTTTTAATGTGGTGGTCTCTTGACTCAGCTGGGGTGAACCAATATCCTTCCAGCAAGACAAATACATGATGGAGGTCAAGGCTCCCTCATCCACAATAGAACGATGAATGTTCTTACCGTGGACAACGACTTGAATCATAAAATATAACTAAGCCGAAAGTGGAGGGTCTACTTTCCATGAGAGAAAACAAGTAGGTTGGAATCCGACAGATCGACACATCTGATAACTGACAAACATGCCTTCTTTTGGGTGGGGAAGTTTTGCAACACCTCAAGAGTCGACATAGTGGAAGGATACTGAGCCAAACCTTCAACTATGTTATAACTTAGAGCGGCTCTCGAATGAGGGTTGAAATAAAACTTATGGATAACACTCTTCATAGGCTTCATAGTCAATTTCGTAGAAATCGGAGGTGGAATAGGGTCAGATGAAGATGGAACTGAATTGGCGGGTTGATTAGTAGCGAAGCATTTGGTGGATTTTCATTACTATAGTCTTTATTCCGAGTGGCCATCATGACATCGGATTTAATATTTAGGAGAAAAGCATCAAAATTATGTTAGAGGAAGAGGCATCCTAGGAAACCATATGAGTCTCCTGATTGGGAAATGTGTCAGTCAACATAGTGGGAGAAGCAGATAATTTAAGGAACTGATTTAATTCAACCTAGTATGGAAAATCACGTGTAAAGTGATCCTTGTTACAAATCAAGCATGGCTATTGAGACTTTAGTTTATCATCGAAAGACGCATTTGTTTGTTTATCCTGTGGTGAGGAATCTTTCTTTTTCTTGCCTTTACCTTTCTTCTTTCTTCCAGTTTGTTGTTGAGACTTACCTTTATCAGATGAGATGGTATTTATCTCAAAAGTAGAAGCTGCAGGAGGATGGGATGGATGGTTTTGTGTAGGAGTGGTAAGAGAAATACCCGATGGTTTACTCGCCAAATATGAACTGGCGGAACCTATAATTCCATTTCCATCATGATATTCTTTACCACATGGAGAAGGAATAATATTCGAGGGTCTCAGAGCATTTGGTATCTTATCATAGAGCGTGCCCAATTGGGTATGAAAAAATATAAATATTGAGCGTGAGAAATAACTTTCTCTTCGGTCACAACTCCACCTTTGGCAACATCATCTGTTATGGGAGCTAACAGAGATTTGACAAACCATTCTGCTAACAGCCGATCACAAACATAAGTCTTGACCAACTAGAAACAATGCCTCCACGGGTGAATGTGATCCGAAATGTGCGTAGAGTTTGATTGTTTGAGGTTAGTAAATAATTCCATTCTAGTTTCATATCTAATGGGTAATTGGAAACGTGTGAAGGAGGTAGTGGCTAAAGTGCCGAAGTTGTGGAATGATGTTCTACGTAACTCAATATACCATTTAGTTATGGTGCCCATAAGTGTTCGTTGGAAAATACGGAGTCGAATGGGATCATAATTATGTGAATTGTATGGACACCATAGATGATACGTATAACCTGCGTCGACATGTCTTCTCTAGGATTCACATTGAATTTTTTGATATAAGAAAGCAACTTAGTGGGAATAATCGAACATCATGGTGAACAAGCAATGGGATCATTAGTAAGTCGAGTTAAATCCAGTAATTCAAGAGTAGCTACAAAAAGCAACTGCCGATTAAAGTCCAGAGGTGGATGAACTGGATATGAAGGGAGAGCATGGGAAACAGGAAATTGCATTCCTAGATAAGGAGGATTCTGATAATAAGTAACCAGTTTACCTGAATATGGAGGGTTTTGATAACCAAAATACAATTTTGTTTGTTGCCTAGCCCTAGGATGGCGATAAACTGTTGGATAGTTGGGTTTGGATTTGTTCGCCTTGAAAAGGAACTTGATGTGGTCCATATTGTTTCCTGATACAGGTTTACATTGCCCCTAGTACAGATTCGATTGAGTCTGTGCAAATTTTTTATTAATTTGACCAACTGAAACTTGAGGAGTACCTTGTGTAAGCGATTTAGAAGGTTAGGGACCTTGTACATGTTGATGAATTAGAATCTGGGGAGAACCAGACATCATTTCAATGGCCTATAAATGTTGGCTCACATGTATTTGAGATTTTTGAGGTGTTGATGGATAGGCAGGAATCTGTGATGAAGACAGTAAAGTTTGAGCATTCAACAATCGATCCCAAAAAGAACTAGGTTGAATGGCTAAAGTAGGTTTCTAAACACTGGGAACCATTCCAGGATAAGGAGGACTATAACTATGCGGATTACCATTTTGAGGTATACCAACAATAGGTTCCCCCCCTGCCACGGGAGGAGGGGATGATGGAGGCAACTGTGATCTGGATGGAAGGTACCCAGCATAAGGCGGGTTGGGTTATTGAGGGTATATTTGCCCAATGATATAAGGGCTAGCTTATTGCTCTATTGTATGTGTATATGGAGCAAGAGGAGCAGATTTTGTGGCTTTCATAATATAATTACCATACATTATTCCAAAATTGGATGACATGGGAGAAGTCCAAGGAATGGAAGCCACACCAGAAAAGGTACTAGATAATGACTAATAGATAGGAAGGACAGACGATCCACCATATAAATTATCTTCTAGTGATGTGAAAAAAATATATGGATGTGACACTTGATGTCTCGACCATGGTGGTGGACACAAGATGGGAGATTGAATCAGTTCCATTCATGGTTAACAATCCCAATGAAGATTGTTGTGAGAGATCCATGGGTAGGCCAAAAGAATCAGGTAAAGGAGATTGTGTTTAAGGTTGAGGAGATATAAGAGGATTGATTTCATAAAGATAAAATCCTTACCAATGAACATGAGTAGAAGGATGAGGCTCTTCTTGAGGGATCTCTTCAATACTAAGAAGTCTGTGTGGAAGAGGTTCATCATGAGGCCCAAGATATATCAGTTCTATCTTAGAAAAAGGAATAGAGGAGGAAGGTCCTAAATAATTAGGTGAAGATGGATGAGGCTCCTCGGGTTCAATAACATCAGGAAACAAAGTTTTTGACTCAGAGAGTTCAGATTCAATGACCCCAGGTAACCAAGTCTCATGGACTTCTCTTTCAATTATGTCAGTGTCACCAATAGGAGTAGATGTAGTCTTGGGTTAGGAACTCAAAGGGACATATGATCCTGGCTTATCAATATCAAGAGGAGGGATAGATGTAGTTCCCGATTTTCCTGATTTAATAATTTGTGTTGGCCTATGTATTGGACGATGGTGAGGAGTAGCCTCTGGAGGAAGAGGAGGCTTATTTTGCATTCAGTGTGAATGACGGGGAGGGAGATTTTGTTCTTCCATGTTGGATAATAAATTTCATTAACACAAAATGAAATAAACCAAAAATAGGGTAATATAGGCATAAAGGATTACCAAGCAACTATGAACCACAATATACACCTTGGCAAACAAATTAATTAATGTACGACAACTAATCTCCCTCAATGTTGTGTTCAGTGTATCATGGTATACAAGGCAGTAGACTCAGTTGGATGGATAAAAACCTATTGAGGACTCCCAAAATACACACAATGGTATGTGGGAGTGCAGTCCGTAGTAGTGTTTTCTAATACGTAATCATTTGGTGAGAGTGTTCCCATATACTTTACATGCATGGAGCACCACCAATATACCCAAAGGTATGTCGAGTACGATCCTATAGACTCACATATGTGGAATGGGATTTATCTCCCAAGATTCCATCATGGAAAACAATGACAACTCCTATGTTTAACGATGCCGGAACACGTCTCTAGCCTAGACCTCTAAATATTCGCGTTCATGTTACAAATTATCCTTAGGTTTATTCAATAAATTTTACTATTTATATTTGATTATGTTTTAGTTTTTGGGCTCACCATGAATGTCACTTGAATATCCTAAAATGCAAATCTAGCATGAGAAAATAGAAATAATTTCTCTTTCAATTAAACTCAAGCTAAAGAAGGGAAGAAACAATTAAAATGCAACACACAATATGTAGCAAACAAGATGCAAGATGAAATTTCCTTTCCGATGAAACTGTTCCTATGCCAGTACACATGCAAAACCCTAAATGCTGATATAATTTATTTCTTTTCACTAGAATTAATTTTTGAAATGAAGAAGACCAATATGAAAATGTTCAATTATTGATTCAATTACACTTTTTAGAATGAGGACTAGAACAACAATTCATCCAAGAGGCCACCAATGAAACTAAATTTGTTTACAAGTGACCAAATGATAAGAACAAAGAAAAATTAAAACCAATTCTTGCCGAAGGAAAACAACACAATTGTAAACTGAATAGAGGCTTTAGAGAGACCACAAGGCACTAAAGACTCATCGAAGTTCATATGGAAGTAGGCTGACTAAAGATAGGCTCAAGAACAAAGGAAAAGTCCATGCAACAATAGGGGTCAATGCTGGTGTAGAAGAGGCACCAGTGCATTGCATTGTCAGTGCAGAGTGGGCTAGGGTGAGGTGCAATACTCTGTCAAAGGCATAGGAGGTGCATTGGGCCTGGGAAAGAGAATTATGGCACAAAAATTGCAAAAAAGGCTCGATGAAATCACTTCTTAGGTATTTTTTTGGTTGGGCGATACAACAAAGGTCTATCAAGGAGGTAATCAGACATAGGACAAGGAAATCACCAACGAAATACTCTATTCCCTATTGGGGTGACTAATTTGATATAGAGAGTTATGATTGCAGACAAAGTATTCCCTAGGTCGGTGGCTAACATAGAGAAATAGAGAGACCATGAACCCAATGGTTTTCCTTAAAGTAAATAGATGACAGAGTGAGGCCTACCTAGAATCCTTCGTACACATCACTCCTTCTTTAGCTTGGAAAATCCAATTCCAGCTTTGAGCCCTAGTTCTTCATTAATCTTTAAAGTTAATTCTTGTAGGTTGAAGAAAGCATTTATAAAGGCACTTTAATTCACCCTGGCGACTCCATTTCAATCCTAATATGAAAGATCATAGAAAATGGACTATAGTAAAAGATAGATTAATATTGGTTCTACATTTTCAAGGGGGTTAGTAAGGGAATGTAATTCTAACGAAGTATTATTTCATTTGCACAAAGAAGAGGTAAAGCTTCATAAAATGAAATGTGAATATAAAGAAAACCCCACTAGTGCTCTCCTCCTAGAAGCATATTACCAAAATCATGTAACAAATACCTTAGCAGTTGTTCTTCAAGAGAAGAGGGAAGAAGAGACACATTGCTCGTCAACCAACCAAGATGAAGATACCCTTGACGATCTATCTAATGATTAGGAAAATGAGTACTATTTGGGTTCACATCATGAACGAGATGATTTTGAGAACACGTGTGTTGGGGATAATGAGGCTATGGAAAGTAAAGTTGAGGTTGAACTTACCTTTTTCAAGGAGATCACTCTTGATGAATCTCATTTTGATAACCTTGAGGAAGGTGATCCCATGACCTCCTTGAAGGATGACATCAGATATTATTTACACATTGAAAAGGAGAAATGGGAACTTATAGGGCCTCAATTTGATTGTGCTCCCATTTATGATACCATAAAAGAGGATGATGTTAAGAGTATTTTTCCCTTTCTCCCATGCATTACTTGCGATGACATATCTATCGATACCTCTGGGAAGGAGAATTATTATTTTCCCTTACCTGAAGAAAGACAGTTGGAAATAATTGATTCTCCTTTTAAGGAGAACCCGATATTTGATACTTATAATGAGGGAAGCAATAAGGTTCCTTCCTACCTTCCTTATGATCCCAGGAGTATATTCAAATCACTTAAGCCTCTAGAGTTGGATTTTCAGGATCCCATTGAAAATTCACCATCCCCTTTGATCTTTTCTATTGTTCATCATCTTGAGTCTTCATCGAGTGATTAGCTCATCCCTTTTCATATGACCTCAAGTGATTGTGAGCTCTTTCCCCCTTCCGAGTATAGTATTGAGGAAGAGCCCCTCATTGGTTATACTTTACCTCCTTGGACACACCCTTAGGGTTTTTATCACTCCATGACCCCCCTTCTTTGATGTGACCATCACATTGAGCAACTTATTTGTTTCACTTATTCTTTCCCTCACCCTTCATTCCTCTCTCATCACAACCTTGTGACAACTTCAAAGCAAAATATTATGAGCAATGATTGTGATAAGAGGTTCTTAAGGATAAACATCCATTCCACCATTGTGTACTTAAAGGGAAGGCTCCACATTTCTAGATTGATTGTTCCTTCTCTTAGGGATTCCTCTTACCTCACATGGAAACCATATTTTCCCACATCCCACCCGCAAAATCCTCCATGTGTTTGGGTTTGAAAATACTTTTGGATTTGTTGCATGAGTAATCAGGTAGGAAGGTATATTTATATTGATTTGATGATATGTTGGTTGCACTGGCTTTATTATTACACTTAATATTACCTTCGTCATATGCAAGTTAGGGTAGCATGAATTTCATGATCATTTTGCATTAGAACTAATCTCATATGATATTTGTCATGATCGATTAGCTGCATCTAGACTTAAAAGGACATTTGAAAGATTACTTCTATGAGTCGATTTTATGGGTCTAATCCAATAATGTGTGATCATCAGACGTCATGAAAGAATGTTGCCCTATGTTTTTAATATATTATATGTGTAGGTAACAAATCTATGGTAACCAAGGGATAGTTGGAGTTCTTGTGACCTCCCGTTCGAGTAGCTTCGTCCACTTTTTCAAGAGATCATGTCCTAGTTGGAGCCAGATGTTACCCACCATTTTATGGGTGATATCCCTAGGAGAAAATTTTTCTCCAAGATGGTCCTCAACTAGTAGAGAACAACCCCTTGTAGCCACCAACTAGCTCGTTGCGCCATTTCTCTGACACCTGAGCCATCCGTGTGGTCCCTCACATATCGTGAATGATCGTATGTTTGAAGGTGGGCCTCCCAAACCTAAAGTATGCCTTGTCATTTGGTAATTGAGTATTGTAGTTTGCTTATCATGGATACTTATGGGCATGGATTAATGGGGGGATTCGGCAGAAAGAGTGGGCTAGTTCTGCGTTCTTGTCCCCTATTCATGTTTTGGATGTTAACCTTGGACCCTAGTCCCATGGGATCTCTTTTACTGACCTTTGGGCTTTAGGGATGGTATTACTTGGGAAACCCTTATTTTGATGTGCAGTCCCACTCTCTCATCCACATATATCACTCCCCTTCCACTCATTATAACCCCATTCATAATCTCCCCCACCTGGGTATATATTCCTTGACTGGGTCAACATAGGTTCAACCTTCCCATTCCCCTTGCCCACACGTTGGGTCAGGTATGAATTGATGCCCCAGAGGTTGATATAGTTGAAAATAAAAGTAAAATCATAATTGGCCACATTCAAGAGGAAGATGTACCATAAAATGAAAAAAATGGTCGAGACAAACACATTTAGCATGTGGGAAAAATACAATACATGAGGTCTACCCTATCATCATGGCCACCACCGTGGTTCCTACAGGCCCTAGATGAGCCTCCTTTATCATTCAGGAACCCATGATTGTCCCAAACAGTGGTAGGAAATGAACCAACCTACCTTTAAGGGGGCATCCATTGTTATATATTACACATCATCCTCTTATTCCTTGAGCCTCGGGAATTTAATTAAAGAAAAATCACAAAAGGAAACAAACATATAAATAAGGTGTTGTAGCGACTACAACCAGCCTCCAAAATTTTTCTTATGCTTCAATTTTGGAGCCTTCCTTCTAAACCACAGTAGCTCATCTTACACTGATCTATGTATCCATGCTTCGACTGAGACTTATATTTTCAGTTTGGCTTATGTATGCTTACTTAGCTTATTTTCTAACCCACAAGTTGATCTCCTTACCTGATCCCACAACAGTTTTGGGCTTTCCCTAGAAACTATGTAATTCTTGAGGGAAACTAGCCTTGTTGTTAGGAATTATGCAATCTTGAATGATAGTAAGCCTTGAGCTCAAAAAATGTGCAATGGTGAGGGGGCAGCCCAGCATTGAGACCATAAATTGTGCAACCTTCACTGAGCTAAAAAATAGTGCAGTGCAATGAGACAGAAAGTTTCCCAGTTCTTGGAACTCTGTTGTCTTTCCCAACAGTGTGCATGGCGAGTTTCCCCAGAAAAATAAAAAAGAAAAAAATAAAAAATAATCCATAAAAAATAGGGATCTATTTCTAATATCACGAAGGAGGCACTTGCGCTATTTTTAGAAACTTCTGCCAAGTGTCACCTTTTCCTTGATTTTAGGCATGTGCATCATCAACCCTAATTTGTCCAAATATATTTAATAGATGCTACTAGAGGTCATTTTCGCACTTGATCTTGGAGCTATAGCATTCCTGAGGAGATCAAGGAACCTTCGGTATGATCGTTGTTGCTTTTCCAAGTGAGTTTTGCTTATGTTGTCTTTTGCCTCTTTTTCTGTCACTTTTTATTGTTTGTCTTGTGCGAGTGCTATTTAACTTGTTTCTCTACATGATTTCTGGAATTTTAACTTGTTTTGACTTGTAGAAGTGTTGTTTTAAGTTATAGATCTCCTTTCACAAGTATCGTACGAGTTTTCCTGTTTTTGCGCCAACGATTACTGTTGCAGCGACTCTCCTCACACTATTGGAGATGGAAATATGGCACTATTGGAGATGGAAAATGTTCTTGTTGTGCATGAATAAACCTTTTGTGATGTTTCCCTAACCTCATGCAATCCTTAGGATAAAACCCTAATGATGCATATTCTAGTCACATGATGCATATGCCCTAGCTACATGATATGCCCTATAAAGTGATAATTATTCTCTAGCCCTACAATTGATGATATAAATATATTCATGAAACCCTAACCCTAAGTTTATACCTACAAATCATAACCTTTACCCTTAATCCTAATTCCTAAACCTTAATGTCTGAAATTATTATATCCCTTATTCTTATAAAATGAAACCCTAATCATACATTTACACTAGCATATATTACATTATCTTATGCTACCATACATCACCTTACATTATGCTAGGATTCACTACCATACATAATTAAAAAAAAGGAACATTTTTTGTAAAGTCACGTAATATATTCCAACATATACTATTGTATTCCTTAAAAAAATACATTCATTATGTTGGCATTTCCACTCACATGTCAGCTATCGTTTCCACTCATATTTCAACTATCTACTCACATGGCATACATGTTCCTACATGGCAGACATAATGTATAATGCAGGCAGCATGGCGTAATACATTACTCACATGGAAGACAAGGTCTTTTACATAGTTTTTTTTTAAATGATCCATCTTTCACAGGGAAGAAAAAGGTAATGCATGTGTCATACATCACATGGCATACCAATATTTGACATATCCTCTTCAAGTTTTCATCTTGATAATAAAGGATACTATGAGGCTACATGTCATAAAAATAGAGGGACTGTTTATGGGCCTGACCCAGGTTCAGAGGTTATTTAGCCAAGCAAATCCCAGTACCACTGGCCCTTTCGCAATAATCCACGGAGTGCGGACTGAGGTCTCACCCGAAGTAGTATGGGAGGGTGCTAGAACCAAGTTTCTGCACCCTGGGGATGTTAGATGAGCTTCTAGAGGTCCGCGGTTTGACCCTGCGTGCACGTCGCTACACACACCTGTTAGTCCCTCGCAACCTGTGATGCTGCTTTTGCGCAGCCCTACTTGGGGCGCGACCCATATTATAACCAAGTTCTTTGCTATTTAATCTATTATTACCCAATTACTCAACTTATTTGTGTAAGACTAGTGATAATTAACAGCATATCCAACAATCATATCAGTGCACGCAATAAATAAAACAGTATAAATGTAAAGAAGGCAATACACAAGCAAATACATGGAAATTGGAATCAAATTCTCTTTATTATTATTCGATCAAGATTACAGACTCGACACCACCCTGCGCACTCAGCTACAGGGGCCGCGCACTCAGCTATGGACTCTACTAGGCCTCTGCGCACTCAGCTGCAGAGCCTCTTCCTACTACTATGACCCAATACACTTAGACTCTTACTCTATGCTCGAACCATGCGTATTCATCTATCTCTCCAATTCACTATCTTTACAACTTAGAGCCTCGCTCTATTTATACAATCCCATGGTCCACGAACCATGGGTAGGCCGACATGACATTACATTACTTTACAATACTTAGGGTGGACAATCCTATGACTCATCCTATACTTCGCACTCCGCGCCCATAATTGATGGAGTATTACAATACATTTGACCAAAACTTGGGCTTTGAGCCCCAAAACATATTGTGGGGGGATTTCATGCCCAACAGCCCCCCAACACAATCATCATGACTCATCCTGAGTCACTCTGTTGGTGCGGCGATCTTGGTACGGAGCCCCTCCAACTGGTCCCATACTGCTTGGAGGTCCAAGGCGCACTGTTATGCGATCTGTTGGACCTATTGTATGCACTCTTCCGATGCTTCTTTGGGAGGATCAATTGCCTGCCTTAGTGCATAAATTCCCTGCATCTATGCGAGCTTGCCCTCGATATCTACTATAATGGTGAAGGCCTCATCAATCCATGGCTGAATGCGTGCTTTGAGAAGTTCCTCTTTTTGTCTTACGACATCCACCTGCTCTTTCAGTGCCCTTGCTTGCTGCATCTTTTCCAGCCGTTGAGTGAGGACGACTGTCTGTGCAGTTCCCCTTACATTATCGTACTACTCCTGAAGCTCACGTGCCTCTGTTTCTAGGCATTATATGTTGGGGTCCTCTTGCAAGGATGTGAGGATGCCAAAGGCTTGGTCCAACATACCGGTACAGTCCTGCACTGCCTGTCCAATTTCTTCCAATCCTTTTTGAATAGCACTAATGTGCTGCTCTCTAACTTCCAAAGGAGTGGAAGGTTGTGCTTTCAGCCTTAGCTCGGTAATCTGGAGATTCAGCTCTAGTTGCACACGCATTGTTTCCTCACACGCATTTCGGACTCCACTTGCCAAATAGTGGATCCACATCTCTATTGGTAGGTCTGTGGCAATGGACAACTCTGGGACTCACTGGAATGCTTCATCAACTGTCTACACGATCTGCTAGTTATGTGACACTAGTTCGTGACGTTGCAGGCTGAGCTGTTCGATGTTGATATTTTGCTCACTCATCACCTGAATCGTGCGGCCCTCCCTGACGTGGAGCTCTACTATTATGCCATCCTGTAGTTGGCACAGTGTGTCTCACGGAAGGGCAACCAAATTAATGCCAATTTCCTTGATCCTGCCCACCACGACTCTGTTGTCCTCATTCTCTGCTATTAGCACTCCTTCTAGTAGCACTATGGTGTTGGCCATATTTTCATGTAGCAGCTACTCCATTGCTGATGTTCATGTTGCGCCGTAGGTGACTACGATTCCTTCCTATGGGGGATGCACCTGTAGTTCCTGTAGTTGCGCCCTTAGGGTCCCCAACATAATCTGCTGCTTTGACATGGCTTCCTGGAGTGCTTCCTTGGTGACCTCACAAACCGTGTCACCGATGTCATATAGGTCGCCTTTTGTTAACGTGATCAGGTCGATGGTCAATTTGGAGGCCTTGACCTTTTTCCGTGGACCCAATCTCTCTGTGATGAACGGCCTTTTAAGTTGGCTGGAAGTTGTGCCCGGGTCTGCGCCTTCTTCTGTGAGGTCTATGTCCTCTTCTTCCTATCCTGTAGACAAGTCCTGGCCCTCCTCATCCTACATTGTGGTGGCCCCTATTGTCTGCGCTACTACTCCTACTTTGATGGCCTCTGCCTGCTCCACGGCTGCCTTTTCTACCTCGCTGATAGCCCTTACCTCCACGGTTGTGCCTCTTCTCGGCCAACTTCATGACGCGTGACTTGGCCTCATCCTTTCATTTCTATGTTGCTATCCTATCTAGCTCCACCAGATCTGGGGCGTGCCACTCAGGAGGCCATGATTCTAACACTGAAAAGATTGCATCATCAATGGTGATGAAGGGGAGCTTGGTCCATTGCTGCGTCGGATCCTTATGTGCCTTGATGTAAATATTATGCATGTTTGCCTTGAAGTCTGCAAAGCTCCGTAGGTTGTTGTCCACTGTGGGGGATAGGCACGGTCGTCTATTGATCCACATCCGGATGCTTGCCTCCATGAGCACCCAGAAGATCTTTGTTTTGCAAATCCACTTCATGTCCTTAGTAGCCCAGAGCGACACATACTTTGTGGCCTCTAGTAAGTCCTATTCAATGCTAGGGAATTGACTGTCCTTTGGCAATTCTCGTGTTACCAACAAAATGGACAAGAGCAACTAGGCGTAGTGGAAGGTCTTGCCCTGCTCCTGGGCTTCCTTGTAGTTGGTCAAGAATTCCTCGCAGATGAACTCTGCCCAGTTGAATTGGACCCCCTCTGCGCATTTTTCAGCCAATGCAACTATTGGCGCTGGTACCTCATCGCCACAGCATTTTCTCATTACCTTCCTGACCAGGAGTTGGGTGGATACATGCAACCCTTTATCTTTGATGTTGTTGATTGCGTAACCCCTCTTTTTCTTCTCAAGCTTGTATTTCTTCTTCATGGTCTCCACGAGAGCCAAATCTCTACTTTTGCCTGCTATCACCGCAGGGTCCTTTCCCTTATAGGGGAGCCGGGAAATTCTATGGATGAGATCCACCGTGATGGAAATAGGCTCCTCCAACCATAAGTACCCATCGTGCACTAGGAAAAGTAGCTGCCTGATGACGAAAATAGTGATGGGTGCATGGTGAAAGTGTGAAATCCATAGCAGATGAAGCAATCCAACCTTCTCCACACTGCACAACCATTTTCGCGGCTCTAATGTTGTGACTGGCCCATCCATGCTCTGCTTCATGAGGCTCTCCATCTCTAAGTGTGGGAACTTCTTGCTATCAGTGAGGTCCCAATCTTCAAACTTCATTGTGAGCATGCAGCCCAGGTGTGAGCCGTCAAACACAATTCCATTAAGGATGAGTGGGGTCTGGAGTGCGCTCTTAGTGGCATCTAGATCCTTTGGTATCTTATTTTTCCCTTTCTATGGAGGGACGTACTCATGAAATTTCATTGTAGAGTGCATCGGTTGGATGTCCTCTTCCATGTCTTCTTATTCCTCTATCTCATCGACGAGAGCCTATAGGTCCTCCTCCTTGTCATCTATCTCAATGATGACAGCCTTGAACTTTTCTTCCATTGAGAGTTTACCAAACCATGGATTCCTCGGGGACATGCAAACTGGTCCCGCTGCTTGCTTATCTTTCTTGGGCCTCGGCATCTGAGGCAATTTCGAGATTTTCGGCATGACCACAGTATCTCTGGGAACATCATGTACCATGGGGTTCTGCATGGCCTCATCAGTGGTTCCTAATGTAGAGCCCAAACCTCTCCTAATAGCATCCATCCTGTTTGAACTATCTGTGGTCGTTCGTGAACTTTGGGGCTCAAAAGTCACTCAGCACTCAACACTCTGTGCTCTAATCAACTACTCAAATCTCAAGTGAACAAGTGTTGTCTCGTGGCTAGCCCCTAGAGTTTTATAGTGCCTTTTGAATTCAAATTCAACTGTTACCCCCAATTTTAGGCCATCAATGCTTTCTTGGCGGAAGATTGCCCCAAATCTTGCCCTTAATTCGTGTCTTAAATTCCCGCTACCTGCTCCCTTTTGCCTTAAATCGGACATCCTGTCATGAATAGTGACACCAATGGTCACTTCCCAGCCTACCCATGCGGTAGCGCAGCCCCCCGTACGCGGTCATGACCCTTGTGACATGCTGATTTTGCGCGCACTTCCCTCATTGCACAACTCCCAAACAGTCTCTTTTATAGTCCCGCACTCTCTTTCAACTTCCTGGAGCACTGAGACTGTGCTTCCTACGGCTAGTCAGGTTGTCGCACCACTTGTGTGGGACTTCAACTTGCCTTCCATTATAGTCCGCAGAAACTCCTCAATTACCTTCGTGACAGCCGGAACTGCACATTCTACTGTATGTAGTGTGCTCCCTTGGTTACTGCATTTGGTGAGGTGCAGTCGTGGCCATGGCAGTAGAGTCATAAATTATCAGTGAAAATATTCTAATCCAGTGGTATGATCATCCGCACCTTGTCTTGTTATCCTTGGTTGATCGACAAGACATGCTTGCTTGATCTCGTTTTCCAGCCTTTTAATCTTAGTGTCCATCAAAATGCTTTTCTTCCTCAGTCGTACCCGGTATTTTTCGAGTTCGTGAAGTCTAAGGTTGCCTCGCTGAATGGCTTCTTGAATCTCTATGTGTTCAACCTTACATAGCAGTGTGATTTCTTTGTCCTGGTCTTCGCATACTATCACAACTGCAGGATCTATTACATGCGGATTCCTGTTTGCATTCTCTTCAAAAATTATGGTCCCTACTTTGTTTCGCACCTTTAGAATCATTTCTGCGGTCATGGTTTTGCACATGGTCCTATAGGCCCATCGAACTGCTAGTACGCATAGGTCCCAATCAGTGCGTCTTGCCTAGTGAACCTTGTTCAATACTTCGCACACCCTATTGAATGGTTCGTCGTGGATAATTGGTAGCTCGCATCACCTTTCTTGCTGCTGCAATTTGTTCTGACTCTCTATTCTGGGAGTGGTGTACGCTTGTGTGGGTCATATAGTATGTGTCCGTACCCATCAGGAAAGGTGGGCGCGCAAGTCGTTCTGCCCCTGCTAACTGGCTCACATTCTGAGCTGGGGTTTTCCAAAGTGTAGGAACATCATCCTTTTGCATCCGTGCCAATCCTCAAAATTTCCTTGATGCATACCCAACCATCGTGCGGGCATCGAGTGCAATGCCCACTTCAACGCATCGAACTGTTGTTGTTTTGGTACTGTGCTTTCAATTTTTCTCAGGAATTCATCCACCGCTGTTAACCCTTCATATGTCAGCAGATCCCTTGCTTCTATTGTCACGTAGTGCAATGATCTAACCATCATGTTGGAATTAAGCGTTGTTACTTCGTGCAGCTGATTCTACCATCGTTCTATCTCTTCATCTGAATCTGAGGTGCAGGAGCTTTCGCACTCCCACGAAATCCTTCCATCTTTAGTTGTATTCACCCAATCCTCTTCTCAAGCAGTTATCTTGTAAATACAATCAAGATCGTCATTACTGTCACACACAGGTTCAGTGTATTGCGCTCCTTCGGCTAGATCTATCGGTACTACTACGCGTAGTGACTTTTTCTCAAAGATCATTTTGCGCTTCTTAAGATATATGATTCCATTCATATCGGTGGCCCAATCTATTCCTAATAGCATAGGATAGGGATTACTATCATCGACAATCTCTATCACTTCAAAATTTTCCTGCACGCTCGCACCTTCAATATCTACCATTACCCCTTGCAATCTTCCCATGGGAAAGATCTTCTGTTGGTTCACCATTCATAACTGAATAGGATACCACTGTAGCACGGGTCTACCCATGCGTTCCCATGTTTATTTTGGTAGTACATTTGCATCCGATCCCAGATCCAAGATTACCTGATCCATTTCATATTCGCTAATTTGCGCAGTCAACCTCATTTCCCTTCCTGTGTGCAATGCATGCTTTTTGAGTTTTCGGACCACACGCAGTTATCCTGACCCCGCGCACCTAGTGATAAGTTCCTCCTAGCCCCTTTACTGCCTTGCTGTCACGTAGCAGTTTCATGCATGTCTCCAGAAAGTTAGTGAGCATTGAAGGATGCATTTCTGGTTCTAACTGATCCTTACTACCTGAAGTGGAGGCCTCAGTGAAGCTCTTCTTAGCTTCCATGAATGTCTCCTTCGTACATTCTAAATCAAATTCGGGTTCCTTTGTAGGAGCCTTGCAAAACCACGCACTTTCTTCTGGCTGTTTCCCTTTATCATTTCCATTGGTCACATCACTCCTAAGAATCATGTTTACATTCGGGTCTTCTTCGCGTAGTTCATACCTCATCATCTACTAATTCTGAGTCGGAGGGGGCTGAAGTACCCCTTTTTCGTGTAGTCTCACTATCATTGTAGGGTAGTCTTCTACCTCATGATCAAACTGAGTACAATACAAACATGATATCCTCCTTGGGTTTGTACAATCACGGGCATAGTGCCCTAGCCCTCCGCAATTATAAAGAAACTGTCCGCAACCCCTTCCTCATCCCATTCCACCTCGACCTCGACCACGCCCCTAAAATCCAGCATGTGCCATTCCTACATTCAGGTCGAGGGCTGGTGTTTTGGTCTACACCCTATAGGTAGGGGTCCAATCTATCATTAGTTCGTAGCTTCTACAGGTGCGCTCATCATGGCCTACCGACCTGCAGAAGTTACAAAACAATAGATGGGACATCTGCGTATACTTCTGCAATAGATGAAAATTGTTGGTAGTGTGTTTTCTTCCTATCTGACAAATCGCGCACCATAATGCAAGTGCCGCACTTGGTCCTATCTGTGCCTCAGGTCTTAATGGCATCGGCCCTCCTCCTGCCAAGTAGTTCGCAAACACTGAATAGTGGTCCTTGTCATGCCCCTGGCCTTTGCATTTTATGCACCATACCTCCTCGAACGCCTCCGGCCTCCTGTTTCAAACTTTGCATTTCGAGACACAAATTTTTCAATTACACATGGATTTTTTGGACTCCTAGACCAGGGCCTTGTATAGGGGTCTCATGCAATCTCATCACCATTTCTAAAGCTTCGGCCTGGGTGGAAAGTTTTTGCTGTGACAGTGCTATCCTTAAGTGTGGTGTCAGTGATGCTACAAACAATGCGTGGTGATGTCCACCTGTCAACATCATGTTGGCTTCGTGAATCATACCCTTCAGTCTTTGGTCCAAATCCAAAGGGGTCTCACCCAGGAGCATCGTGATCTCCTTAAACCCAATGATTGATTGTGTTTCCGACTTTGGCTTGCGAAATTCCCTGTTCAGCGCAACTTGGATCACTGCAATTCCTGTGTTTGGATGGTCATTAGAATTCTTAATGTACCATGTTATTGCATGATCCTGCAACGCGCTTACCAGTGTAGCCTTCCTAATATTGTCATCCGCAACGACTTGTGCTTCCCAAACTGCTCTTACCACGAACAAGAATTGGTTCGGATCTTCATTCCCTACACCTCTGAATACCGATAATTTGATCACACTTGCCCTACTGAACTGTGGTGGTGGCAAAGGTGGGGTGGGTGGAGATGGCGATGAGGAGGGTGAGATGGGTGGCGGTGTGGGTGGAGGTGGTAAATGCAGAATGCGCTGCCTTATCAAACTGACCGCGCTTCTCGGAGAAACTTTCACGAGCTCTTCCTCACTTTCCTGCGAGGGGGAAATTAAGGGACTGGTTTCCAATTCTTCACTACTTCCTCTTCTGTAGATCTTCCCACTTTGCATGGTCCCAAACATTAATTGATTCGCATAACCCGCTTTTCACACAATAGCATCTTAATCCAAGTGTTCAAAGATTTAATATACTTACCTCGTGGTCCCTTGAGGAAATGTCGCTCTGCTTCACTGTAGCTAACGGTCATATCTACCACGAACTCAGTGATAAATCCTCCTATAATTCGGTCGAGCCAATGGTCCACAACTCGTGTGATCTTATGTCCTAACGCTTCTAATCTATGCACAAATTTCGGAGTCCACATAATTGCTTTGTCGAGCCTACACCTTCCCTGATTGTTTGCTAGCTTCGTAAGCCACTCATACAGCTCAGAAGGAAAGGATACAAAGAAAATTTTGTGGATTTCCGTATACAATTAGCGCTCCAACCACTGTTCCTTAGTCACTCGCGGATTTATGTTTTCTTGCACCACGAACTCGTGAATATTCTTATCCAACCACTCTTCAATTTCTTTCTTTGTTGGATTCCAGTGGCATGACATTAGACATCCCTTATGCAGATCCTAGTCTCAGCAACGGAACCATTTGTTGGCTTGTATGGTCCTGACCCAGGTTCAGAGGTGATTTAGCCAAGCAAATCTTGGTACCACTGGCCCTTTCGGCAACAGTCCCTGGAGCGTGGACTGAGGTCTCACCCAAAGTAGTATGGGAGGGTGCTAGAACTAGGTTTCCACACCCTAGGGATGTCTGATGAGCTTCTGGAGGTCCGCGTTTGACCCTGCGCGCACGTCACTATGTGCACCTGTTAGTCCCTCGCAACATTTGATGCTTCTTCCACACATCTCTACTCGAGACGTGACCCATATTATACCCAAGTTCCTTGCTATTTAATCTGTTATTACGTGATAACTCAACTTATTTGTATAAGACTAGTGATAATTAATAGCATATCCAACAATCATATCAGTGCGCGCGATAAACAAAATAGTATAAATGTAAAGAAGGAAATACATAAGCAGATACACAGAAATTGGAATCAACTTCTCTTTATAATTCTTCAATTAAGATTACATACTTGACACCGCCCTGCGCACTCAGCTGCAGAGCCTCTTCCTACTACTACGAACCAATACACTTAGACTCTTACTCTATGCTCGAACCATGCATATTCATCTATCTCTCCAATTCACTATATTTATAACTTAGAGCCTCGCTCTAGTTATACAATCCCATGGTCCATGGACCATGGGTAGGCTGACATAACATTACATTACTTTACAATACCTAGGGAGAACAACCCTATGACTCATCCTATACTTAGCGCTCCGCGCCCGTAATTCGTAGAGTCTTACAATGCATTTGACCAAAACTTGGGCTTTAAGCCCCAAAACATGCTGTGGGGGGATTCCATGCCCAAAAAGGACACCAAGTTTACATATTTAAATATCTTTCTCTTGACATGTCAACTTCCTCCTTCCAAATACTCCTTCTCGACTCATCTTTAAAAACCAATGGACATGTCTCTTGAAGAGTGACAAAATGTATAAATAAAAGTCATTTGAACTCATTGATGGTGAACCATGTAGCAAGTGTGATAGGAGAGCGAGAAAAAATTTAAAATAAGACCTTACATCTCACAGAAAAATTAAATTGTTTGGTTGGATATTTGGAATTTATAGAGACAGAGACACAAAGATATTTTCCGAAACTACAAATTTGGACTGTAGAATCTATGTTCACAATCAAAGACTTGGGTTAGTAACATAGTGAACTATGGAAGCGCGACAATAACCATTGAATCCATATTGAAGATTATGACAACAAGCTTAAAGATTCGAACAACAATATTAAAGATTCCAACATATCAGTGGTATCACAACTTAACTTGACAAAAACCCAGTGGAAAAATTACACTACAACTTGGACAACTTTCTTGTGAAAGAACTCCCTCACCTCAGACCCGTGGTGATACTGGTGACTTCAAACATATAATATTTAACACCTGTTGAAGGCTCGGACCAAAATTAAAAGAAAAACAAGCTTGGTAAGACTATAAGGCTTGTGGGAAATAACATTTGAAGACCTCAGACAACAAACCTATGGTAAGCACACTTGTATTGGATATTCATGGTGGAATTTAACCTTCAAACTTCGTGGACAAACCTTATTCAAAGTTTTGAATTAGAGGCTTGAAATGTGAGCTCGAATCACAAGACTAATATACTTCAAACCTCTTTTAAACTAAGATTGGGCTATCCTTTGTGACACTTTGGAGCATCATTAGAAGACTTGTTGAAGTACCATTAACATCGCATCTTTAAGAATATATTGAAGGCCTAATGGAGTAGTTCTTTTGTAGAATATTGATGTGACATGAAGAGCATTGAAGACTCCTACCAAAATTATTGAAGCAGACCTCTATCCTTGGAGAGGATTTGGAGAAGATTTTGTAGGCCCTAAGAATTGATTCTTTGAGGACTTGTGGAGAGAAAAGAGCCTTTGAGCATTAGAATTTTATACTCGTTGAAGGAGTGATTGAAAACATTGTATACATATTGAAGAAGTCCTTGAAGAGGCTTAGAATTGGAAATTGTGAAGCACTTGAAGATTTGTTTGGTGCAGAACTTGAGTTTCCTATTGAAGACACCTTGAAGGATACTTGAAGATAATTGAAAGACTTGTAGAAGATGGTCTTGGAGATACTATTGGATGCATTGATGCATTGAATCCATTATGAGGTGACCTTGAAGATTATGTTTGGGTGACATAAAGAGCAGTGATGACACCTTATAAGAGGTCAAGGTTGTCATTGATGATGTGACATGGATACTACAGTGAAGACTAAGCGAAGATTGATAGAGATTGTTGAAGAAGACATTGGGAGCCGTGAAGTATAACCAAATATATTTTGACGAAGTGAAGATGAGGGTTGGAGCCCAAGAGGTTGGAGCCTCAAAAAGACAAGGTTGGTGCCTTGGAGGATAGGGTTGGAGCCCTAAAGGATCAAAGTACTCAAGAAACAAGGTCGGAGCTTGAACCAGATATAGGGTTGTATCCCTTGAGGTTGGTGCCTCTAAATTGACAAGTTTGGAACCTTAGAAGTCCAATTCAGTGCTTGGCACAATACAGGTTAGAGCCTGGGATATTAAAGATCAGTGTCTTCATCTAGGGTTGTGTCGATGGTGTTGGACCCACCAACATTCAGGGGATCTCCCAGGTATGAAGTCCCAACTAGATCTCACACCATTTGGTGTAAGAGTCCCATCTGGTACGATGGCCCAGTTGCCATTATCTTAAAGATATGCCTTAGCTCTTGCTTGCCAGCACGTGAGAGTGGTATGCTTTGTCTTAGAACAACGAGGTTTGTGTGATTGGTGAGTGCTAGTGTTACTTGTGTCAAGGTTCTCTCACCGCAGAGGGAGAGGGTGGAAGTGAGTCTCTAGTCGGAAGGGAAGAGTCCCAACTCCGTTAGAGACACACAACACGACAGTACATGTGCAGCTTCTGGTGGAGTAGTCCACACGGATGCAATAGTCACAAACACACAATGAATGAGTATCACATACAACACCCAACAGAATAGTCCACACAAGTGCTACAGTCGATATAACAAGTTTATCAGAATGGTTATGTCTAGTGTCTAACGAGGTATCCCACACGGCAAGACAGTGTTAAAAACTTGTATAACACATTTTCATAAGAACATGTATTAGAAAAACTGAAATATTTCAACCGTCTTAACACAGGTTAAAGCAACATGCATTGAAAGTTCAATTAATAGTCTTACAAACAATTATAATACATGTGTGAAAACGTGTCATCTTGTTAACATGCTTCTGAACTAAGTGAAAGTTCCAAGACACATTGGTACACCATACATTACTAACCCTGTAAGCAGGGAGTTGGAGCCACAACTCGCTCCTCAAAGAAAATATTATAGACTCTCAAAGCTATGTGGGAGGAGCTGAGGTTAAAATTCTTTTTCATGTACAAATGAGGGGTGTTTATAGCCAAGGGTGAAACTGACCCTTACGATTGTTCAACTTCCCTCATGACTGCTTGACTGACATGACTCTTCAACTTTACATGACTCTTCAACTATACAAGTGGGTCTCTTGGACTTCCACGTTACTTTACATTGATTACAACAGTATGCCCCACAATAGTGATGTGCTCGAGATGACTCATGACATGACTCGACACGACATTGCTGGTATTTTCATGCTGCTTGTGGTGTCCATGTCAATTTGCAATGATGTTGAGTGATGGATGTGCTCTTAGTGTATCATAGCTTCATCTCTGCTGGACAAGGTGTGCGAAGTCTTTGATGGTCTTGGTGTTCAATTGATGTTTGCACGTGCATGTTCCTCCTTCGCTTGTAATTTGACATGCTTCATGTGTTCATCTGTTTTCAAACAAATCTCCTTGCATGCATTCCTCGTTCGTCCATTCGCAAAACAATATCCTCGTATGCATTCGTCGTTCGTCCATTCATGAACGAATCTCCTCACATGCTCTCCTTGTTCTTCTGTTCGATCTCCTCACATGCTCTCCTTGTTCATCTCGTTCATCATCGTGTCATGTCTGATCCATGTCCCAGTATCTGCAATCGCTCATGATGAGATGACATCAAATCCATAAATCTCCTAGTCTACCATGATGGATTATCATTTTCTTTCAGATGCAGATGACTGAGAGAGAGGACGAGGCTCTTGAAACTGGGTAAGGAAGATTTCAAGCCAGGATGCAGGCTCCGGGCACTGCCAGTGAAAATAACAGTGAGGTCACTCAAAGACTGAGATGCGCAATCCGGATCAACAGTGACTGTCTGTTGGATCTGGCTCAGCTAGAGGGTAGATCTGTGTAATTTTTATGGAAGTGGTGTAGGCAGTAGAGGGGTTGGTAGAAAAAATTACAGAAATTCTCCAGGGAGCTGGCAGTAGGCTGCAAAATGCTTACTTGTAAAAAGTGCGCATTTTTTCTTGGGAGCTGGCATCAGGTTGTGGGAGTCTGCTTGCAAAAACTGTGTAATTGCTGGGAGGCTGGCCTGCTGAACATCCCATCGCAGTTTCTGAGCTAAGAAATATGTTGGGAAGATGGGAGATTTCTAATGAAAACTGTGCAGCTTTCCAGGTGATGAGCACTAGTATTGCAACAAGAATGTTGTAACTCCTAGGCTACCAGCTTTACTTTATCAACCAGAGGTTCGTACAAACTTGGAGGTGACAGTGTTGTATACACAAGTAAAAGTGATGGTTCTTCTTTTGTCACTTGTTCAGCTAGCAAGAGACCACTGGGGGTTTTCAAGCCAGACTTCTATGGATTTAGAAGAAGCTTGGTTTCTTGATGAAAGAAAGGGAAATCTACTCTAAGATAGAGCTGATCTATTGCAATAACGAAAAAGACCGAAATTCAATGCTAAATCATATCATTTCCTAATTTAACTGCTAAGAAACTATGCTCTGCAATAAGGCTAAATTAACATGAACCAAATGCTATTGTCTAAGCATGGAAGATAAAAGAATCAAACATCACTATTGTGCAAGTAAAGGGACTGAAATAACTATGTTTTTGTCTTTCTGTTCTTTTCATGCAAAATCAAATATGAAAAATAATCTCTTGTGGTGATGTGGCAGGTGGTTTAGGGATGTTTGAGGATGGCTAGAAGGTTTAGGAGATGGTTGGATGGTGTGGAAGACCCTTGGGTGACCTTTGGGGGCTTCCTAGAGGTTTTCCCTCAATTCAGCCTCAAAACAGGCCACTACAAGAAAACCTATAGGATGTACTAGAAACCTACATGATTCCCTGTATTTCTATAGGATGCAGCCGTGTGTGAAACGATGGGTGTTGGAGGTGATGGAAAGCTTAGGGAAGGTGGTTGATGGGTGGAATGGAGTGAGAAGAGGCCCAGGATCACTCAAAACCCAAAACTATGTTTAGGAGATGGTTGGATTCACTCAAAATGCTTGAGGGATTTTCTATGTAAAATGATGAAATTGGTGAAGGGTTTGATGAAAACGAGGAATGCCTATGGGTGAATCAATTTGGAAGGTGGTTTCGAACTATGAGATATCTATCTACTTCTGAAATTCCTACTCTACATCAAACATGTGTAATTTCCAAAAAGTCACGTAAACAAGAAGAATTCTCATGAACTAGAAAAGTAGAATTTAATGAACTAACTATCTACCTTATGCATGAAGAAATTGTTGAATAACATGGAGTCATAGATGAGATCTACTACAAGAATGAAGATAGAAGAGATGGCAATGAAATCCTACTTTGCAAAACTAATCAAATTCTAGCTTAAGTACAACAAATTTGAAATATCATGAAAGAAATGGAAATCTGTCTTTTTGGGCTGCATAAAGGAAGAAGTGAGGCCAAGACACCTATTGACAGCTTTGTGGTTCTTCTTTTATCCCTTCCAACCTACTACTAAAGTAAGGCACAAATGGAAGCAAACTAATAAACAACCAATCAAATCTACACTACTTGCAATGAAAATACCTCTAAAGACAAATTAACAATGAAGCTATGAAACTAAGCTAAACATACAAATACAAAAAGAGGAGCCTTGGCTACTAGGGTTGGGACCTAACCCAAGAGCTTCAGCCCTCTGAGTTAACTCAATGTTGGCTCAAAACAAAACTCATTCTTATTACCAAAACAGAAAATTACATCAAAATCTTCCACAAGTCTGGAGCTCAAAAATAACTTAGAGTTTTAAAACAAAAATTCAAATCCTAATGAGGCTCTAGGCCTCTCTACTTATACAACTGAAGTCCCCAACAAATTCCTTAAAATTAGGGAGGCTCAGCTCCCAAACTCGAGATAAACTAGCTCTTTGTCTCTCACTTGCTCAGATGCCTTCTAATCCTCATGACTTGGTTGCTTTCACTCCAAGCTGGTGTGATAAATGGAGGAATATTCGAATTGGGGAGAAGTAAATGAGGAGGATTTACCTCCTACAATCCCTCTCCCTTGTCCCATTCGAGTTTCAACCTTAGTCTTTGCCAAAATTGCTTGATTTTTTCCTTCAAACCCGCATTCAATGCATATTAGTCCACTAGGCATGATATCCCACTCTAACTTATCTCATAAACAAAATATAATAAAAAACATGTAACAAGTTGTGAGAAAAGTTGGTTTGACTAAGCTAGGAGGTGAATTAAGGCCCATATAATTACCCAATGATGACGCTCATCATCACATCCTACTGAAATTGTTGCTCATCCTCTGAGTAACTCAATCAATATACATATCTTTCATGGCTCTAGTGGCCTCCCTAACATCCCATGCCTCTACTGTGGTTTCCTCTTCTTGTTCATAGAAACGTGCTTTCTTTTCTACCTCCTCCCACTGCCTCTTTTCTTTGTTTTCCCTCCTTCCTTCTAGCATTCCTAAGAGAAATGGTGGACTGAGTTTCAAGCCAATCTAATTGACTTTGAGCCTTTGCATGGATTACGTGTACATGGGTGTCCTATTTAGTTCTTCTCTCATTCTTTGATGGGAGTGGTACTCTCTTATCTTTAAACTATATGGAAATTTGTTCCATCTCCTGAGGAAATCATGTATGTTGTCATCCCCTAACAACCTGAACATGTCCTCAAAATGTGAAATTTCTTGCTCTTGGGCAGCAAGATACCTGGGTGCAAGTTGAGGATCATTTTCAATTAAATTATGTGTGCTAATGAGGGGATTGGATTGCTCAACTCTGATCATAAGGGGCTTTGTTTTTTCTTTTGCCAATATCTTCTTTATTTAGCCCTTGCTTCCTCATGGTTCAGCCATGATGCCAAAGCCATCAACTGTAAATCTCTTAGCTTGGCATTATGGTCCCATACATTCATGTCTGTTAAGGCCATTTTATGCAAATAAAACTCAAACATCTTGGCCCTGTCTTCCAATGTACTTTGATCACAAAGATAAATGAACTATCTATAATCCTGAAATGGCATAGTGCCTCTTTGTGTTAGGGTCTTAATATGGAACTACAACCACTGTTCCCCGAGGTATAGGATATAGGATTTAGCTGGAATCCTACACTAGATTTCTTCCAAAGAGAGACTGGCCATACATGCCAATTGGTTCCCTCTTTCTTGCAGCTGTCCTTTCAACCATGCATTTTCTGTCTCTAACTGACTTCTCATTATGGCTTCTCTATCTCCCAAGCTACTTAATTCTCTGCCCATCTCCTTGAGCTTTTCCTCCATGTGACCAATGTATTCCACCCCCTTGGATTTGGAAATCTGCATCCATCGATGAGTTTTGGCTCTCTCCTTCTCAAGCTCAAAGAATAGTGGAATAGAAATTTTTTGTGGAATGACCCTACCCCCTTCAATAAATCTGTAGTAGGATTCAAGGTTAGGTTGGGGGCTAGGTTCCTTTAACTCTGGGTCCTCTTCTTTAGTTTCTTATTGTAGGCTTCCCTCCTTATCCACTTTTTGTGTCTCTTGTAAGTTTAGCAGAGTATCCTTTAGGACTGCTTCGACTTCCTGTAGGTCCTACTATGTATCTCGTAGGATTGCTTTTCCCTTGGATGAGGTGGATCTAGTTATATGCCTTCTCACATAGGTGACAGGAGACTTAGGAGGAGGCATTTTCTCCTGCTGTTTAGGTGAGTCCTAAATCACAATGGAAATTTTGGTTGGTGTTTGGGGTTTCCCCTGCCTTATCCTTATGCTTTTCCTTGTCCTGAAATATAAGGGGGTCTACCTCTGTCTTTTTCCTTTGTGTTTGATAGGGGTGCTAAGAGTAGTGAGGGCAGTTGTTGCTTCTCTCTCAATGGCCTCTGGAGACACCCTAGGTGACTCCTCCTTGTCTTCTGCCTCCTCTTTTTCATTGTCCTTTTCCTCTCTATTTTTCCTCGCCTCTTCTTCTTCTAGCCCCTCAACTTGTTTATCAATCTCTTCTTTGTCATCTTCCTCTATTTCCTCATCTTTCTCTTTCTCTTTCTCCTCTTATTCTTCATCTTCCTCCTCATTTATCTCATCCTCATCCTGCTCTGCTTCTTCTTCCTTTGCTTCAGTCTCTTCCTCATCTTTTCACTGACAATAAGACTAACATCATATGTGAGAGCCTTGATGTCCTCCTCTATCTACATGTCTTTGAAAATTGACCATTAGATAGGAATTCTGAGGTTTTGGAGGGCATCTTCTATGATGATTCTGATTAACACATGATAATCTAATTGTTGGGAATTTCCCTCTTGCACCTTTATGCTTTTGTTTATCAATGATTGCATAAGGAAGCATGGTATGTTGAGCCTGTGGTGAGGAGGTGTTTCTACTACAAACCTCAACTCTTCAAGAAGACTAAAGTGATAGCCCTAGACAACACTATACCTACCCTCACATGATATGTATTTGATAAGTTGGTAGCTCACCTCAATCCAGGGATATGGCAGGCTTGCTCTCCTTACTCCATTCTTATCTTCAATGGGTTCCTCACCTTCTAAAAAGAATTTCCTCTTGGCAATCTGACTATCTCCCTTGTCTTCCTTCCTCCATGGTACTCCTAGGGGAAGTGTGGTAACTCTGTTAATGAGTTCAGGGGTGAGCTCTATGGAGAGGCCTCTTACCACAACAGTGGCATGGACTCTAGTAAGTGGAATGAGGGAGAGAGAAAACTCTCGAGCCACTTCATCATCATACCCTCTTAATTTTTCAAAATACCCCATCCAGTTATGCCTTGTGAAGATTTCTAGCACCTGAGGGTGTTGTTGAATTCTCATAGTGTTAATGGGCTCCCTTATATTAAACCCTCCTATCATCTTGCTTTGTGAAGTTTGAGGAAATGAGAAGGTTGATCCAATTTTTAAATGCAATATTAAATAACTAAAATGACTGTGTGGACAATTCCCTTACACAACTGCCAAATTCACTCAAACTAGAGGATTTCTTATTCAATTCACTTGGAAAAAGTGAAGTAATTACAGAGCCTACCTCTTCATAGTGTTTGATATGGCCAAACCCCATGTTTTCCCCTCTGAAACTCCTCTTGGCCAATCCTGTAGACTGTCTCTATGTATCTTGTAGGAATCCCATGTGCAATCCTGTAGGGTTTCCTCTGCAATCCTGTAGGAAGTCCTATGCAGAAAAATGATGGATTTTTCCTCTTTTGTAGGTGGCCTGGGTATGAGAGTGACTTTTGCAAGAGTGAGACTCGAGGAAATGCATGCATGAGTGCATGGGGATCAACAAATATTTCTTCTTATGTCTGAGTTATGTGAGGTGGTGTGCTGGCAGTGGAGGTACGTTTTCTATTTTTGGACCATTGGTCCCCACTACCACCTCATCATTTCCCCCTCCTCATAATCAACTCCCAGTTCATGCCTCTGTAGACTTAACTATTTTTGTCCTGCTCTTCTCCTTTTTGACTTGACTGTTGCCACGTGTGGGAGGACCAACTGTTTTGTCTTCGTCGATTGAATGAAGGTGGCCAAGTTAACTGACCACCTTTTGCTTATAAACCAACTTACTCGTAACCTTTACATCTTTTGACTACATTATGAAAATGAAAGAGTGAGCGAGATACTTACCTGTGGTGCTAACCCTTGCTACAGTTGTTGAAGATCGGAGGTGTTTGCTATGTGTTGGCTGCATGTTATTTTTTTCCTTTTTTTTATTTCTCCCTGATGATTCTTTTGATTTGCAGGTACCTGGTGTTGAAGATGTTGGTGTTGGTTCTGCTTTGGAGCTCATCCTCCTCTTGGATCATTATGCTAGAAGATTGCTACAATCATGATTTGTATTCTATGGGATAGGCTGCTACAGGATGTCCTGTAGCTACTTCTCCCTTAGAACACTTAATCATACACTCTACTGGGATTTTGAGGATGGTGACATGGGTTGAGAGGAAGACTAGGAGTGCCAGACATACTCAAGTGCTGCTCCCTTCTGCTCCCTATTTCATGTTTTTTTCTTGAAGACTGTGACAAATATATTTTTTTGAAACTATTTTTTTTTTTTTTTATGGTGACTGCAGGGGTGATGAAAGTGGACATAGGTATGGTATGAAATGTTGTTGTAGGGGTGTTATTTCTTTGACAAAGCATGTCATTTTATTTTTTTCCCTAGGGTTACTTCCTGAAGGATTCCCAAGCCACTTTAATTCCTACAGGATCATCTTGTAGGTTTACAGGGGATCCTGTAGAAAACACAGTCCCCTTGTAAACTGAAACAAAGGAGTGAAAAAATGGAAGAAATGGTGGAGTGATGAATGAAAATGAGTGGAAGAATAAAAATGTGAGTGAAATAGGTCCCTCTTTTATCCTCTATTCTCTGATCGTCCTCCTTGCTGACCTGCAAATAGAAATTTTCATGATTTTTTTCTTCTTTTTTTTTTGAAAACAACTAGGTTTCCTCTGAGAGGTTTTCATCCTAGTTGTTTGCCCTGGGCGCCTCAAGAGAGGTTTTCACCCAAGGATATTTTTATTTTCCTTTTTTGACACCATTGGGTTGCCCCAAGAGGTTTTCAACCCAATAGTGGGACTCAGGCACCTCATGGAGGTTTTCACCTCAGTCCTTTTTTTTCTTTTTTTTTTCTCAGTGGTTTGATGAGGTAGGAGCTAAAACTTGCTCCACTACCATCACTGTTTTATTGATATCATCAATGAACTCTTGCTTTGACAATGGTATTTTGTAAAATCTCAATCGGTGCCCATTAACAAGTAAAGGAATGGCCTCTTCATCTATGGTTGTGATCTGCACTGAACCATTATCATGACATCTCTCCATAACATAAGGTCCTAGCCATCTTGTCCTCAACTTGCCATTAAAGTATTTATATCTGGAATCATATAACAAGGCCCAATCACCTTCTTGAAATTGTTTATCCTTGATGTTTTTATCATGCCATATATTTCTATGAAGTTGGGGTACCTCCGTGTGTAGGAGGGCCTACATTCTGAACTTGTCTAAACCATTTAACTACAACAATCTCTCTTTTGGTGCACTGCTGAGATCTAGATCTAGTTGAGTTGCCATCCTTGGTGTGTTATACTCAAGCTCAATGGACAGCAAGGCCTTTTTCCCATAGACCAACTCATAGGGTGTGAATCTAGTGGTGATCTTCTGGGTGGTATTATAGGCCCAGGTGGCCTCAACTAGTCTATCTGCCCAATCTTTCCTACTAGTGTTAACCACTTTGGTCAAGATGCCCTCCAGCACTCTGTTGGTCACCTCCACTTGCCCATTAGCTTGTGGGTGATAATGAGTGGAGGTCCTATGCTTGATCTTGTGTTGGCTAAGAAATTCTTCAATCATGTTGGAGGTAAACTGGTTTCCTTGATCAGTGACCAGTTCTCTAGGGTACCCAAATTTGTAGAATACATTCTCCCTTAAGAACTCAACCACCTTCTCTTCTATTGTTGCCTTAATTCCCTTGGTTTCAGCCCACTTAGTCAGATAGTCAGTGCACACAATGATGTAATGTTTTTTCTTGGAAGGAAGGTCAATAGGTCCAATGAAGTTCATGCCCCACTTGTCAAATGGCTCGAATGTCACTTGAGGCTGCAGGGGAATTTCATCCCTTGGAGTAGGCTTTCCCATCCTTTGGCACCAATCACAATGACTAGTATATATTTTCACATCCTAATGAAGAGTGGGCCAATAATAACCTGCTTGTAACATTTTGAATGTTGTCCTCTTTTCTACAAAGTGACCTCCACAAGGCCCATCATGACAGGTCAGAAGGATGTCAAAGGTTTCCTCTCCCTAACACACCTTCTCAAGATTTGATTTGGGCCAAGTTTGAAGAGGTTGCCCCCAATCCAAGTGAAAGGGGAGCTCTTCCTTATAATCTTTCTTTTCTCTTTGGAGGACAAGCTCGATGGGAACTGTGTAGATACCAAATAGTTTTCTATGTCAACAAACCATCGAGAGAGACCTGAAATGGAGAACAAGTGTTCATCTGGTAACTAGTCATCAACCATTCCCTCTTCACCTACAGGAAAAGTTAGTCTGGACAAAAAGTCTGCAACAACATTTTCCTTACCAGGCTTATCAACAATAGTTAGATGAAACTGTTGTAATAAAAGAAACCATCTTATAATACGATAATTCACATTAGGCTTATTCATTAAATATTTGATTGCAGTATGGTCAGTATGGACAAATTTTTGATAGCCTGTAATATAATGCCTAAATTTGTTCAATGAATGCAAAACAACCAAGAGCTCCTTTTCGGTCACTATGTAGTTCAGTTCTGCCTTTGATAGATTCTTACTAGTAAAGTGAATGGCATAAGGCAATTCTTCATATATCTCACCTAGGGCTGCTCCTATGGCTTTGTGTGAGGCATCAGCATGAATGTGAAAAGGAAGGGCCCAATTTGGACCTCGGAGAATTGGGGCAGTGGTTAACTTGTTGTTTAGGATGTCCAAGCCCTCTTGACAACTTTTTGACCATATAAACTCAGAGTCCTTGGCCAACAACCCAAATAAAGGAGAGGCCAACTTGGTGAAGTCCTTTATGAACCTTCGGTAGTATTCAACTAATCCTAGGAAACTTTTGACATCTCTTTGCTTTTGAGGAGTTGGGACCCTTTGGATAATAGCTATTTTTTTGGGTTCCACCTGTAGTCCTTGTTGAGATATTGAATGACCCATCACCGTCCCTTCAGTCATCAAGAATTTACATTTCTCAGGACCGAGAGACAAGTTCATCTCAATGCATTTGTGTAGTACCTTACCTAATTTGGACAAAGCCTCCTCAAAATCACCCCCATGAGGTGTGAAATCATCCATATAGATTTCTGCCACATCATGGACCAACTCAATAAAGATACTCAGGACTGCTCTCTGAAAGGTGGTAGGAGCATTGCATAGGACAAAAGGAAGGACCCTATAGGCAAAAGTGCCCCAAGGACAAGTGAAGGTGGTTTTATCCTAGTCTTCTGGGATAATCTGAATTTGGTTGTATCCGCTGAATCCATCTAGGAAAGAGAAAAACTCTTTCCTTGCCAGGTCATCTAGCACGTGGTCTATGAAAGGTAGAGGGAAATGGTCCTTCTTTGTGGCTTTGTTCAGTTCCCTGTAATCAACACAAATCCTCCAGTTACCATTTTTCTTGGGAACTAACACCAGAGGGGAGACCCACTCACTGTCGGAGATAGGATAAATGAATCCTACATCTAGCAATTTTTGCAATTCTTTTTTGACTATATCTTTAAGAGCTAGATTCATCCTCCTTTGGGGTTGTCAGATTAGCTTGCAAACTTCCTTGATATAAATATTATGAGTACACACTGAGGGTTGTACTCCCTTAATTTCTTTGTAACTTCAAGCGAAGGCATCCAGATGTTCCTTTAGCGTGTTGCACAACTTCCCCTCTTGGAGAACAAAAAGAGATGGATTGATTTTCAAAGTTTTCTCAGGGCCGAACTCTATGGTTTTGACATGGATAGGATTGGATTTGGCCAAATACATATCAATTGGATGGTTGTTCTGGGTTTCCTTTACTACTTATTCTAGAGACAATGTACTAGGAGTTGGACTTTGGAGCAGATGTTCAGTCAAATTCTCTTCATCCTGTGGTCCTCTTCCCATGGTTGTTTCTAAGGTATATAGTTGGGTAGTATAAGCTCCATCTTCTTCCTCCTCTTCCAACCATAAAGGTAAATCATGTTCTAGCGGTTTCTGAGCAGGAGGGTATAGGACTAACAACTTGGACATATGCCCATTCTTAATGGTCATATTCCCAGCTCTGCAGTTGATGTAAGCATCGGCAATGGCCAACCAAGGCCTCCCAAGGATGAGAGGATAACCAGTAAGCTTAGCCTTAGGCTGTAGAGCTAGGAAATCTATAGGGTACTCTCGAGAGTCAATGGATACCATCACATCCTCCACAATCCCCTCAGTGGTCACTGTGGAGCGGTCTGCAAGTTACGAAACTATTGTGGTCTTCCTCAATGAACCTTGGAGGTTAAGCCTGAGCATGGTGTCCTTGGTCATCACATTAATGGCATCCCCAAGATCGATCAAAGTGTGTGGTACATTGATGCCATTGATGTGCACATCTACTATAGGACTTCTAGGGTCCAAATACTTTGGACAGATTACCTGCCATATCATTAAGTCGGACAGATGTCCAATGACATTAATGTTAGGGGCATCTCTTCTTCACCTCCCTGGATGCTTGAAGCACTTCTCCTTAATCAACTTATTTTAAATAGGAACATCCTTTATTTCTTGGAGAAGTGGAATCTTTACACATAGATTTTTCAATTCTCCCAGAAGTTCAGTCTCTTCTGGGGTAGGCTAGAGTGGTTGGGTTAATCTCTCAGGAAAGGGTGGATTTACTTTAAGAATGTTTTCCTCTCTTTCTTCCTCAACCTCCCTAGGTGGAGGTGGAGGTTGGTTATCTAGGAGAACTCTCCTAGATCTCAGGTAATTTCCTGTATTTCCATAGCATAAGCTGGATATGATGTCTCTCCATTGCATACTCGGTGAGCCTGTCTGTTGTTCGGGTTTGGATTTGGCTAGGCAGGCATCTGGGGTTGCTTGGGTGAATCAAAGTGTAACAACCATGGTTGGGCAGGTGGTGGAGGCAATAAAGTTGGAACATTGTTGTATTGGGGCCTCCACCCTTAGGGCAGTGCATTCCACTAGGGTTCTGGTGGAGCATATGATTGAAATGACTGGCTGGCTAGCTAGCTAGGAGTGACACTGAGATGCAAAGGACCAAGGAGGAGGTGTAGACCAGGAAGGATGAGAAGAGGGTCCCCAAGAAGGTATGGATGTGGTCTAGTTTGGGTTGTAATATGCATGGGATGACCCTTGCATGCCCTGTTGGTATGGCCTAGGCCCATGAGGTCTCCTTTGGTTTACGTAACGGAGCTGCTCAATGACCCCTTCAGCTCCTTGATATATAACTTTGAGTCCAAGCAAATAAGGGCACTTGTTTGTGGAGTGGTTTTCTTCACAAGCTAAGAAAATTTCAATAGAATTCAATGGACATTCATTCCTAGGGTGCCTCCTAGTGCATCTAGGATAGAAAATGGCCAATGCTTTCTCAGCTTCCTCCTAGTTTCTCCTAATGTTCTTGATGTCCATATGTAAGGAAAGGGATTGCAACATCTCACTCTTGAAATCTTCCAACATGTTTCCAATTTCATCCTTAATGGATAAGTTGGAAGAGGATGTACTGACCATAGGTTGACTACCCCTACCCTTTTTCCTGGCTGCCCTGGAATGGCTTCTAAAGACATTCTTGATGTCCTCGTAGGGTAACTGGTAGATATCTCCTCCTGCTAACAAGTGTAGGTGTTACACAAAAATATCGTCACTATGATTATTTACAGTTAGTATGGGTCTATCATCACTTGTACTGTCCTCCTAAGCAAGTTTAAGACCTCAGGTCTTCAAATCAAGCTTTGGAAATGGGAGAAAGACATTAAAAATCAATGTAACTCTGGTTCCACACTTTCTCTCATGGTCACCTGCGGTCCCGCACCTTCTGTGTATAAAAACTACGTACCTACCCGCTCTGTCCCTAACGGTGTAGGTGCGGACCCCTGTGAAAGTCAAAAGGCGCAAGTTTTATCTTAAAAAACTCACTTTGGGTTAATTCTAGAGTTTTCTAGAAGGAATTTTGACGTGGATTGTTCGCTCTGAGGTGGTTCATGCATCCCAAAATAAAAGGAGCTAATCCCTTGACTAAAGGAGCTATCCCTTTGAAGGAGGGCTTTATCCCTTTGAAGGAGGACCTAGTAACTTCCCTCCATTTCACTATAAATACAGGCATTGGGGTGAGGACTAGGGAGGTTAGAAGCTGAACATTTTGAGGGTAAATGCTGGTAAAATTAAGACTTCCTAGTTGAGCTTAAGAGGAGAGATCACATACCTTTTTGGCTTTATTGGGGAGTGAGTGAAACTTGTCAAAGTAGAGGAGACTTCTTGTTGGACCCTGGGAGGAGCTTGTACAGCGTCAAGGCAAAGGTTGTAAAGTTCTTCTTCTTTTGAATTAATACAGTCAAACTCATTTTTCTCAACAAGTATCTTATGTTATTTGTTTCATGGACTCCTTGACTTTCATGTTAAATATGTTTTATGCAATTGGTTTTTCAGGTGCTATTTAATTTGTTTGCCTTGTTTGTGTTTGCAGATTCGCGAAAAGGAGCTCATTTGGATCAAAGGAGCGAGGGAATCCATAAGCTTGTGTTGGACCAAAGGTAGGCCCTAAAAACACTTGTTTGCTATTGTTTATTAAAGCATATTTAGAGAAAGATAGTGTCTGGTTGGTTTGCTTGTCATTAGGTCTTCTTTAGATTCTAGGAAGGTCTATCTTGTCCGCAAGATCGACTCATTCCGTGCGAGAGTAGGGTATCCAAAAGATCTTCCCTTACTCCCCTAAGCAGGACCAGCTTCAGTGACTCAGGGTCAAGTGTGCACCTGACCCTTTTGTAACTAAGATGGAACCTTTCTTCATAATCCTCTAAGGATTCATCATTACCTAAGGTCATCCTAAAAATTTCTTCTTTAGTATCCCTAGACCTACAATAGTCTCTATACTTATTGTTGAAGGCTTGATGCATTTGAGCCCAAGTTGTGATGCTATCCCCAGGTAAACCCATGAACCAGAACAGAGTTGCATCCTTGAGGGTAAATGGAAACAATTTCAACTTATTCTCATCATTTGTATAGTCATGGGTTTGACATATAACAACAAACTCAAATAGGAAAGTGTCGGGGTCTTCTATGGTCAGGCCATGGAAATCAGGAAGCACAGAGGGGCTTATATTTTTCATCTTAGTTTCCCCATTGGTTTCCCTGATGGGGAAGGCACCCTCAACTCTCTTTCTATTCCCTCTGTCATTTCTATTTTCAGTCATTGGCTCGATAGGAATGGGTTCTTATTCTTCCCTTGTAGGTTCTTCAAATATGTCTGGTTTCTCACCTAAGGGTTCCTCCAGTTCACAACCACCGATGAAGAGGGAAGGTTGGCTGTTGGATGCAGTGGGGGTATTTGGCAAAAATTTCCCTACATTATCCCTATTCCTACGAGGCATGAAAGGAAATTTTTTTGGTTTTGTTTTGTGATTTTTTCAAATTTTGAAAGTGCTTTGGAGAACTGCATTTGCATATTGAATGAAAACTGCTAATTGAATGAAAAACTAATTGTTGAATTGAAATCTAACTTGCAGAATTAGAATTGCATACTGAATGAGAACTACTGATTGAATAAAAAGATTAGCTAATTTCTTGAAATCTAACGTGCAGAATGGAAAGGAAAGCAAAGAATGCGTAATGAAAAGCAAACTAAATTACTTTTGCAGAAATGAAACTAATGGCAGAATAGTAGAAAAAAGAAGTAGAAGAAATAAAGTATTAATCACATATTACTTAGACACCTTCCCCACAACAACGCCAAAAAGTGATGAGCACTAGTATTGCAACAAGATTGCTGCAACTCCTAGACTACCAGCTTTACTTTATCAACCTGAGGTTTGTACAAACTTGGAGGTGACAGTGTTGTATACACAAGTAAAAGTGATGGTTCTTCCTTTGTCACTTGTTCAGCTGGCAAGAGACCACTGGGGGTTTTCAAGCTAGACTTCTATAGATTTAGAAGAAGCTTGGTTTCTTGATGAAAGAAAGGAAAATCTACTCTAATATAGAGTTGATCTATTGCAATAACAAAAAGGACCGAGATTCAATGTAATCACATCATTTCCTAATTTAACTGCTAAGAAATTATGCTTTGCAATAAGGCTAAAGTAACATGAACCAAATGTTATTTTATAAGCATGGAAGTTAAAAGCCTCAAACATCATTATTGTGCAAGGGATAGAAATAACTCTGTTTTTGTCTTTTTGTTCTTTCCATGCAAAATCAAATATGCAAACTAATCTCTTGTGGTGATGTGACGGGTGGTTTAGGGATATTTGAGGATGGCTAGAAGGTTTAGGAGATGGATGGATGGTGTGGGAGACCCTTTGGTGACCTTTGGGGGTTTCCTAGAGGTTTTCCCTCAATTTGGCCTCAAAACAGGCCACTACAGGGAAACCTACAAGATGTACTAGAAACCTGTAGGATTCCTTGTATTTCTATAGGATGCATCCATGAGCAAAAATATGGGTGTTGGAGGTGATGGAATGGAGTGAGAAGAGGCCTAGAATCACTCAGAAACCAAAACTAATTTTAGGAGATGGTTGGATTCGCTCAAAATGCTTGATGGAATTTCTATGTAAAATGATGAAATTGGTGAAGAGTTTGACGAAAACAAGGAATTCCTATGGGTGAATGAAGTTGGAAGGTGGTTTCTCAATATGAGATCTCTGTATACTTCTAAAGTACCTTCTCTGCTCAAACATGTGTAATTTCCAAAATGTCACGTGAACAAGAAGAATTCTCATGAACTAGAAAAACATAATTTAATGAACTAACTGTCTACCTTATGCATGAAGAAATTGTTGAATAAAGTGGAGTCATAGATGAGATATACTGCAAGAATGAATATAGAAGAGATGGCAATGAAATCCTACTTTGCAAAACTGATCAAATGCTAGCTTAAGTACAACAAATTTGAAATATCATGAAGGAAATGGAAATCTGTCTTTTTGGGCTGCATAAGGGTCTCTTCCTCAAATCATGATCCCAGAAGGAAGAAGTGAGGCCAAGACACCTACTGATAGCTTTGTGGTGCTTCTTTTATCCCTACCAACCTGCTACTGAAGTAAGGCACAAATGGAAGCAAACTAATAAACAACCAATCAAATCTACACTACTTGCAATGAAAATACCTCTAAAGACAAATTAACAATGAAGCTATGAAACTAAGCTAAACATACAGATACAAAAGGAGGAGCCTTGGCTGCTAGGGTTGGGCCCTAACCCAAGAGCTTCATCCCTCTGAGTTAACTCAATGCTAGCTCAAAACAAAACTCATTCTTATTACCAAAACAAAAAATTACATCAAAATATTCCACAAATCTAGAGCTCGAAAATAACTTAGAGTTTTACAACAAAAATTCAAATCCTAATGAGGCTCTAGTCCTCTCTACTTATAAAAATGAAGTCCCCAATGACTTCCTTAAAATTAGGGAGGCTTAGCTCCCAAACTCGAGATAAACTAGCTCTTTGTCTCTCACTTGCTCGGCTGCCTTCTAATCCTCATGACTTGGCTGCTTGCACTCCGAGATGGTGTGATAAATGGAGGAATATTTGAATGGGGGAGAAGTAAATGAGGAGGATTTACCCCCTACAATCCCTCTCCCTTTTCCCATTCAAGTTTCAACCTTAGTCTTTTCCAAAATTCCTTTATTTTCTCCTTAAAACCTGCATTCAATGCATATTAGTCCACTAGGCATGATATTCCACTCTAATTCATCTCATAAAAAAAATATAATCAAAAACATGTACTAAGTTGTGACAAAAGTTGGTTTGACTAAGCTAGGAGGTGAATTAAGGCCTATATAATTACCCAATGATGAGGCTAATCACCAGGTGAGCAGCAGGTTCGCTGACTGACTGGAAAAACTATGCAATTTTTTGAGGGAGGCAGTGATGGACACAGGGTGTTTTTCTATTATGTCTGTGCAGTTTCTTTAGTCAGCGGAGCGGGAATGCTTTGCAGCTTTTGTGTCTTTTTTTGGGGGAGTGAGTCCGAGGGTCACTTCCTGGTCAAACTCTTTGGTTGACCAGATGGAGGCTTGGTTGATGTGCTTGTGAGCAACGTAAATTGAAATGGCTTGTTGGAGACTTTTGCATTGTTTTGGGTGACAGTCAGTCCGATCGATTCTAGGATTGTGCAGTGCAGGCTACCTGGGAGACAACCTCAAGCTCTACTCAATTCTGGGGAGTAGTACATGATCACTGAGGGCTGAAACTACGCAATGCAGATCAGCAAAGGTCCGGCTATTGGAGGGTGATCTAGTCATCAGAATTTCAGAAAAATGACTAAGTGTGTGGGTGAGTGAACTTGTTCATACACGACCTTGTGAACACACACTCAACATGAATCAACAACAAGACACCTCAAACCATCAAGAAAACATATACTCAGCGTGACTGATTGACAGTGTGAGTGACAAGCGCAACACTTGTGATAGATCATTGAATGACCACGATGACGCTTATGTGATAGTGCATACAACATCGTGTGTGAGTGCGATAGATGTGTATATGGCGAACACAACTCAAACACAACCTTCAACATCACCATAATGAGGTCGCAAGCATGACATAGCAATCAACATGCAGAAGATGGCAGTTGGTCAAATAAGTGAAAAAGAAGCAAGATATGTAGAAGAAACACATAAAATGACATTTCGCATTTGCGCACATGAATGTTACTGAGGATAGGGTGATATGACAATGACAATCAGTCCTACAAACTCAACTAAGAGGTGTAAATCGAAAGATTTTCCTTACTTACCATACTTACCCTCAAGATGATCATGCATCTGACAGAGTTTTCATGTGGTCCTGATCTTTTCCATTACTCAGCTCCTTGGTCCTTCTCCTCAACTCCTTAGAATCGATTTCAGAATGTCACATTTTCTTGTAGTCACTAGGAGGTAGATCTATGCAATTTCAGCAGATAGTGATTGTTGCCGGAATGAGGCCCTAGGAGGCCCATCTGTGAAGTTTCTTCATGCAATACCGACACGACAATTTGGAAAACATTGTGCAGCTTTGAGGCTCAAAGCACTGCTGTGGGACAGGGGTCCTGGGAGGACACTTTTGTGCAATTTCTGAGTACAGTGCGGTTGGACTTCTCTACACATTTATGGAGAGTAGTTCTGGTTGCCTGACTGCTCTGCGCATTTTTGAAGAGCATTGTTGGCTGGGGTCTCTACGGGCTACGAGATTTTAATAAGCAAGGGAGGTTTGTGTCTATGCACACTGCGGTGTTTTAGTAGGCAAGGGAGGAATGTTGATGGTTGTAGAAGCAAAGTTCATAGTTCAAGGAAGATGGATACGGTTAGGTTGCTCAAGAAAATGGCTAAGTGTGAGATCAGTGAAACATATGTAAACATGAGAGAACTTGACTTTGATCGCACACAAACACTTTGTAACACAACATAGACCATCCAGAATTCATCAGACATACTTTTCTTGATGCAACAAACTTCATGACAAGAGTGTGTGAAGTGAGTGTGAAACATGTCTATGTGATGACAATCACTCATGCACACATGTTTTCCCTTGAAGAAAAGCATCATTCCCTTTGTATGAAAAACAACAGACAATTCCTGAAAATGACACATGCCCGAAAATGACACATGTTGCATAAAGATGAGAATGTAGACAACTCTTAGGATCAAGGAGGGTAGCTTGAAATCATTAGTTTACCAATAAGTGACCAAGGATGATCAATCGTAGCATCAAGGTAGGCTCAGAAATTTTCATGCGAGCCAAAAATTTTTAGGTTGGTTGTAGATTCTAGAACACTTGGTGACACACTGGTAGAAATCCAGCCCTCTATATGGACCTTGTTTCGTGAAAAGTGAGTCTAACCCTTCTGAAAGTATTGTTCGATTCTTTGATCATCGTGGTTTCCACACTAGCTTGGTTGAAAGATGTAGTCCCTACCATTCTCTTGATTAGTCATAACACATTCCAATGCAAGTCAACTTAGTTATTTCTATTGGGGATGAGGGGTATATTGGCAAGTAATATGACAATTAGAGTTTAAGTTTCATCTCTATTGTTGCTCTGTTGCCAGCAGGCCTGGATAGTACCCCAGTGGAGTCACGCAAGAACACAAGCATAGCTCCACTGCTAGCGAGCCTAGTCAGTAACCTGGTAGAGTTACTTGCATCACCTCTCTGCGTAAAAACCCTTTCCATTCTTTCACCTTATTCATTTTTTTCATAATTTTCATATTTTCATTTTTCATTTTTCAAAGAACTGTGTGTAGGCACTTATTTATTTCAGAGGCAGAAGACGGATGTCGACTTATTAAGAGTAGAAGAGGTTGTTCCTTCATAGAAGTATGTTATGTATACCTATGACATACTTGTTAAGGTTTTCCCCCTCACCTTACTCTACTTGATTGAGCTGACAAGGGTTAACCCAAAACAACCGACTAGAGTAGGTGGTGCTAGTTAGAGCATAAGTGTTGTGTTTTCACCTAGACTCACTCTGAATAGAACGTATTTTCCATGAAGGCATCATCAACTGAAGACAACAAGCTCTTCATAGAAAGAGAGGACAATAGATAACCAAGTGTTGATAGTTGTACAGGTCCTCTTAGATTTTCCCAACTTGTCTCGAGAGCCAAACACAGTTTCACGAGAGGCTAACCTATGGGTACAAGCAAGCAAAGAAAGAAAAAAGAAAAAAGAAAAAGTAAAGCGAAAGAAAAACAGGTAAGCAAAGCAAGCAAGCAAGCAAACCAAACCGAGTAAGCAATCAAACGAACATGCGGACCAAAAATCAAAGAAAAGCAAGAAGAAAAGACTACTCCTACTCCTATGCTAAACAATGCATGGGCCTACTCACATGAAGTGATATTTCCAATGCAGCCACCAACGCATTGGTTGGCCCATGTTGGTGAAGGCATTGTTCACAAGAAGCATAGTCAAGAGAACCAACAAACATAAAAGATACAACAATGAAGACCAACACGCTCTAAGTTCTAAAACATCCACAGAAAATAAAAGAGTGAATGCACAAGACAAACATTTTGCAGACTTAGCATGGTGCCATGACACACTACGTGCAGATGATAAACATGCACACTCTTTGTATTGTGACATACAAGCAAACATGAGAAATACCAACAACTTATTCTTTTCAGCCACGCTCTTTGTGTAAGATTCCTCCAAATATTGTGTGATGGGATTGTGTGATTCGAGTGGAGGAAACGAAATATAGGTGTTTGGTTTATCTTCAATGCGAAGCAAAGAGTGATGAGGAGCCTTGATTATTTCGAAAATTCTCTAATCAGAAGTGGAACTAACCTTAAGACAGCGAGGGCGTAACATAACCATCATCCCAGGATGAAGTGCCTCAATAGTTTGTGGGGTTTCCACTCTATCAATAGGTAGATCATCGGAGACCAATGGCCTAGACAAATTAACAATGAGTGAATCAACATCGTGATCAAATGAATAAGTACAGAGATCACGACAACCACGATCAAAAAAATTGAGACGTTCGTCGACATCCTCATGATTTAATGAATCATGTAGAGGGGTAGATGAGAATCAAGGATGTTCACCCTTTTTGTTTTCATAACTGATAGATGACAGATGGGACAGATTTTTAGAGGAAGATGTGTCCTCTCTACAAGGTAATGATAGAATGACATTTCGTGTGTCCTGTGAACGATCAGAAGTAGAAACATCTAGAAATGAGTTTTCATAGGGGAAATCAATAGTGGTAGAATCACAAGGGAGGTTAGGATAAAGCGGATGAGGCACGAATGGAAGGGATTCATCCTTCACCATAGATTCTTCTTTATATTCCCACACACTCACCATGAATGATAGCGCAAGATGGCTGCACAACACCAACTCCATCAAAAACTTGATCCTCATTCACAATACGTGTGGAGTCTAGAATGGAAGAACACAAGATAGTACAATCCAGAGGATCAATAAAATGCGGGGATGAAGGTTGAGGTAACAAGTCCACATGACAACCAGTAGGCTTGCAAGCCAAATCTGCATAGATATCAAGACTAGGTGGGGTAGGAGGATGTGACAGTTCAACCGATGTGAGTGCATGTTCTCCCACATCACTCTATGGTGGTGGAGCTGTTTGATGAGGGGAAGGTGGATAGTCACTTGTGATAGCAACTGTGTTTGATTTTGATTGTGCAGCTCCATCATTGAAGTATGTTGAGCAAGGTTTGAATGATTCTAAGAATTGTGGATTTTCATATATTTAAAGAAGATAATTAAATCTTCCATTGAGAAATTCCCAATCAATTTCATCTTCTGGAAATCGCCATGTGAGATTACAAAAGCATGTGTGAAATTTTTCAATGGATTCATCAGATTCTTTCCGTAATTTCAGAACTTATTTGTTGAGTGCTTTACACTCAAAATGATTGAAAGCACATATATCTTTGCGACCAGATGAGGGAGAGAGTGAATAGAATTTTCGAGTAGCGTGGCACACCAATGTAGTGGGTGCCCTCGAAGCATGTATGAAAACAACATGCAAGTCATGTAATCTTCAAAGATTTCATGTCTTTCACAGGAGCCTACAATGCCAACCATGTCTCTGACCAAGGCTACTCAGCCTCCACCATCGTATGTTTTACCTAACAAGTTATTCCATAGCTCTTCTGATATTTCAAAGACGTTTCCATAAGGCATACACTCCGGAAGATAAATTTTGTGTTTAGTCATGACAAGTATGCAGAGATTCAAAATAGATTGTGAGGACTCAACTTGTCATCTGGTCCTCCTTTTAGCACCAGAAATGTTAACGGTGCTAGACCCACCAACATTCAGGGGATCTCCTAACTAGACCTCACACCATTTGGTGTAGGAGTCCCATCCGATATGATGGCCCAATTTCCATTATCTTAAATATATGCCTTATCTCTTGCTTGTCAACATGTGAGATTGGTCTGCTTTGTCTTTGAACAATGAGGTTCGCATGCCTGGCGAGTGCTAGTGTTACTTGTGTCAAGGTTCTTTCACCATAGAGGGAGAGGGTGGAAGTGAGTCTCTAGTCGAAAGGGAAGAGTCCCACCTCTATCAGAGACACACAACACAGTAGGACATGCGCAACTTCTGATCGAGCAGTCCACACAGATGCGGAAGTCACAAACACACAATGAACGTATAGCATGTACAACACCCAGCAAATAGTCCACGCGAGTGTGACGATCATTATAACAAGTTTATGGGAATGGTTATGTTTAGTGTCCGGAGAGGTAAAGAAAATGTTAAAAACTTATATAACACATTTCATAAGCATATGTATTAGAAAAACTAAAATAGTTCAACTATATTAACACAAGTTAAAGAAACATGCATTACAAGTGCTCAAAGAATAGTCTTACAAACAATTACAATATATGTGTGAAAACATGTTGACCTATTAACAGGCTTCTGAATTAAGAAAAAGTTCCAAGACACATCAGTACACCATACATCACTAACCCCATAAGTGGGACGTCAGAACCAGTGCTCGCTCCTCAAAGAAAATATTATAGACTCTCAAGGCTATGTGGGAGGAGCCAAGGTGAAAATTATTTTGCATGTACAAATGAGGGATATTTATAGCCAAGGGTGAAACTGGCCCTTGTGATTTTTCAACTTCCCTCATGACTGTCTGAATTACATGTCTCTTCCACTTTACATGACTCTTCAACGTTACATGTGGGTCTCTTGGACTTCCACATTACATTACATTGATTACTACAGTATGACCCACAGTAGTGATGTGGCCGAGATGACTCATGACATGACTCGACATGACAATGCTAGTATGTTCATGCTGGTGGTGGTGTCCATGTCGATCTGCAATGTTGTTGAGTGATGGATGTGCTCTTGGTGTATCATAGCTTCATATATCATCGAAAGGTGTGCAAAGTCTTTGGTGGTCTTGGTGTTCACTTGATTTTTTCACGTGCATGTTCCTCCTTCGCTTGTACTTTAACATGCTCCATTTGTTTGTCTATTCGGGAAAAAATCTCATTGCATGCATTCCTCGTTCATTCACGAAACAATCTCCTCGCATGCATTACTTTTTCATGAAAGAATATCCTTGCATGCTCTCCTTGTTTGTCCATTCACGAACGAATCTCCTCGCATGCTCTCCTTGTTCATCTCACTCATCATCGCATCATGTCTCATCCATGTACCTGTATCTTCAATCACTCATGATGAGATGACATCAAATCCGGAAATCTCCTTGTCTACCATGATGTATTATCATTCGCTTTCAAACGCAGGTGACTGGGAGAGAGGACACAACTCTTGAAACTACGAAGGCAGATTTCAAGCCAGGATGTAGGCCCTGGGCACTACCGGTGAAAATTGTGCAGAGGTCACTCGAAGACTGATATCAGCAATCCAGATCAATAGTGATTGTTTGCGGGAACTGGCTCAGCTAGAGGGTAGATTTGCACAATTTTTTGAGGGAATCAATGCAGATAGTAGAGGGGTTGGCAGAAAAAACTATGCAATTTATCCAGGGAGCTGGCAGTGGGATACAAAAGGCTTTCTTTGAAAAATTGCGTAATTTTTCTAGGGAGCTAACAGTGGGCTATGGGAGTCTGCTCAAAAAAACTGCACAATTGCTGAGAAGCAAGCATACTGAACATCCCATCATATTTTTTGAGCTAACTGGGATGCTAGGCTGCTAGGAGTCTGCTCATGAAAACTGTACAACTTTCTGGGTGAGAAGCAAGCCATCTGACTGGGTGACTGGATGGAAAAAATGTGTAATTTTTTGGGGTAGACAGTGACGAACATAGGTGTCTATTTGGCATGTCTGTGTAATTTCTTCAGTCAGTGGAGCAGGTATGCTTTGTATATTTTGCGCAATTTTTGGGGGGAGTGAGTCATGGGGTCACTGTCCGGTCAAACTCTTTGGTTGACCTAGCTAGAGGCTTGGTTGATTTGCTTACGGGCAGCGCAGATTAAAATGGCCTACTAGGAGACTTCTTTGCTATTCTGGGTGACAATTAGTCTGATCAATTCCAGGATTGCACAGTGCAGGTTTACTGGGAGACAACCTCAAGATCTCCGCAATTCTGGGTAGCAGTACATGATCACTGAGGGATGAAACTAAGCAATGCAACTTAGCGAAGGTCAAGTCGTTGGAGGGTGATCCAATCATCATAATTTTAGCAAAATGACTAAGTGTGTGGGCGAGTGAACTTGTCCATACATGACCTTACGAACACATACTCAACATGACTCGATGACAAGACACCTCAAACCATCAAGAAAACATATACTCGATGTAACTAACCAACGGTGTGAGCAAAAAACACGACACTTGTGATAGATTGTTGAACGACCGCGGCGATGCTTGAGAGAAAGTGCATACAACATCATGTTTGAGTGTGATAGATGTGTGCATGGTGAACACAACTCAAAGACAACCTTCAACATCACCAGAACGAGGTTGCAAGCATGACATAGAAATCAACATGTAGAAGATGACAGTTGGTCGAAAAACTGAAAAAGAAGAAAGGCATGTAGAAGAAAGACATAATATGACTTTTCACATTTGCGCACATGCATGTTACTGAGGACAATGTGATATGAAAATGAAAATCAGTCCTGTAAACTCAACTAAGAGGTGTACTTCGAAAGATGTTCCTTACTTACCATACTTACCCTCAAGATGATCATGCATTAGACAAAGTTTGAATGTGGTCCTAGTCTTTTCCATTACTCGGTTCCTTGGTCCTTCTCCTCAACTCCTTGGCAGTGATTTCAGCATGTCACCTTTTCTTGTAGTCACTAAGAGGTAGATCTGCACGATATCAACAGATAGTGACTGTTGCCAGAATGAGGCCCTGGGAGGCCCGTATGTGAAATTTATGCGTGAAAGACCAACAAGAAAACTTGGGAAACATTGCATAGCTTTGAGGCTTAAAGCACTGTTGCAGGATAGGGATCCTGAGAGGACACTTCTCCGCAATTGCTGAGTGTACTGCACTTGGATGAGGCTAGGTTGCTCAGGAAAATGGCTAAGTGTGAGATCGGTGAAACATATGTAAACATGATAGAACTTGACTGTGATTGCACACGGACACATAATGACACAACGTAGACCATCCAAAATTCATAATACATACTTTTCTTGATGAAACAACCTTCGTGACAAGAGTGCATGAAGTGAGTGTGAAACATGTCTATGTGATGAAAACCACTCACGTGCACATGCTTTCCGTTGAAGAAAAACAACATTCCCTTTGCATGAAAAACAACAACCCCTATGCCTGAAAATGACACATGATGCATAAAGATGAGAACGTAGACAACTCTTAGGATCAATGAGGGGACCAACAAGTGATCAAGGATGATCAATCACAGGATCAAGGTAGGCTACAAAATTTGTATGTGAGCCAAAATTTGGGAGGGTGGTTGTAGCCTCTACAACAGGTTGGAGCCCTACATATATTGTACTTGATCTATTGAAGAAATTAATAAAATCATGTATTCTTATCTTTCATTTTGTGTTTTAAATATAAGTGATCTAACTAGAAAAAGTAACAATTGAAAAGGAATACTGATTCACCCCCTCCCCTCTCATTATTTCCAACAATTGGTATCAAAGCCAAAACCTTCGCTCAAAGCCTAGTAGCTTGAAGGTTGATCCTTAGAACACAAATGGAAAAGCCAAGGAAGAAAGCCTCCAATCCTCCTATAGAGGTCTCTTCCTCAACCATGAAAATTGAAGACAATCAAATTGACAAAGTTCCAGTATTCAATGGAAACTTTGATGTATGGAAGTTAAGAATGATAAATTTCTTAATGGCTCAAGGCATTGGAGTATGGAATCAGTGATTACTGATAGCACGATGGACGGTGAATCCAAAGAATACAATACAAGATAAATGAATACAATTTTGAATGGGTTAAAAAATTCTATCAAGGCCAATTTGGAAAAATGTTTGCCAGCAAAACATATATGGGAAAAAATTCATGACCTTCACCCAAAAGGAGCATTAACCATGACCTCTAGGCAAGAAGATAATGGAAATCAAGAAGGAAATCCAGAACCCATCGAAGAAGTTGAAAGTAAGAATGATGACATCAAGGCCAAATAAGACCTAGAAGAAGAAGAAAGCAAATAAGACTTTGAAGAAGATCTCCTGACTAAACTTATAACTTCCATGGAAGAGATTAACAGTTTGAAAAAGGAAAATGAGGAACTTAAGAAGAAAGCACAAGATGGTGACCAGGACAAGACAAGGAAGGAAATTGAACTTTTCAAGCTTCAAGTACAAGAAAGAGATGATGAGCTCACAAAACGTAAGGAGGACTTTCATCAAAACAAGAGAAAGCATCATGAAGAAGTCATATCCATGACAAATCAATCAGATAAGGAAAAGAAAGGGAAGAAACTTTACCAAGCCACCTTGAACAAAGACTCAAGAACTTGAAGCAAAGATTGGTCAATACAAGGAAGAGGTCTCCTCCCTTAGATCTCAACTATAAGAAGCAAGGAAACATGCACAAGCAGCTCAGAAAGTGATGGAAGCTTTGGCATTCATAGAAGGACAAGTTGATGAAGCAAAAAGGAGAGAAACACCATGATATGCCAACTAGAAGAAAAGGATGATGACATCACCAAGTTAAGATAAGAAATCACTTCTCTTAATGCCCAATCATGTGAAGCAACCATGATGAAGGAAGAAATGGAGATCATTCTATCAAAGAAGGATGAAGAATGCAAGGAAATGAAGGAATAAATTGTCTTTCTTAAAAAGGAAGTTGACTTGCTGAATAAGAACTTGAAAAGTTCTCAAACCCTAGATAACATCCTAAGTCATCAAAGGTCTCCCCTTGATAAATCAGGTCTTGGCTATGTAGGTGAATCCTCAAGAAAGAATGATAATGCTTCAAACATCAAGGATGTGAGGAAATATGAAAGAAATGCTGATGCTCCCAATTCCATCAAAGACAAGGAGAAGAATCAAGACAACATTAGAAGAAATCCTACTCCAAGAAGACTTGCAGATGGTGTCAAGAATACAAAAGGCAATGAATATCATCAAAGAATCCCAAGGAAAAAAGGCTTCAGAAGGATATCAAGGAAATCTTCATCTCCCAGGTACCAAAGTATATTTCTTGGTTATTTCTATTCTTGTACAAACTTTGGGCACATGGAAAACGATTGTAGGGCATATCACAAAGACAAATATAATGGTCCCTGTCAATCTCCTAGAAGCAATTTTGCAAGAATAAGTCATGATTACTCATTCATGAACAAGATGGAGTGCTTCAATTTCCATAATATTGGACATATTCCACGTGATTGGAATTTGACTCAGGTCTCTGAAAAAGATAAAACCATGACAACCAAGCCAGAAAAGAAAGTTACACAAGTATGGAGAAGGAAGAAAATTGGATCCGAAAGTCTCTTGATCACTCCAACCAACAACACATGTTGTTGATGAAGTAATCCTTGATATTCCAAGTAGTTGATGGTGAGACTCTTCTAAAAAGGAAACCATGCATACTATTAGGGGTAGTTTATGATTAATCATTCTTGCAAAAGCTATTCATGAAAGGGCCCTACAAAATCATTGATGAGTCACACATGGAAAATATTGAAAATTTATCTCCATTAAATAACATGATCCTTTACTCACCCAATGGACCACTGTTGAAGATTTCTTCTACTTGATCATAAGGCAACAATATTTCTTGTTTAAAGAAGCTAGAGGAGTTTCTGCAAGCGGGGGGAATTGGTTGATCATCTACCTCACCTATTTCCATGGAGGCATGCAAAGGTTTAAGTGGATAAAGCACATTAAAAAATGGCACAATGATAGGGGAGCAACATATGTATGAAGAATTATCATTGATGAAGAGAACCAGTTTGTTAGGGGTAGTACTTGGGCACCGCATTTTCCATTGATGTCAAAGGGGGAGAGAATGTTGAGAGGGAAAGAATATTGCCATCAATGAAAAAGGGGGAGACTGTTGGTCAAAGTTGTCATTGATCTCAATATGGAACTATTGGATATGAAACATATTCTTGTCATGCATGAATAACCCTTTCGTGATGTTTCCCTAACCTCATGCAAACCTTAGGATAAAAACCTAATGATGCATATTCTAGTCACATGATTCATATGCCCTAGCTACATGATTTCCCTATAAAGTGATAATTATTCTCTAACCCTACAACTGATGATCTAAATATATTCATGAAACCCTAACCCTAAGTTTATACCTACAAACCCTAACCTTTACCCTTAATCCTAATTCCTAAACCTTAATGTCCTAAATTATTATATCCTTTATTCCTATAATAATGAAACCCTAACCATACATTTACACTAGCATACATTACATTATCTTATGCTACCATACATCATCTTACATTATGCTAAGATACACTACCATACATTATTAAAAAAAGGAAGCTTTTTTGTAAAGTCACATAATATCTTCCAACATATACTATTATATTCCTTAAAAAATACACTCATTATGTTGGCCTTTCCACTCACATGTAGGCTATCCTTTCCACTCATATCTCAACTATCTACTCACATGGCATACATGTTCCTACATGACAAACATAATGTATAATGAAGGCAGCATGGTGTAATACATTACTCACATAGCATACATGTTCCTACATGGCATACATAACGTATAATGTAAGGAGAATGGTGTAATACATTACTCACATGGCAGACAAGGTCTTTTTGCATTATTTTTTTTATATGATCCATTTTTCACAGGGCAGACAGAGGTAATGCATGTGTGATAGATCACATGGTAGACCAATATTTGACATGTCCTCTTCAAGTTGTCGCGCTGCCAATAAAGGATACTATGAGACTACAGGTCATAAAAAAAGGTACACCAAGTTTACATATTTAAATATCTTTCTCTTCACATGTCGGCTTCCTCCTTCCAAATACTCGTTGTCAAATCACCTTTAAAAACCAATGGACATGTCTCTTGAAGAGTGACAACATGTATAAATAAAATTCATTTGACCTCGTTGAAGGTGAACCATGTGGAAAGTGTCATAGGAGAGAGAGAAAACATTTAAAAGAAGACCTTAAATATCGCATAAAAATTAAATTGTTTGGTTGGCTATTCGGAATTTATAGAGACAATGACACAGATATTTTCCAGAACTACAAATTCGGACTGCAGAACCTGTGATCACAATCAAAGACTCAGGTTAGTAACATAGTGAACTGTGAAAGGGCTACAATAACTGTTGAACCCAGATTGAAGATTCGGACAACAAGCTTAAATATTCGTACATCAAGCTTAAATATTTAGAGAGATCAGTGGTATTACAATTCAACTTGATAGCAACCCTATGGAAAAATCACACTACAACTCAGAAAACTGTCTTGTGAAAGAAATCCCTCACCTCGAACCATGGTGATACTAGTGACTTCATACATATAAGATTTAACACCTGTTGAAGGCTCAGGCCAGAATTAAAAGAACAGTAAGCTTGGTAAGAATATAAGGCTTGTGGTCAATAACATTTGAAGAGCTCAGACAACAAACTTGTGATAAGCACACTTGTATTGCAGATTCGTGGTGGAATTTAACCTTCAAACTTGGTGGACAAACCTTATTGAAAGTTCTGAATTAGATGCTTGAACTATGAGCTCGAATCACAAGACTAATATACTTCAAACCTCTTTGAAACTAATATTGGGCTATCCTTTGTGACACTTTGGAGCATATTTATAAGACTTGTTGAAGTACCATTAACATCACATCTTTAAGAATATATTGAAGGCCTAATGGAGTATTTATTTTATAGAATATTGATGTGACATGAAGAGCATTGAAGACTCCTACCAAAATTATTGTAGCATACCTCTATCCTTGGAGAATATTTGGAGAATATTTTGTAGGCCCTAAGAATTTATTCTTTGAGGACTTATGGAGAGAAAATATCCTTTGAGAATTATAATTTTATACTTGCTGAAGGAGTGATTGAAAACATTGTAGGCCTTTTGAAGAAGTCCTTGAAGAGCCCTAGAGCTAGAAATTGTGAAGCACTTGAAGATTTGTTCAATGTAAAACTTGGGTTGCCTATTGAAGACACCCTGAAGGATACTTGAAGATATTTGAAAGACTTGTAGAAGCTAGTCTTGGAGATACTATTGGAGGCCATGATGCATTGAAGTCATAATGATTTGACCTTGAAGATTATGTTTGGGTGACATAAGGAGAAGTGATGACACCTTCTAAGAGATCAAGGTTGTCATTGATGATGTGGCATGGAGACTACAATAAAGACTAAGCAAAGATTAACAGGACTTGTTGAAGAAGACATTGGGAGCCGTGAAGTATAACCAAATAAATTTTGACGAAGTGAAGCTGAGGGTTGGAGCCCAAGAGGTTGGAGCCTCGAAAAGACAAGGTTGGTGCCATGGAGGATAGGTTTGGAGCCCTAGAGGATCGAAGTCCTCAAGAAACTAGTTCAGAGCCTAAACCATATATAGGGTTGGAGCCCTTGAGGTTGGTTTCTCTAAATTAACAAGGTTCGAGCCTTAGAAATCCAAGTTGGTGCTTGGCACAATACAGGTTGGAGCCCAAGAGATTGAAGATCAGTGTCTTCATCTTGGGTTGGAGCCCTACATATATTATACTTGATTTGTTGAATAAATTAATAAAAGAAGTTATTGTTATTGTTATTGTTCATTTTGTGTTCTAAAGATAATTGATCTAATTGCTAAAAGTAACGATTGAAAAGGAATACTGATTCACCGCCCCGTCTCAGCATTTCTAGCCAATGATAGAGGAAACAATGCCGACACAGGTTGATGAGCTGGAACAGCCAACAACTGAGGAGGAAGGTGAAGAGATGCAGGATTGGGATCTTGCTTAGTAGATAGAGAAATTAATCGAAGTGACAGACATGGAGTTGGAATGAGGAGCCACAAAATGAAGACATTGACCTGATTCCAAGAGCACAATAGGTCATCCCTCAGTCTCCACCACCTCCAGTAGTAGATCTAGCCCTAAGTGAGTAAGGATATGTTGTTCTCCTTAGCAATGATCTGGTCATGGATGTGTACAATATATCATTTGATGAGTTCCAGAAGAGGATTGTACAATCGCAGAGGAAGCACTTTCCAGATGATCACACATCACATGCATTCATCAAGGAAAGGGTGGTAGTATCAGACACTAGGAAACATCCAACTGCCATTGTCTAAGATAGTTGGCTATGCAGTAGAAACAAGCTCAAATGTTCAGTATTTGATGACTAAGAACGAACAACTAGTGAAGAACTTGCAGGAAAGAGGCAAAACAAATCTGAGCATCAGCACAAAATGCAGTTTTTGCATTGGGAGAGATGAGAACCGTGATACTTGCTGAAGTATCGGCACTTGGATACATCATGTGGAATATATATCATGGATTTGTCATCGTGCATAGAGAAATTATACATTTGTATGGCCTAGAACAACGGAGAAAATATTTTGTTCAAAACCTAAAAAAAAATACGTGTTTCCATCACCCATGTACAAGAGTGAATCATACGGTAAAGAGGGGCCCCACTTGACTTAGTGAAGAAGATGAAGCCACAGGAAGAGATAGAGAAGCGAAGGTTTGAATGTTGATTCATAACAAAAAGCAACTCACCTCATTCATTGATAGCACACAAGCCTCATATATGTGGTTGTACAGTAGTTTGGATGTCTTGGTGAGAAAGCACTAGATCCCATCAATTGGTTCCCTCACCGATTCTAAACACAAGAACCAAGTTCAACCAGAGATCATTGAGTACTTGGAGCAATTAAGATAAGAAGCCACCAGGGGAAACTTGGAGCTGAGTGCACACAACATGCATAAGTACATCGGTGGTCCTGTCAAGATCAAGACAATGTTGCTCATGCTTCAGAACGAGTTGGACACATGTTCCAAGACAATATACTTGAATTCCATGGATGCTATATTCCACTTCTAGAAAGACACCATTAAGAAGTTTGGGGACACCATCACATAGTACCAATCTTGACACCAATATGTGACCAAGAAGCAGCGAGAGGAGGTTGTTGAGCTAGACTTCCCCCAAACTCTAGAATCATAGTGTTGTATCTTTTTAGGCTATCTCTACCCTATTTTGTCTTATATGGGTACATGTGGAAAATGTAATATTATTTTTAATGGTGTTGTAACTGAAATTCCAGGTGTCAATATTGGAATATGAAAAGTCACCATGTAATGTAATGTGTCATTTAGTGAAGAAGTTGAAGAGTCATGAGAGCAGTCCAATGGTCGTAAAGGGGAGTTAAAGAGTCACCCCCTCTTATTATAAATAGAACCTCTTAACTCATGTAACAAGATTTTTGGTGCCAAGTGTTCGACTAGGCTTAGGCTTAGAAAGAGCTTGGGAGTATTGTGAAGAGCCTTGGTTTCTCCATAGCATAGAGTGAGTATACTTCTTTGGAGGATCAGGTGTTATTGACTGTAATGTTCCACTATTGGGGCTAGTGGTCATCAACGGTGTATGTATGGATGGAATTTTCACTTATAATAATAAAATCAGAACCAACATGCTTTCATTCATATGTTGTTAATATAGCAGGACTATTATTGTTGTATTGGCAATGTAAGTTATTTGACTTACGTATATGCTTATGAACTACTATGTTTGCATTTGTATGAATCCTGTTGAATGTGTGTTGTTGGATTAATTCATCACTTTAATTTGTGGAGTATTCTGCATTTTAGCTTGTGATTTCATTTCACTCGTGTGTTCCTTTCAAGTTGTGTACTATTACCGACTTCTAGGGGGGGCACTTCCTTTTCCATTTGTGTGTTGGAACCTTCATGCATCGCAATTTACTCCTCGCAAGCTCACACACTCACTCTCACCCAAAGTTATCATACATATCTTTGCACACTTCCATGGTCAAGGCATTACATTACCACCCACTACTGGTACTCCTACTCCAAATGGTCTAAGGTCTAGTTGGGACTTCATATTGGGCAAATCCCCTGAATTTTGGTGGGTCCAACACCATCAACATTTCTGGCACTAGAAGGAGGTTCAGATGACAAGCTGAGCCCTTGAAGTTTGTTTTGAATTTATGCACACATTTCATGACTTCTTCCCAAATCATAAGCCTGACATGTTTTTTTAACTCTGCACATTTTGAAGTGTGGGCGAGCATTTTAAATGACTTGTCCATAACTAAGTTCAATGGAGAGTGTGGAATAACCTTTCTCGAGCAGGCAGGTGATTCTCTTGGTTTCTGTGATAGACATGATATCTTGTCTGAGGATGTATCCCATGGGTTGTTTGCTCTCACGTTCCAAGGGCGCCCAAAGAAATGGTGTCACACATTTCTCGCAACCTCTATACACTCTTTCAATAATTTTGTTGGGGAATCATTTCGTGCTTTCATTCTTTATGATCATAAAGCCCTTAGTAGAAAAATTTTAAAATTGTAAAAATCATCTGACGAATCTCTTCAAGATTTTCATGATCATTTTCTTCACTATTGTTTTTAATTCCTTAAAGATGAATTTGACTAAGAATTCTTAGATGAAATATTTCAATATCTTGTTCACGTTTCTGAAAATCCACATGAGTTATAACCTTTTCAACCTCTATCAACATAACTTGGTGTTAGAGCTTCTAAATATGAGATGGAAAAGGTTGTTGTCCCAAGTGACCCTTTGTCCCCTTTTAATCAAACAACTCTATCTCCGTAGGGCGAGGTGAGAGAAGTTGAGAATTCACTTGTTGATTTATCACCATCTCCTCCTCCCCCACCTGTTCAGGATTTCTGCGCATATTTGGACTATGACTACGATGGTTGTGTTGAAGTGTTATCTCCTCATCCTCCATCCTCTGGTCCCTTTGATCCTCTAGATTTTGGTTTTTTGTGTTCATCTGACTTGGATCCTTCTTGTGATGTTCACGAGGATCAAGTTATGGATGGGGTTGGTGTTGAAAAACCAACCTGTAATATCATTTTTGATGAGTATGTGTGGGAATCTCAACAAGAATCTGTGGCAAAGGATGACCTCCTTCTGTCCACACCTGGTCCACTTTATCCTAACATCTTCCATGATTATTTTATTTTTGTTCAATCTTGTGAAAAATAATTTTCGGATGTTTCTACTTTTTATCAATCGCAAAACACGTGGAATGCCAGTTTTTCATTTTAATGTGGAGAGGAAAAATATGTCTTCCCGAATCCACTCAATCTCTCATCTTACCTTTCCGGAAACATAGAGGGTGAAATTTCTCATTTTTCATCATCCCCTCTATATGATTCGTCAAATCATGAGGATTCCTATATTGATCATATTGAACTTTCTGATCGTGGTTGTCGTGATATTTTCATCCATTCATTCGATCACGATTCTAATTTTTCCACTGTTGATCTTTCTAAGCCATCGATATTTGATGATCCGCCTTCTGATGAATTGGAAGCTCCCCAAGTTGTTGAGGCACTTTAGCCCGAGCTTATGGTTACGTCAGGTTCTCGTAGCCTTGAGGTCAGTTCCAATTCTGATAAGAAATATGTTGAATCTCTCCAGGCTCCTCATCACTGTCTTGTTCACAATCAAAATCAATCTATTATACCATTTTCACATCCTCCATCTATATCACACAATCCTATCGCTCAATTGTTGGAGGAGTCATATGTAGCAAGCACTATTGCAAAACAATTTTTTTCTTCTTTCTTCATGTTTTCTCATTTTTCAAGTTCTAAAGTGTGTATGTGATTGTATTTCACTTGCACTATGTTAGGACACCATGGTACATCTACATAGTGCCTCTCATGTGCTTTTCGTTTTTACCTTTTTTTTGCGGATGCATTCAAGCTTCAAACGTTTTAGTTTGCATTTTTTTTTTTTATTTCTTGTTTTCTAGTTTGCTTGCATATCTTTCTTTCCATTCATGGTCTCGCTTACATGGGCCAACCAATGCACCAATGGGTGCATTGGAAGTATCACTTTATGTGAGTTGGCCTATGTTCTACTTAGGTTACTTGGAAAATATGTTCCTTTCATAGAGAGTCATGGTGTAGTCAGGACGCTTGCACTCTTAACTAGTACCGCCTACTCTAATCGAGTTTCTATGTTTGGTTAACCCTTTTCAACTCAGTCAAGTAGAGTAAGGAGAGGGGGGAAACGTGAACAAGTATGTCAAAGGTATATATAAATATCATTCTCTAAAGCGACAACCTATTCTAATCCCAATAAGTCGGGATCCCTCTTCCACCTCATGAAATAAATAAGTGCCTATGCATAGTTCTTTGAAAATGAAAAAAATGGAATAAAGGGCGAAAGAAGAGAAAGGTTTCCTACACAAAGAGGTGAAGAAAGTAACTCTGCCAGGGTACTGTCCAGGCTCGCTAGCAGCAGAGCAATGCTTGTGTTCCTGAAGTAACTCTGTCAGGGTACTGTCTAGGCCTGCTGGCAGCGGGGCAACATGATAGATGAAACTAAAACTCTGAAATTCTATTTTACTTGTGCATCTATATACCCCTCATCCCCAATCAAAACAGCTCAGTTTGACTTGGCTTGGTATGTGTGCTGCCGATGAAGGGAGTGATAGGGGCTACATTTTTAACTTAAGCTAAGTGAAGAAGCTATGATAATCAAATAAATGAACAATACTTCTGGAATAGTTAAACTCGCTTTGCATGAGACGAGGTCCATACAGAGAGTTGGAGTTCTACTAGTGTGTCGCCAATATTGTAGCGACTGCAACCACCTTCTTAAATGTTCCCTATGCTTAGATTTTGGAGCCTTCCTTCTAAACCACAGAAGGTCATATTTCACTGATCCAGGTATCCATGCTTAAAATAAGACTTATATTTTTAGTTTGGCTTGTGTTTTCTTACTTAACTAATTTTCTAACCCACAAGCTGATCTCCTTACTGGTCCCATAGCAGTTCTGGGCTTGCCCCGAAAACTGCACAATTCTTGAGGGAAACTAGCCTTGTTGTTGGGAATTGTGTAGTCCTAACTTCTAGTGAGACTTGAGCTTAGGAAATGCACAACCATGAGGGGGAAGCCCAGCACTGAACCCAGAAATTGCGCAACCCTCACTGAGCTCAGAAACTACACAGTACACTGAGCCGAAAAGTTGCTCGGTTCCCAAAACTGTGTTGTCTTTCCTGGAAATGTGCATGGCGAGTTTCCCTAGAAAAATAAAAAAGAAGAAAAAAATTTTAAAACATCCCTAAAAACAAGGATCTATTTTTAGTATCCCAAAGGAGGCACTTGCGCTATTTTTAGAAACTTCCACCAAGTGTCTCCTTTTCCTTGATTTTAGGCATGTGTGTCATAAACCCTAATTTGTCCAAATATATTTAATTGACTTTGCTAGAGCTCATTTTCGAAGTCAATCTTGGAGCTCTAGCATTCCAAGGAGAACAAGGAACCTTCAGTGTGATTTTCGTTGCTTTTCTAGATGAATTTTTGCTTTTGTCATATTTTCCCGCTTTTTCTGTTGCTTTTTGTTTGGATTGTGTGAGTGTTGTTTCACTTGTTTCACTTGTTTCTCCTCATGATTTCTAGTGTTTTACCTTTTTTAAACTTGTATAAGTGTTTTTTGAAGTTATAGATTTCCTTTCCCAAGTGTTGTATGAGTTTTCCTATTTTTGCACCAACAACCGTCATTGCAGCAACTCTCCTCACATGCTTCATTTTATTTCAGTTTAATCAATTGTTGAACTTACTTCACATCAATGCATTCACACTTAGTCATATATGCACTCAACTTCACATTATCTTTCGTATCTTCTTGTTTTTCACACTCCCCTTGGGCAGATCTGGGTTCCCTTGCTAGGATCTCACTTTGCACAGCTTGCACTGCATAATCTGGAGACTCAAACCTCTAGCATGGCCTCTGGAATAGTGTAGAGCATAGTTTGGGATGGCTTCAACTACGCACTATGTAATTCTAGGACCCAACCTCTCATCTTGGTCACTAAGACTGTGCAATGCATGGTCTCTCCTAGGCCTTTTCCTAGGCTAAATTATGCATTGCGCAGTTCCAATCATCAAGCTTCCACCTTGACTATTGGGACTACGCACAGCACAATTCCCACATTCATACAGTCACCCCTATGAAGAAAAATTATGAATCCCTCACATGAAGTTCTCGACTTGTTGCTTGAACTTACCTTGAAGTTGTTTTGATTTTTAACTGACATTTGCTTTCCATGAGTGCCATCTCTGTCCCACAGGTACATCGGTTGTTGAGCATCTCTCCAATAGTCATAATTAACATGGAATCCAAGAGAGTTACATCAAAGGAAACCACCAAGAGAAGTACAAGGGAAGCAGTTGAGCAAACATCAGTTGATTTACCAGTATATGTAGATACTCAGTTGTTCATTGAGAAGGGAACAACACTGACATGGAAACAGATAAAAGATACTTTTGCAAAATACTTTAGGGTAGATTTGGAGGAACGAAAGGTCTATCTTAGCATCCGATAGTCAGGGTTATACAAGGTTGCATGAAGGTATCCCTCTTTCCTATGTGTGGGCATCATCAGTTGGATTGCCTCACATACGAAAGAACGGACTATGACATTGAGCAATGCCAGTGGAGGAATCTTGCTTCCTTCAAAGCAAAAGACTTTCGGTAGATGTATCACTTTCCTGATTCAGTGAAGCACATGGAATCACTCTTCTATGATACCCATAGCTATGTGAATACAAGATACATTATCAAGTGTTGGGTGAAAGAGTCATCGAAGTTTAGATAGACACCCACCCATGTTTACAAGACAAAGTCCCTCATGAAGGCTTACCAGTCCTTGATCATCTTTTCCTGCAGAATATATCATCAAGAGAGCACAGAGACCTTCCCTGAAGGGTGGGCAGTATTACTAGACCAATTGGTAAGAGATGGAAGGCCATTCAACTGGTCAGATCTTTTGGCTCAACAATTGAAGTCCCATGTAGCTAAGGCTCAGAATCCACCCAAGAATGAGCAAGTAAGGCTTTACATGTCCGCATACTTACTGGATGCAATCTGTACACCACTCCAGTTCCCTGGCATGATAAGGACATGGAAACCACAAGATATTGTCATGAACATCTATTGTAAGTTCCTTTCCAACATCAGCTATCGACAAGTGATGGAAAGGCTAACTGGCCACTTTATTATCTCGTTTTACAAGTGTTGGGTTGTGTTATATTCTTTCCATGACTAGCCCACGTAGTTAACCGAGGGGTTGGTGGGGGCGGGGGGGGGGGAGGAGAGAGAGCCCCTCATCGTTGCACAAATTGCGCAATGAGGGGATCACAGGGGGTTTGAGGGTAGGTAGCCCCCCTCTACGGGGTCTGGGGCAATGCCCTAAGGAAAAAAAAATTGGACCCTATATTAGGTTGGGCAAACCTACCTATGATTTTGGACACCATGGTTTTTTGGTCCATGGTTTTGTACACGATGGTTTTCGGTCCATGGTTTTGGATGCTTCGGCATGTATAAATATGTATTGTAACATTGAAAGGAACATAATGAAAAATCAAGCTGGTAGTCCCGATTTTGGGATCCAAGGGAAAATCTCTATGTATATGTGTTTTATGTGTTATGCTCTCGCATTGTTTATTTTCTGTTTTTTATAATTCGTATGCAAGTAATTTCTGTACAGGGTTAAAACCTACATTTGGTTTCAGAGTTGTTTTGGCTTCAAGGGGATGCCTTTGTTGCTGAGGGGTTTCACTCGGGCCTGTGGTAGACCCTGTTCAGTGGGAGATATGCATGATCAATTATGGTGGTGAAAGTAGATGGCGAGCGATGGAAAGATAGAGATCGAGAAATTTAATGGTTAGAGTTTTGAGTTGTGGAAACTCAAGATGGAGGGTCTATTGGTGGATAAAGATTAGTGGATTGCGCTAGATCCAGATACCAAACAAACAGGAGTGTTTGATGAAGAATGGAAGAACTTGGATTGGAAGGCAAAGAGCACAATATGATTGTGTGTCTCATATTCAGTATTGCTAAATGTATCATGGGAAGCTACGATGAAGGATTTGTGGGACAAGTTAGGGACTTTTTACCAATCTAAGTCTCTGGTGAATAAACTGTTCCTAGGGAAAAAGATGTATAACCTAAGGATGAAAGATGGAGACTCAATGACAGAGCATTTGAATGCATTTAATACTGTGGTAAGTCAATTATTGTCTATTTATATTAAAATTTCAGATGAAGATAAGTGCATTAGTTTGTTGTGTTCTCTACCAGATTCATGGGATAGTCTGGTTATTGCAATAGGTAGCAATGGAACTACCTTGTAGTTTGATGAAATAGTCTCATCCTTGCTGATGGAGGAGATGAGACGGAAAAATATGGAGAGCCAAAATGGTGATGCCTTGTCTGTACAAGGACAGTCCCAAAATAGAAACAAAAATAAGTCGAGTGGGAGATCTAAATCTAGAGGGAGATCTAAATCTCCAAGAAAACCTGTAAAGGTGGTATGTTGGAAATGAAAAAAAGAAGGGCACTACAAAAAGGAATGTAAATCTAAAGCTCCTGACAAAGGAAAGGGATCTAGTGATGCTCCTTCTGTAGAGGTGAAAACCACCTCAGATGAAGGTGGGGAGGTGTACTTGGCTTCTTCAAGTACACATGTAGATCATGAGGCATGGTTGATTGACTCAGGTGCATCCTTTCACTTCACTCCCCGTAGAGAGTGGTTCTACGAGTATGAGAAATATGATGGTGGTGATGTCTTCTCGGGGGATGACAAGAAGGTTAATTCGTTGGTTGTGGAAAAGTAAAGTTGAAGTTACAAGGTGGAAGGGTTAGAACACTTCCAAGTGTTCTACATATTCCTGCATTTTCCAGAAATCTAATTTTCATAAGCAAGCTGGATGGTGCAGGTGTAAAAATAGTGTTTGAGAAGGATACCTACAAGATGGTTCAGGGAGCATTGCTATTGATGCGGGGAGTTTGGATTGTAACTCTGTACAAGCTACAAGGTAGCACTATTGCTGATGGGTGTAACAGTTCTATGGTTCCTGAAAGTGGAGCAGAAAATCTAGTGGTCTCTAGAGAGACGACCATGCTATGGCATCAAAGGCTTGGACACATCGGAGAGAAGGGCCTTTGAATACTTCATGGTAAAGGTATGGTAGAAGGTATGAGTAATATCTCTCTGGATTTTGATTTTTGTGAAAATTGTGTATATGGGAAGCAAAATCAGGTGAGTTTCCCCTCTGGTGGTAAGAGGATGAAACAGATATTAGAACTTTTGCACAGTGATGTGTTTGGACCTGTGAAAGTTCCATCACTGGGTAAGTCTGTGTACTATGTATCGTTTATGGATGAATTCTCAAGGAATACATGGATATATTTCCTTAAGAATAAATCTAAAGTCTTTGATAGGTTTAAAGAATTTAAGGCTATGGTGGAAAACCAGATAGAGAAGAAGAAAAAGGTGTTGAGAACAACTAACGTGGAGATTTTTGCAGTAAGGAATTTGAAGAATTCTGTAAGAAGTGTGGTATAGCACGACAAAAGACTACTCCATACAAACCTAAGCAAAATGGAGTTGCAGAAATAATGAACAAGACGTTGATGGAAAGGGCAAGAAGCATGCTCAGTGGTGCCGGGTTAGGACAGGAATTCTGGGCAGAGGCGGTGGAGACAGCATGTTACCTGGTCAACAAATCACCTTCATCAGCATTGGAGGATAAGACTCCACAAGAGGTATGGACTGGTAAGAAACCCTCTATTTCACATCTGAGGGTATTTGAATGTGATGCATATGTACATGTTCCAAAGGAGAAAAGAAACAAGTTGGATAGTAAATCTAAAAAGTGCATCTTAATTTATTGGGTATAAGGATGGTTTAAAGGGTTATAAGCTTTGGAACCCAGTAATAAGGAAGGTTGTGTACAACTGAGATGTGGTGTTCAGAGAGGTGAAAGATGTTATTAAACATGAAGTCCAACCAAAGGAACGTGAGAAGATAGAGTTTGAGCTTAAGGAGGAAGAATCAGACTCTACAACAGAAGAGGAATCAAAAGATGAAGAGCCACAAACTCCAGGTGTGAGAAGATCAGTTCGAGAAAGAAGGCCGCTGGAAAGGTATAGTCCATCTGCTTTCTATTTAAATTTTGCTTTATCTGTTACTGATGATGATCCCAGAACTGTGAAGGAAGTAGTAGATTCAGAGGATGGAAAACTCTGGAAAGAGGCCATGGTTTATGAAATGGCATCTTTGCACAAAAATGAGGCTTGGGATCTAGTGGAGCTGCCAGCTGGAAGGAAAACCATTGGCAGTAAATGGGTGTTCAAGAAGAAGACAAATGCAGAAGGAAAGGTGGAGAAATACAAAGCTCGGTTGGTAGAAAAATGTTATTCCCAAGTGCCAGGAATTGATTTTGGTGATATTTTTTCTCCTGTTGCCAAGGTAGCTTCTATTAGATTACTTTTATCTGTTGCTGCTACTTTTGATTTTGAGGTAGAACAGATGGATGTGAAGACAAAATTTCTTCATGAGGATCTGGAAGAGGAGATCTACATGAAGCAACCTGAAGTCTTTGTGGTGAAGGGTAAGAAAGAACTGGTATGCAAGTTAAAGAAGTATTTGTATGGGTTAAAACTATCACCAAGGATGTGGTATCAAAAATTTGATACATTTATACAGGGACTTGGCTTCACCAGAACCAAGGCAGATCACTATGTATATTTTAAATTAATTGGGGACCATGTTATTTATATGGTCTTGTATGTGGATGATATGTTGTTGCTTGGAAATGACAAAGAAATTGTCTAGGATTTGAAGACCCAATTATCCTCCAAATTCGACATGAAAGACCTTGGTGCTGCAAACTATATTTTGGGCATGGAAATTAAAAGAGATTGGGCATAGAGGAAGCTCTGGTTAAACCATAGGAAGTATGTCGAGACAATACTGTAGAAGTTTAATATGCAGGATATTAAACTGGTGACGGTTCCTGTTATCACCTGGATTGAACCTTAGGCTGACGAAAGGCAATGCCAAGGTAACCACAAACCACTCTTAGCCAAGTAGCTAACCCTACTAGGCCAAGAGAGGTCTCTCTCAGTAAGGATCTCAACCAAGATGACTAGATCAAGAAAATGATATGAGGCTAGGTATAGTAGCACAAGGTTTGATTTGATTTTGAAGGGTTTTGCTGGATCAGGAGGAGTCAAAGAGTTTGGGCAAGGAAATTAGGTCAAAATTGCAGGGTGTTCGATGGGGCAAGGTAGGCACAAGGCTCAACACTCTAGGGTTTGATGAGTGAGGTGATTCAAGACAGGTGAGGAGCTAGAAAGAGCATGTAAGAAACATGGATTCTTCCTAAACTAAAGAAAACATAGACTGTGAATATTTTCCCAAAACAGAGCATAAATATTATGGGTTCTGCCTATAAAATTGAAAATATCCACTTAAAAGGAATGAAATGATTGATGAAGCACAAAAATAATTTTAACATATGATCACAATAGAGAAAACTGAACTGAACATCATACCACATGGATCCCAAAGAAATAACTACAACTTTTCATTAATATCCTGCTGAAAACTGATACAAAATGATGTATACTCAAAGCATAAGCATCCAACTGAGTCCAACCCACACAATGACTGAGGAGAAGAATTATATAGACCCCAAATAACTCATTCTAAGCTCAAGAGGTCAAATCCATGAGAAGAGGAGTTGTTTCTAACAAAATCTGAACTGCTAACAAGAAAATAGGGTGGTCAAAGTGACTCATCCCTAACCTAAACAAACTGATACATTACACCTCATGAACTTGTTTTACTTGATGAATCTACCCTAGTAAGCTCTAGAAGCATCATAATGACATTCAACTAATCAATTACAAGGATAAAACCATGATTTTCCAAGGTGAAAGTGAAAACTGGGACAAAATAGTGAAAAACTGGACAATCTATCAAATGTGCAGCACTAGTGCTAGGCACGCAGCACCAATGCCAGGCACGCAGCGCCAATGCCAGGCATGCCCTTCAACTTTAGCTGCACTTTTGGAGGCCTTCCCGATGTCCAAATTGGTCCCACACTAGCTTGTCGAAAAGCCCTGCCTGTCGAATTTTCGGAACATCTTGAATTTTTTTCATATGGAATTCATTTTCCTTGTCAAAATTCAATTCTCCCAACGCTGCTCAGCGCGCAATGCCTAGGGAAAAAAGAGGACAGAAAGGTCATTTTTTGAGAGTTTTTGGCCCTTTTGGTCAGCCAGTTCTGCTCCAAAACTTTAGCAAATGCACAGGGTAAATGTACTCATCATTGTGAATCCAAAAATGCTAACTGTTTCCTCATTTGATGCATAAAAAAAGAGCGCAACGCTCATGGCATTGCACATTTGCTTATCATGACTGTGCAAAAAATGGATTGAAAAACACAACAACTTTCTTCAAACTCAAAAATGGTCCATCATGCCCAAAAATGTGTTTTTGTGACTGATCAAAGATTAGAGGCATGTAGGGATGCCTCAACAAGCATGTCAAGTCTCCTCCTCTCCTCTTGCTCGGTCAATTTGTCAATTTTCTCTTGAGCTCGTTTGAGCTTGCTCCTTGCCACTTGGTTTCTCCTTCCATAATACTTGGCCATCTTCCTTTGTAACTCAACATCTCTATTTTCTTTTTCCAAGAGGGTCTCCAAGTGTGTGTTCACTTTCTCAAGCCAAGACTTTGTTTTCAGCTATGTCCTTGACCAATTGCTCATCTAGAGTAAGTTGCTCCTCCAATTCTGCCTCTTTTTGTCTTTCAAGCTCTAACGCCTTTTTAAATCCTCTTGTTCTTGGTATTTTCCTTTGTCCATGTTCATAATCTGACTCTCCACAATCTCCATAAGCCTCATCAAGCTGAAATTTGGCATTCTCAGCTTCCCTCTTTGCCTTGATGTACTTGATTTTCATCAACTCCTGCTTAACTTCTAGCTGCTTGTTCTCTTGTTCATAAAAGGAGATAACATATTGGGCTCTTTGTAAATTGACCTCAAGCTCCCTGATTTTGGCATCCTTTTCTCTCAAGGCAGCTTGATAAGAATTGTTTCCCTCCTCATCACTAGTGTCCACAAGGAGAAACTCCTTTTCAATGTCATGTTCTTCATGCTGCTGTTTAACCTCTGCTTCCTCTACCATTTTCTCCTTTCCTTTAACTTGTAATGCTGATGATGAAGGCAAGGCCCGTCCCACTTTCCGTGGGGTAAACACCTACATCTTTCCCCTGTGATAGGTGAAAGCAAATGGCTGCAAACTATTCCTTTGTGGTATACTACTCTGACCATGCTCAGTGTGCACATCATGTCCCTCACTGTTATCATGCTCATCGTGTCCCTCATCACTATCATCATCTCTATTGGATGAATGAATGGCTACATGAAATGGTGATGTAGATGGTGTGGAGGTGTCTAGTGAAGAATGACTTGTTGAGGATGAGTGATAAGTAGGATGTGGTGGATGAGAAGAAGTAGATGGATGAGTGGAGGATGATGGAGGAATGTGGGGAGCTGGGTAAGTAGATGGTTCATTGAATATTTCATTAGCTATGAAGGCCTCCCAAGTAATGCCTAGTTGATCTAAGTGATGGAGGACTACCATTTTGATAAGAGAATGATGAAAAATACTATGCATTTGATGAGCTCGATCCCTTTTCTAAGCAATGTATGTCATTTTGTCAATACTCCTGAAAAGGTAATATGGCAAATTGAGCATTATTACCCTGGTAAAATGCATGAGAAGGATGATATGGTATCAGTATAGTTTGGAAAACCTTCCCTCACATGTCAAATACCTCATGATGATCTTCATCAATGGCACATACTTTTCCAAAAGATAAGAGAAAGAGAAAATTCTTTTCTTATCATTTTTTAACCTTGTCTTAAGATATGGCTCATAAAAACTGTGATGCAGATTTTTCTGCTTGAACCACTTCTCTCATGCGTTTGGAATTCTAGTGGCCTGTGATATGATGGCTGAAGATATAGTGAATGTGACCCCGACTAAAGTGACCTGGTTGTTTTGCAAATTGAGGATGAACTGCTTGGTTAACTGCTGATGAAAATTCACCGTCTCAACCCTTTGGCAAAACTCTAAACAACCCATGTGCCTGAAACATGATACTGCAAGTTGTGATGCCATAAGTTATGTTGTATCAATGGGTTCAAATCTAATAATTCTTCCTCCTTTCTTGGTTGGCCTCCTGGACTGTCTTTCCCCTTCTTCTGAACTATTGTATTCTGCCATGCTTTATAGGTGAAAACTTGAGGAACTAATATATATGCCAAGATGAGTGAAACAGTGAGGAGGTGGAGTGAAATATAGTCAGGATGATAGGAAGGTGAAAAAATATAAGAAGTACTATAACTCTAATCAAAGAGGTGATTTTGGAAGCGTGCAAGGGAGCTTTGCTATGGTTTCAAAATTTAGGGTGTCAATTTGCTTAATTGATGGAGAAAAAAAAAGATACCGGGCCACTTACTTGTTGTATGCAGGTAGTTGAAGCTTTTGTGGCTTTGAGCAAATGAAGGAAGTGATGTTTTGGTGCTCTTAGGATTTTCCAGGCTCCTCTGGCCAAACACACAGCCTCCTCAGTAAGTGCGCCCTTCACCTCACATGCACGCATCACAGTTGAATTTTACTCTGCCTCGGACGGGCAAACATGCCCTTCACCTCACAGGCGCATAGCGACTCCTCCCATCACATAGAGCCCTTAGCAAACACGCCTTTCTAGTTTTTTCCACCTTCACTCAATCTCCTCTTTGCAAAGGAGAGCTTAGGGTGCAAAAGAACTAATGAATTTTGAAAAATGCCTTTGAAATTTTATATAGAGGATGACTTTGATTTTTCTTTAGAAAAAACCAAATTTATAATGTTTGTTTGGAACTTTTATTTTGTTTTCAAATCTCTATCTAATGCTTCTCTTTCTTTGTCTCTTTTCAGGTGGATGATGCTTTGATTGAGCTGATTTCTTCAATGGCTCATTTCTTGCAGCAAGGATAAATGCTTGGGAATCTTATGGGAACACTTATTACATGAAATGACTTGAATTACATCAAAAAAAATTACAAATCAACTAAAATACTCTATTTTCGTCTCAAAAACATATTTTTGAGATGAAAATTACATCAGTGAAATGATTTTTTTGTACAATAATCATGGCTTCCTACCAATCACTCTTCATTTATTGGTCTTCCTCATACCTTTGTTGCCCTTTATTTACACTTGAAACTATACTTTTGACCTTGGAAATGGACCCTAAGACCTAATGGAAAGACCTTGGAAATGAACCCTAAGACCTAATGAAACACAACTACCTTGACTCTAAAAATAACATAACTGAAACCATAACTGAATGCAACATGGATATGGGTCAGCAAATGTGCCTTAAGAGGGAAAATTTGATTTTCTGAGAAGAAGACAACCATCAATGGACCATGGACCATTCTGGTATGACCTAGTGGAATGATAAAAAAATTAGTATGAGACACCTAAAATGAAAATGCAAAGAGCATATTTGATACCTAATGGAAGTATGCATATACTGACACTAGCATTGGCCTTATTGGGGATGGAAGCTCCTTGGAGGTGTCAAGAACACCATAGACCAAGTGCTAGCTGATTGGGCCAATACGGTCAAGCAAATTAAAGACTGAAAACTTTTTGAAATTTTTGAAAAATGACTCGATACACACTGAAAACTAACTCATACCCGACTCTAAACTGACTCAAAAACCAACTAAACACAGCACAAATCATTTAAGTTTTATAGCCTTCACTTCGGGCCCCAAGCTCAAATGACATTGTACTTCAAAACTTGCAAGGAAATCAAACTGGTATATGTAACGACAGTGAAACAACTTCAGCAAGTTGCATCAGAAATAATAGTGTTTCAAGAGCCCACCATTCACTGGTCCTCCTGAGCATTCTTGACCATCCATTTCCTTTAATAAAAAAATCATTCTGTCCTCGATAAGCTGAGATTTTATAATTTCCTTTACACAGATTGTCAAACTTACCATGTTTCCCTTTTTCTTCATTTCATGCATCCCATCACAGCACTACATCTTCTAGCTAAAACTTTTCTGCCTTGGTTTTGTGGTCATAAATTTTCTTTATCTTCTCTTGCAGCTGGAAAGTGTTTTGAGAGACCTCTTCTCTTGTTTATTGAAGGTGAATCATTTTATTGATCCGACGCTGAACATCATCTTCTTCACTGTCGGCTTCTTGCAATAATCTCATGACCGGGACTGCAAGGGAGGTAGGAAACAATGTATCAATACCATAAGCCAATTCAAAAGGTGACATACCTATTGATTTCTTACTGCTCACTCTGTCGGCCCACAAAGCATTGACAAGATTTCGATGCCAATTCTTTTTGTTTGCCTCCAACATCTTCTTAATAATGTTTACCAAGGATTTATTTGAAGACTCAGCTAGTCCATTGCCCTGCAGGTAGTATGCCATGGAATGACCCAATGTGATGTTGTATTTGTTGCAAAACTCAACCATTCTCTTTGAATTAAATGTTGTTGCATTATCTGTAATAATCTTGTGAGGGAAACCAAAATGAGACAAGATATTGGACTCTAAAAATTGAATAATTACCATGTCCGTAGCTTGCCTTGTCGGAATGGCTTCGATCCATTTCGTGAATTAATCGGTAGTTGTCAAAATCTATCTGTGTTGTGCTAATGATGTAGGATGAATTTCACCTATGAAATCAAGCCCCAACTATTGGAACGGTGCATTAACTAGAACTGGTTTCAAAGGAAGAGGAAGCAACTTCCTTTTTCCCAGAAAAAATTGACATTCGTGGCAGCTCATGACTGTTTTATATAAATCTGAAAACAAAGATGGCCAATAATACCCTACTCTCAAGATTTCATTAGCTTTTGTTTTCCAAAACAAGTGACCCCCACAATATCCTCTGTGAAAATCATTCATTACCTGCTAAGCTTCATTTTCAACCAAACAATTAAGAAGAACCTCTCCCTGATCTTTCCAATAGAGAGCACTATCTAAAATGCAGAACTTTTCAGACTTTAGTTTTAGTGATCTACATTTACTTCTCGACATTCCAGGATGAGGAGAAAGATGTTGAAGAACATATACTATATCATAATACCAAGGTGAGTTGAGAAACATCTCTGATACCTTAATGAGTGTGCCACCATTTTTGTCATCTGACATTGCTGCAATAAGATTTATGTCCAAAGCATGAAGATTCGACTCAACCATGAGTTTTTCCAAGCCTTGACCTTTGATCAGTTTCGTGGGCTTTATCTCAAGATCGTACTCTAACATTGTTGCTATCCACTTACCTCTTCTTCCTTCTAGATCAGTTTGCATGAGGACATCTTTGACAACTGCGGTGGGAACATATGCTATGGTATGTGAATGCAAAATGTAAACTTCAAAATTCTTCAGTGCCTTTATAAGAGCTAAAGCGTGTTTTTCAATGATGTTATAGCACAGAGCATAATCTCTAATAGTTAGACTGAAAAATGAAATAGGACGCTCCACCTAATCCTTCTTTTGCATTAACACTGCAGCCAAAGTGTGCTCAGATGCAAATGAAAATATAATTAAATCATGAGTATAATCGGGACTAATCAAAACTAGGGCTATGGTCAGAGCAAGCTTTACCAGGTTGAAATATTTCATGGCATCTTCGGTCCATTTCATAGTGCTATCATTCTTCAACATATTAGTTAACTAACACAAATGCTCAACCAAATTTGGTATAAATATGCATAAGAAATTCATCTTACCGTTGAAGGCTTGGATCTCCTTTTTGTTGCACGGAAAGTCTATTTGTTGAATTGCCTCCACCCTAGAAGGATCAATGCGAATACCATCTTTGGAAATTATATGACCGAGGAGTTTACCTTCCTCCATGGCAAAAATACTCTTCTTTGGATTTAAATAAATCCCGAACTCCCTGCATTTCTGAAAAACAATCCTCAGGTGGTGTAAATGCTCATCATCAGAACCAGAAAATACTGTCAAGTCATCTAAGTAAACCACTAAGAAAACATCCTTCTCATTAGCGAAAGCTATATCCATGGCCCATTGAAAAGTGGCCCCGGCATTCTTTAGCCCAAATGTCATTTTGGCATACTAAAAAGTCTCCCATGGTGTTGTGAAGGCAGTTTTGTTTTGGTCTTTTTCGTGCACCAAGATCTGATTGTAACCTGAGTAACCATCTAGTAGTGACATCCGTGATGCTCCAACTACTCTTTGCAGAATATGGTCCATCTTAGGAAGAGGATAATTATCTTTCAGAGATACTTTATTTAGGTTCCGGAAATCAATACACAACCTTATCTCTTCGGTCGTTTTTGTACCAGGACCAAATTTGAAACCCAATCAGAGAATCTAATTGGAACAATGATACCAGCTTTAAACAATCTATTTACCTCTTTCTTGATGGATGGGAGCAGCTTTGGGTTGATCCTCCTCAAATTTTGTCTAAAGGGTTTTTTATTTGGCTTGATAGGTATGGTATGCTGAATGATTTTCTTTTCATAAACTTTCAAATCCGAGTAATCCCACGCAAAAACATCAGAAAATTCAAAAACCAACTTAACATACTTAGCTTTTGATTTGGGAGATAATTTTTTTGATATCTTAACAAGCTTGGGTTGGTCCACTGTTCCAATGTTTACATCTTCAACTCCTTTGTCAGTAGGAACCAAGGTTGGTTTTCTCGCCACATCATCTTGATCAAACAACTCCTCTAAAGGTATAATACCTCTAGGAATAACATTATCCTTTAGCCGTAAAACATCCATCTAATTTACCTCAATGTCTTGTTCATCAGAATCACAAACATCATCAATGAAAGCATTCTTAAACTTCCCTTCATTTTGAGAAAAGGAATTAATTTGTATAGTTGAGGCTTCTGTGATCCATATCAAGTTTACAAAAGATTTTTCGGCGAAGATCACATGAAATATCATTTTTCGATGCGTTTCGAACCAACCAGTGTGGTTCATCGTTAGGACAAGTTGAAGAAATAGATCCAGCTTAGCATGTTAAATAGACCGAGCAGAGCCTCCAATGGCTAATTTGACCAACAGCTAATATTGACTATTGGGCCGGGATCAAAACTTTTTTAATAATAAAAAGGAGATAAGTTATACAGGGGACCAATCCCTTAATAAATAAATAAAATAATTTAAATTAGTGATAATAGTTAGTTAAAAGTTATTAATAAATAGTTAAAAATTATAGGTTAATTATTATTTAAAAGGAAATTAGTTATAAAGGACCTCTCCTATGAATAAATAAATGTGAATACAAGTTAAAAAAAAAAAATTAAATAAATAAATAATAATAATAATAATAAATAACAATAAAAATAAATAAATAAATAAAACAATAATAATAAATAAATAATAATAATAATAATAATAAATAACAATAAAACGAATAAATAAATAAATAAAAATAATAATAAAAATAATAATAATAATAATAATAATAATAATAATAAAAATAAAAATAAAATAAATAACAATAAAAATAAATAATAAATAAATAGATAAATAAATAAATTAAAAAAAGTGGATAAGAAAAAATAAAATTAGAAACTAACATACAAGAAAAAATAAAATTAGAAACTAACATATAAAAAAAAAAAAAGGAGGAAGGAGGCGGAAAAATGACTAGGAAAGGAGTGTTGGGACCCAACACCTACTGATTTTCCAGCCATCTTCTCTATTGAGATTGTTTGGCCTCTTTTCAATCTCAAGCACTTCCCTAAATTTCCGATGATGGAAGTGTGAAACCTTAGCAATAACACTAGCCTCCTCAATACAAAAATGATGATTGGTTTTCTCAGCATGCTCAGCTAAAGCGGAAGACTTAGTTCGCCTATGTTTAAGGTCCGTTGAATGCTCACTAATCCTTTGATTAATGGAGCGACCAGTCTCCTCAATATAGGGGGTCCCACAGGAACAAGGGATCAAATACACACCTTTCATATCTTTAGGGTCAATAGGATCCTTCACTGATCTGAGGGACGCACGAATGGTGTTCAAGGGCCTAAAGGTCACAGGGACATTATGCCTCCTGAGAATCCTTCCAATCTTATCAGTAGTCCCCTGAACATACAGAATATGGACACCTGGAACACGTTCCTTTGGTTCCCTTTTAGACAGAGAATTCTTGGAAGCTTTAAGGAAAGCCTTCTGACCCATGTATCTACTATAACCATTCTCAACAAAGACATCAAGGAGATGGGATTTCTCTTTCTCAAAACTCTGCTTATCCGAGATCCTTAGGGCTCTAGTAGCAAGGGTATTGAGAACACCCATCTTTTGAGTCGGGAAATGGTGGGAACTGGCATGAAGATACTCCTAAGTATGGATTTTCTTCCGAAAAACCTGGCGGGCGAGGGAACCATCACTATTCTTAGAAATAAGAATATCGAGGAATGGAAGGCAACCATCAACTTCTTGCTCTTTAGTGAACTTAATGGCAGAGGATTGATTATTGAGATGATCGAAGAAGAGATCTAATTCTTCTTGGCTGTGAGACCAGATAACATTGGTATCATCCACATATCTTTTCCAAAGCTTAGGCAAGAGCCGGGAAGAGTTTAGAGCCTTGGACTCAAAATCTTCCATAAAAAGATTAGCAACAACAGGGGAAAGCGGTGAGCCCATGGCAACCCTGCAGGTTTGCTCGAAGAACTCTCCCTCAAAACAGAAAAAGGTGGAAGTGAGACAGATCTCAACTAACTTAGCAGTGTCAGGATCTGTTAGACGGTTGATCACATCCATGGCCTCATTAATAGGGATGCAAGTGAACAGGGAAACAACATCAAAACTAACAAGAATGTCCCCAGGGTCAAGCTTGATGTCCTTGAGCTCCTCAATAAATGAAGCAGAGTCTTTTACGAAGGACTCCGTATGACCAACCAAGGGCTTAAGCTTTAATGCAAGGAACTTAGCAAGAAGGTAGGTCGGACCTCCAATGGTGTTGACAATGGGCCTTAAGGGAGCTCCATCCTTGTGAATCTTGGGGAGACCATAGATTCTAGGAGTGATAGGGTTGCTCTCAATGAGTTTATGGTGCAAGGGACTCATTGAGCTAATAGATTTAATGGCAAGGGCCACATTCCTAGAAACCTTATTTAAAGGATTCTTGGGAAGCTTTTTGTAGCTACCACTATTTTGAAGATGATCCAACATCTTGCTACGGTAATCAGCCTTGTTAAGAATGACGGCTGCACCACCCTTGTCTGCCTTCAGAACAATGATATCCTTGTTCTGGTTTAAGGATCTGAGAGCTGTTGATTCTTCCTTGCTAAGGTTGCTCTTAGAGGGCTTAGGAATTAATTTCATTGTCATCCCAGAAAACTTGCCAATATCTCAAATTATCAGAAATAGTAGGCCTATGTTTGACATGAATTTCAAATTTATTGCTAGAATTCATTGGAATTTTCAGATTTCTCGTTGTTGTAGCAAGTGAATCAACAATGATGTTTTGGCTTCTTGGCACCACTGTCAATGTGTATTCTAGAAACATCTTCAAGATATCTAGGACTGCATTCCTATAATCTCTCATCTACAGATTTTTCGCTTGATATTCTCGTTTGACTTGTTTAATCACTAGCTCTGAATCACCATAAACAAAAATCCTTTTCGCACCCAATGTTATGAGACTAGCTCACAAAAAGATAGAAAAGATAGATCAACGCCTTAGAATTCATCCTCTTTGAGGGGGCAACCTCCCTTACATTACACAAATGAATGATTCCTTGATGATTCAAATGACAAAACCTCCTTTATATATATAGGAGTTTAAGGAGTCATAATATAACCTAGCCGACCTAACAATAATAATATAAAGGCACAAAAATAACAATAGAGGGATTCTATGGGGCACAGTAATAACAATATGGGGACAATAGGGGCACAACAATATTAATAAGGGATACAACTACAATAGTAATGGGGTAATCACTAGTATTATAGGGACCTAACATGCCCCTCTCCTTCAAAAAAGTGTTGTCCTCAACGCTTGAGTAGTTCTGGATGCTTCTATATAAAATTCTCATCCTCCCATGTGGAATCTTCAGCAGATAAGTTCTTCCACTTGATGAGATACTCCGAAATTGATCGATTTCGTAACTGTCAAGTTCTTGTTTCTGTGACTACTTCCGGTTCCAATATAATTTTTCCTTCCTCGTCAAGTTCTGGAAATATTGTTTGAACTGCGAGCTTGTCGCCTATAACCTTCTTTAAACATGAAACATGGAAAATTGGGTGCACTCGAGAAGCTGCGAGAAGCTCCAATTTGTATGCCATAGTACCAATATTTTGCAACACCTTGTACAGACCATAATACTTTGGGGATAATGTATTATCCTTCTTAGCTTGCTTGAGGGACATTTGTTTATATGGTTGTAGCCGTAGGAATACCCAATCACCTACATCAAAACTTCTTTCGCTGCGATGTTGATTTGCCTGTTGTTTCATTCTATTCTGCGCCAACACGAGGTTATCCTTTAAGAGTTGGAGGACTTGTTGTTGATGCTCGATGTGATGTTCCACTACTTGAACCTTAGAATTCTCTTAAATATGATGTGATGGATGGTGGCTTATATCCATAAAGTGCCATAAATGGGGTCATTTTTGTTGCTGTATGGAAGGAAGTGTTATACCACCATTCAACCAGAGGCAACCATTTGACCCATTGTGTCTGTTTATCAGATACAAAGCAACGAAGATATCCTTCCAAACATTTATTTACTATCTCAGTTTGCCCATCAGATTGAGGATGATAAGATGAGCTATGAGCTAACTAAGTACCGAGACAAGAAAATAATTCTGTCCAAAAATTTCCAGTGAAAATGGGATCTCTGTCACTTACAATAATCTTTGGGTTTCCATGTAGCTTTTGAATTGTTTCCATAAATGTAGTAGAAACTGTATTGGATTTAAATGGATGTGATAATGCACAAAAGTGTGCATACTTGGTAAGTCTGTCAACTACCACCATGATGACACTCCTTCCCTTAGACTTGGGTAAACCTGTGATAAAATCCATTGAAAACTCCTCCCAACATTGGCTTGGAATGGATAAAGGTTGTAATAGACCCGGGGTCTTAATTGCTTCAACTTTATTTTGTTGGCAAACCAAACATTCCACCACAAACTTTTGAATATCCAATTTAAGGCCATCCCAAAAAAATTCCTTCTTAACCATGTGGTAAGTTTTTAAAAATCCTGAGTGCCCTCCTAAGGGAGAAGTGTGCAATTCCATAAGAATCTTTTGGTTGAGTTGGGAATTCTTACAGAGATATAAGCGATCTTTGTACCATAACAAATCATTTTTCCAGCTAAATGTATCAGATGTACTAGAATCTTGTTGTAACTTTTGAATAAGTGCCTACACTTCTTCATCATTCTTCCATTCCTCCCTTGCTTCGTTTATCCAATCTGGTTGGATAATAGAAATGGCACACAACAATGCTTCCACATCCTCATCCTTTCTTGAGAGTGCATCTGCCACCACATTTTGCTTCCCTTTTTTGTAGATGATTTCAAAGTCATAACCCAACATCTTTGTGACCCACTTATGTTGCTCTTCAGAGGATAATCTTTGTTCTAAAAAGTATTTAAGGCTATCATGATCCATTTTTACGTTGAAGTGTCTTCCCATTAGGTAGGGTCACCATTTCTTAAGTGCATGTAGTATTGCCAACATTTCCTTCACATAAATAGCTTTGTGTAAAAACTTTCCCTTGATTGGATGACTTTCAAAAGCAATGGATCTTTATCCTTGCATTAAAACAACACCAATTCCATTTCCTGAAGCATCACATTCCACAATAAAGGTTTTTGTGAAGTCCGGTGTAGCTAAGACCAGTGCTTGGCACATTGCCTCTTTAAGATGTTCGAAGGCCTTTGTTGCTTCTGGAGTCCATGAAAATGCATCTTTCTTCAATAATGTTGTTAGAGGTGCTGCTATTCTCCCATAAATCTTAACAAACTTGTGATAATACCCTGTCAACCCGAGAAATCCTCTCAGATTCTTTATGGATGTGGGGATTTTCCATTCCTTAATGGCTTTAATTTTGCTAGGGTCTACCTTAACTCCATGAGATACAACATGACCCATATATTCCACCTCTTGTACTCCAAGAAACATTTAGATCTTTTTGCATATAATTGTTTCTCCTCCAATAGTTGTAGCACCCTGTCGACATGTTCAACATGATCCTTCCAAGACTTGCTGTAGATTAGTATATCATCAAAGAATACTAACACAAATTTTCTAAGGAAGGGTTTGAAAATGGAATTCATCAAACCTTGAAATGTAGAAGGTGCATTGGTAAGGCCAAAAGGCATGACCAAAAATTCATAATGACCCTCATGAGTTCTAAATGTTGTTTTTTGAATGTATTCAGTCTTCATTCTGATTTGATGATATCCTGAATGAAGATCCAACTTGGTGAAGTAAATTGATCCATGCAATTCATCCAGTAATTCATCAATGACAGGAATGGGAAACTTATCTTTAATAGTGAGCTTGTTGATCTCCCTATAATCCGGACACATCCGCCATGATCCATCCTTCTTGTGCACCAATACTACTGGAGCAGATAAAGAACTTTGACTAGGTTGAATTATACCAACCTCTAGCATTTCTACAACCATATGTTCAATTTCCCTCTTTTGGGCATAGGGATATCTGTATGGCCTGATGTTTGGAGGAACACTTCCTGGAATCAGATGAATAGCATGATCATGATCACGAATAGGTGGGAGACCTTTGGGAGTCTTGAATACCTTGGAATGATTGTCCAAGACTTTTTGGAGATCTAGAGAAATAGATGGCTTTGATGTGGAAACATCTAGCGAACATAATTGTGCAATTACACCTCTTTGTTCCTTTTTTAGAAGCTTTGTCATACCGTTAGAGCTGATTATCTTTCCTGGTTTCCCTACAATACCCCTTAATTCAACTTCCTTTCCTTCCGCAGAAAATTTCATGAAAATTTCTAGAAAATTAAAAGCTATTGTACCCAAGGATTGTAGCCATTGGACTCCTAGTACAACATCAGCACCTCCCATTGGAATGGAAAGCATTGGGCTAGTCAATACATATTCTCCCATGGATAGCTTGATATTATGGCACTTTCCAGAGAAATTTATTGTTCCTCCATTTGCAACCATCACTTGACACTCTGGTGCTGGATATAGGAAGCAATTCAATTCTTTTGCTACCTTACAATGAATAAAATTGTGGGTACTTCCTGAATCAATCAACACTATTACCTTTTTCTTCTTGATTTGCCCTTTTATCTTGATGGTTTGAGGGGTGGTAATTCCAGCCAATTCATTACAAGATATGGTCGGATTTATTTCTTCTTTATCTAGGCTTTGTTCTTGGAGTATATCCTCTTCTTTTAACCTTTCTTGCTCCTTTTCTTCTTCCTCTTCACAATCTATGTAGAATAATTTCTTCTCGACACACTTATGACCTTTAGTGTATTTTCTATCACAAATGTAACAAAACCCTTTTGCTCTTTTATCTTCCAATTGTTGTGGTGTCAACCTTATAGGTTGTGGAAGACTAGGGGCAAAAACACTTCCATCTTCATAGTTGTGAGTGGTATGCTTCCTGGTTGCCATAATTTTGTTTTCCATTTTTCTTGCTAACCTGAATGCCTTCTCTAATGAATCAGGTTCCCAAAGGTGAACATCATGTTGGATATTATCCTTTAAAGTCCCTATGAACATGTTGGGTCCCTATAATACTAGTGATTACCCCATTACTATTGTAGTTATACCCCTTATTTATATTGTTGTGCCCCTATTACCCCCATATTGTTATTTCTGTTCCCCATAGAATCCCTCTATTGTTATTTTTGTGGCTTTATATTATTATTGTTAGGTCGGCTGGATTATATTGTGACTCCTTAGACTCCTATATATAGAAAGGAGGTTTTGTCATTTGTATCATCCAAGAATTGTTCATTTATATAATGTAAATGATGTTTCCCCCTCGAAGAGGCTGAATTCTAAGGCGTTGATCTATCTTTTCTATCTTTTCTTGAGCTGGTTTCATAACATTTGGTATCAGAGCTTTGGATTCTAGGGTTTCGCTGCTCCAAACAGGTCATCGTGGAATTTTCACTATAACTTTGTTTCTGTGACGTTTCAGAAGTCTAAAAAAAAACCCATTTGAGAAGAAATCGCACTAAACCTTGGGTCCGAATTTCAGAGCTTTTCGCACGATATTTACGGAGATATGATCTGAGGAAGTTGGTCTTTTTGCAGACTCATGAATTACATTCAAAACAGGTGACCTGGGAAAAATCGTCATAACTTTCTCTCTGGGGATCGGATTGAAATTTCGTAAGAAGGTACAGAAATAGGACAGACTTTAGTTTCTTGTATGTGTGTTTCAGATTCAAAGGTTGAAACAGTGACTTGTGGCACGTCGTACAAGTTCGCTCTACTGAACTAGTCTAAAAACAAGTCACTGTGGGAGATTTCACATAACTCTTCCTTGGAGAATCCAATTTGGCTCATACTTGTGGAATTGGAAAGAGGACATGGAAGGCTACTACAGGTATCAATTTTAGAACTGGATGATCCAAATTTACAGAGATACATCAGATTCAATATCGGGCTTCTATAAAGTGAAAAAAGGTGTGTAGTTTTTTTTTAAATTTTTGTGTAAGCTTGGTTTAACGGAATTCAAAGGGCATAGTAAAGCATTATTATCGGTAACTGATGCCCCGAGGAAAGAAAATGCAAACACCTAGTAAGGAACCTGAAAGCTCTAGCATGACTCATGAAGAAGAGGAAAAAATGCTACATGATATATCAAAATTACAAGAACAAGTGCAACAAATGTCACGCTCACAAAAGCTAACAGAAGCTAAGATAAGTGGCGTGGAATCTAAGATAAATGGCGTGGAATCTAAGATAAAGGGCATGGAAGCTAAGATGGATGATTCGAAGACAGATTTGAAGAGAGACATGGCAGATTTGAAGATAGATTTGAAGACAGACATGGAAGAATTGAAGAAGTTGCTACAAGAAAGGGTCACTAATGGTGAAAAGGTAGTAAAGGAAACTCATGATGAGAACAAAAGAAATGTTAATCATGATTCCATAGACGCTAATGTTGGATCGAAGAATCACCATATTCCAAAAATCGATATGAGGAAGTTTGATGGCAAGGATCCCGCCACATGGATATTACAGATGGAGCAATTCTTCGATCTCAATAATGTGCAAAACGCACAAAAGGTACGTATGGCAACTGTATATTTGGAACCAAATCAGTTTGTATGGTATCAATGGCTTTGCTCTCGTAAACAATTTATCACTTGGGCAATTTTTACGAAAGAATTGATAGCACATTATGAAGATACAAAAAGCAACACTTTTTTTAGCCAATTGATAAGTCTCAAACAAAAGGGTTCAGTAATGGAGCACATTGAGGAGTTCCAAAAATTGAACATAAGGGTAAAAGATATTCCAGAGGAGCATAGGATTGATGTGTTCATAGGGTCTTTAAAGGATAATATCCAACATGATGTTCGCCTTTGGGAACCTGATTCATTAGAGAAGGCATTCAGGTTAGCAAGAAAAATGGAAAGCAAAATTATGGCAACCAGGAAGCATACCACTCACAACTATAAAGACGGAAGTGTTGTTGTCCCTAGTCTTCCACAACCTATAAGGTTGACACCACAACAATTGGAAGAAAAAAGAGCAAAAGGGCTTTGTTACAGTTGTGATAGCAAATACACTAAAGGTCATAAGTGTGCTGAGAAGAAATTATTCTACATAGATTGTGAAGAGGAAGAAGAAAAGGAGCAAGAAAGGTCAAAAGAAGAAGATATACTCCAGGAACAAAGCCTAGATGAAGAAAAAATAAATCCGACCATATCTTGTAATGCATTGGTGAGAATTACCACTCCTCAAACCATCAAGATAGAAGGACAAATCAAGAAGAAAAAGGTAATAGTGTTGATTGATTCAGGAAGCACCCACAATTTTATTCATTGTAGGGTAGCAAAAGAATTGAATTGCTTCCTATATCCAGCACCAGAGTGTCAAGTGATGATTGCAAATGGAGGAACAATAAATTGCTCTGGAAAGTGCCATAATATCAAGCTATCCATGGGAGAATATGTATTGACTAGCCCAATGCTTTCCATTCCAATGGGAGGTGCTGATGTTGTACTAGGAGTCCAATGGCTACAATCCTTGGGTACAATAGCTTTTAATTTTCAAGAACTTTTCATCAAATTTTCTACGGAAGGAAAGGAAGTTGAATTAAGGGGTATTGCAGGGAAACCAGGAAAGATAATCAGCTCTAATGGCATGACAAAGCTTCTAAAAAAGGAGCAAAGAGGTGTAATTGCACAATTATGTTCGCTAGATGTTTCCACATTGGAATCATCTATTTCTCCAGATCTCCAAAAAGTCCTGGACAATCATTCCAAGGTATTTGAGACTCCCAAAGGTCTCCCACCTATGCGTGATCATGATCATGCTATTCATCTGATTCCAGGAAGTGTTCCTCCAAACATCAGGCCGTACAGATATCCCTATGTCCAAAAAAGTGAAATTGAACGTATGGTTGCAGAAATGCTAGAGGCTGGTATAATTCAAAAGAGTCAAAGTTCTTTCTCAGCTCCAGTAGTATTGGTGCACAAGAAGGATGGATCATGGCGCATGTGTCCGGATTATAGGGAGCTCAACAAGCTCACTATTAAAGATAAGTTCCCCATTCCTGTTATTGATGAATTACTGGATGAATTGCATGGATCAATTTACTTCACCAAGTTGGATCTTCGTTCGGGATATCATCAAATCAGAATGAAGACTGAAGACATTCCGAAAACGGCATTTAGAACTCATGAGGGTCATTATGAATTTTTGGTCATGCCTTTTGGCCTTACCAATGCACCTTCAACATTTCAAGGTTTGATGAATTCAATTTTCAAACCATTCCTTAGAAAATTTGTGTTAGTATTTTTTGATGATATACTAATCTACAGCAAGTCTTGGAAGGATCATGTTGAACATGTTGACAGGGTGCTACAACTATTGGAGGAGAAACAATTATATGCAAAAAGATCCAAATGTTTCTTTGGAGTCCAGGAGGTGGAATATTTGGGTCATATTGTATCTCATGAAGGAGTTAAGGTAGACCCTAGCAAAATTAAAGCCATTAAGGAATGGAAAATCCCCACATCCATAAAGCATCTGCGAGGATTTCTTGGGTTGACAGGGTATTATCGCAAGTTTGTTAAGAATTATGGGAGAATAGCAGCACCTCTAACAACATTATTGAAGAAAGATTCATTTTCATGGACTCCGGAAGCAACAAAGGCCTTTGAACATCTTAAAGAGGCAATGTGCCAAGCACCGGTCTTAGCTACACCGGACTTCACAAAAACCTTTATTGTGGAATGTGATGCTTCAGGAAATGGAATTGGTGTTGTTCTAATGCAAGATGAAAGACCCATTGCTTTTGAAAGTCGTCCAATCAAGGGAAAGTTTTTAAGCAAAGCTATTTATGAGAAGGAAATGTTGGCAATACTCCATGCACTTAAGAAATGGCGACCCTACCTAATGGGAAGACACTTCAAGGTAAAAACGGATCATGATAGCCTTAAATACTTTTTAGAACAAAGATTATCCTCTGAAGAGCAACAAAAGTGGGTCACAAAGATGTTGGGTTATGACTTTGAAATCATCTACAAAAAGGGAAGCAAAATGTGGTGGCAGATGCACTCTCAAGAAAGGATGAGGATGTGGAAGCATTGTTGTGTGCCATTTCTATTATCCAACCAGATTGGATAAACGAAGCAAGGGAGGAATGGAAGAATGACGAAGAAGTGTGGGCACTTATTCGAAAGCTACAACAAGATTCCAGTACTTACATTTAGCTGGCAAAATGATTCCTTATGGTACAAAGATCGCTTATACCTCTGTAAGAATTCCCAGCTAAAACAAAAGATTCTTATGGAATTGCACACTTCTCCCTTAGGAGGGCACTCAGGATTTTTAAAAACTTACCACAGGGTTAAGAAGGAATTTTTTTGGGATGGCCTTAAATCAGATATTAAAAAGTTTGTGGCGGAATGTTTGGTTTGCCAGGAAAATAAAGTTGAAACAATTAAGACAACGGGTCTATTACAACCTTTATCCATTCCAAGCCAACGTTGGGAGGAGGTTTCAATGGATTTTATCACAGGTTTACCCAAGTCTGAGGGAAAGAGTGTCATCATGGTGGTAGTTGACAGACTTACCAAGTATGCACACTTTTGTGCATTATCACATCCATTTAAAGCCAGTACAGTTTCTACTGCATTTATGGAAACAGTTCAAAAGCTACATGGAAACCCAAAGATTATTGTAAGTGACAGAGATCCCATTTTCACTGGAAATTTTTGGACAGAATTATTTTCTTGTCTTGGTACTCAGTTAGCTCATAGCTCATCTTATCATCCTCAATCTGATGGGAAAACTGAGATAGTAAACAAATGTTTGGAAGGATATCTTCGTTGCTTTGTATCTGATAAACAGACACAATGGGTCAAATGGTTGCCTCTGGCTGAATGGTGGTATAACACTTCCTTCCATACAGCAACAAAAATGACCCCATTTATGGCACTTTATGGGTATCAACCACCATCCATCACATCATATTTAAGAGAAAATTCTAAGGTTCAAGCAGTGGAACATCACATCGAACATCAACAACAAGTCCTCCAACTCTTAAAGGATAACCTCGTGTTGGCACAAAATAGAATGAAACAACAGGCAGATCAACATCGCAGTGAAAGAAGTTTTGATGTAGGTGATTGGGTATTCCTACGGCTACAACCATATAAGCAAATGTCCCTAAAGCAAGCTAAGAAGGATAATAAATTATCACCAAAGTATTATGGTCCGTACAAGGTGTTGCAAAAGATTGGTACTATGGCATACAAATTGGAGCTTCCTGCAGCTTCTCGATTGCACCCAGTTTTCCATGTTTCATGTTTAAAGAAGGTTATAGGTGACAAGCTCCCAATTCAAACAATATTTCCAGAACTTGACGAGGAAGGAAAAATTATATTGGAACCGGAAGCAGTCACAGAAACAAGAACTCGACAGCTACGAAATCGATCAATTTCAGAGTATCTTATCAAGTGGAAGAACTTATCCGCTGAAGATTCCACATGGGAGAATGAGAATTTTATGCAGAAGTATCCAGAACTACTCAAGCGTTGAGGACAACACTTTTTTGAAGGAGAGGGGCATGTTGGGTCCCTATAATACTAGTGATTACCCCATTACTATTTTAATTATACCCCTTATTTATATTGTTGTGCCCCTATTACCCCCATATTGTTATTTTTGTGCCCCATAGAATCCATCTATTGTTATTTTTGTGGCTTTATATTATTATTGTTAGGTCTGCTGCATTATATTGTGACTCCTTAGACTCCTATATATAGAAAGGAGGTTTTGTCATTTGTATCATCCAAGAATTGTTCATTTATGTAATGTAAAGGAGGTTGCCCCCTCAAAGAGGCTAAATTCTAAGGCGTTGATCTATCTTTTCTATATTTTCTTGAGCTGGTTTCATAACAGAACACATCAATCCTATGCTCCTCTGGAATATTTTTTACCCTTATGTTCAATTTTTGGAACTCCTCAATGTACTCCATTATTGAACCCTTTTGTTTGAGACTTATCAATTGGCTAAAAAAAGTGTTGCTTTTTGTATCCTCATAATGTGCTATCAATTCTTCCATAAAAATTGCCCGAGTGATAATTTGTTTATGATAGCAAAGCCATTGATACCATACAAACTGATTTGGTTCCAAGTATAAAGTTGCAATACGTACCTTTTGTGTGTTTTGCACATTATTGAGATCGAAAAATTGCTCCATCTGTAATATCCATGTTGCGGGATCCTTGCCATCAAACTTCCTCATATCTATTTTTGGAATATGGTGGGTCTTCGATCCAACATTAGAGTCTATGAAATCATGATTAACATTTCTTTTGTTCGCATCATGAGTTTCCTTTACTACCCTTTCACCATTAGTAAGTATTTCTTGTAGAAAATTTGACAAATCTGTCGTCAAATCTGCCATGCCTATCTTCAAAATTGTGTTCAAATCTATCTTCAAATTATCCATCTTAGCTTCCATGCCATTCATCTTAGCTTCCACACCATTTATCTTAGCTTCTGTTAGCTTTTGTGAGAGTGACATTTGTTGCACTTGGTCTTGTAATTTTGATATATCATGTAGCATTTCTTCCTCTTCTTCATGAGTCATGCTAGAGCTTTCAGGTTGCTTACTAGGTGTTTGAATTTTGTTTCCTCAGGGCATCAGTTACCAATAATAATGCTCTACTATGCCCTTTGAATTCCTTCAAAATAATTTTTCAAACCAAGCTTAAGAAAGAATTTTAAAAAATCTACACACCTTTTTTCACTTTGTAAGAGCTCAATATTGCCTCTGATGTATCTTTGTAATTTCAGATCATCCAGTTTTGAAATTGTGATCTACAGTAGCACTCTGTGTCCTCTTTCCAATGCCACTAGTCTGATCCAAATTGGATTCTCCAAGGAAGAGTTATGCCAAATCTCCCACAGTGACCTGATTATAGACTAGTTCAGTAGAGTGAACTTGTACAACGTGCCACGTGTCCCTGTTTCGACCTTTGGCTCTGCAAAATATATACAAGAAACTACAATCCGTCCTCTTTCTATACCTTCTTACGAAATTTCAATCCAATCCTCAGAGAGAAAGTTATGACAATTTTCCCCCGGTCACATGTTTGGAATGTAATTCAGGAGTCTGCAAAAAGACCAACTTCCTTAGATCATATCTATGCAAATATGGCGCGAAAAGCTCTGAAATATGGACCCAAGGTTTAGTACAATTTCTTCTCAAATGGGATTTTTTTTGCTTTTGAAACATCGTAGAAAAAAATTTATAGCGAAAATACCACAATGACCTATTTGGAGCAGCGAAACCCTAGAATCCAAAAGCTCTGATACCAAATGTTATGAAACCAGCTCACAAAAATATAGAAAAGATAGATCAGCGCCTTAGAATTCAGCCTCTTCGAGAGGGAAACCTCGTTTACATTACACAAATGAATGATTCCTTGATGATTCAAATGACAAAACCTCCTTTCTATATGTAGGAGTCTAAGGAGTCATAATATAACCCAACCGACCTAACAATAATAATATAAAGGCACAAAAATAACAATAGAGGGATTCTATGGGGAACAATAATAACAATATGGGGACAATAGGGGCACAACAATATTAATAAGGGATACAACTACAATAGTAATGGGTTAATCACTAGTATTATAGGGACCTAACACCCAACTTCTTCAAAATCATTAGACCTGTAATCAAGGCCTCTTACTCCACTTCATTATTAGAGAAATCGAAAGCTAATTTATAGAAACACACTCTAACATTACTTGGAACTTTGTATGGATGAAAAATAGGACTTCGAATCCAAATTCCAATACCTGCACCATATTTACCCAAAGAACCATCAAAGTCCATGCTCCAAAGGCCGTCTTCGTCTTCCAAATGTTGGAATTGTGATTTTGTTTCAATCTTACCTTTGTTGGTTGCTTCATTTTGCTGTTATTTATTGACTTTCTGCTCCTGTGGAGGCTACTCAGAAGGAATTTCCACTTTTTCCTTTTCTTGATTACGAATTACTCTAAAACTTTCGGAAATTTCTAGTACATCATCTACTTCTACAAGCTGAATATCGACATCATTCAATCCACTATCATTGTACAAAACAAAAGACTCTAAATCTATATGTACAATGTTTATCGGATGATTTATGGGCTTCTCTTTACTAGTGATCATATATTTCATCTTCGTTTTTCATCATCCCCTCTTTATGATTCGTCAAATCATGAGGATTCCTCTATTGATCATATTGGACTTTTTGATCGTGGTTGTCGTGATATTTTCATCCATTCATTCAATCATGATTCTGATTTGTTCATTGTTGACCTTTCTAAGCCAGCAATATTTGATGATCCGCCTTCTGATGAATTGGAAACTCCCCAAGCTGTTGAGGCACTTTAGCCCGAGCTTATGGTTATGTCAGGTTCTCGTAGCCTTGAGGTCAGTTCCACTTCTGATAAGAAATATGTTGAATCTCTCCAGGCTCCTCATCACTCTCTTGTTCACAATGAAAATCAATCTATTATACCATTTTCGCATCCTCCATCTATATCACACAATCCTATCGCTCAATTGTTGGAGAAGTCGTACGTAGCAAACACTATTGCAAAACAATTTTTTTCTTCTTTCTTGATGTTTTCTCATTTTTAAAGTTCGAAAGTGTGTACATGATTGTCTTCCACTCGCGCTATGTTAGGACACCATGGTACATCTACATAGTGCCTCTCATGTTCTTTTCATTTTTACCTTTTCTGCGGATGCATTCAAGCTTCGAACGTTTTGGTTTGCATTTTTTTTTATTTCTTGTTTTCTGGTTTGCTTGCATATCTTTCTTGCCATTCATGCTCTTGCTTACATGGGCCAACCAATGCACCAATGGTTGCATTGGAAGTATCACTTTACGTGAGTTGGCCTATGTTCTACTTAGGTTAGGAGTAGGAGTAGTTTTTCTTTTCTTTTTTATTTCTTGATTTGTTTACTTTGTCTTCTTTCCTTTAGTTGTTCGCTTTCACACTCATAGTTTAGTTTTCGCATGAAACTATTTCTGCCTTCTTAGATAAGCAGGGTGAAGTCCACAAGGAACTTGTACAACTATCAACACTTGGTTATCTGTCTATTCCCTCTTGTTATGTGAATCTTTCATTTCTTCTAGTCGATGATACCCTGATGGAAAATATGTTCCTTTCATAGAGAGTCATGGTGTAGTCACGATGCTTGCACTCTTAACTAGTACCGCCTACTCTAATCGATTTTCTATGTTTGGTTAACCCTTTTCAACTCAGTAAAGTAGAGTAAGGAGAGGGGGGAAAGTGAACAAGTATGTCAGAGGTATATATAAATATCATTCTCTAAAGGGACAACCTCTTCTACTCTTAATAAGTGGGGATCCCTCTTCCACCTCATGAAATAAATAAGTGCCTATGCAAAGTTCTTTGAAAATTAAAAAAATTAAATAAAGGGCGAAAGAAGAGAAAGGTTTCCTGCACAAAGAGGTGAAGAAAGTAATTCTGCCGAGGTACTGTCCAGACTCGCTAATAGCAGATAAATTCTTGTGTTCCTGAAGTGACTCCGTCAGGGTACTATCCAGGCCTGCTGGTAGTGAGGCAACACGATAGATGAAACTAAAACTCTGAAAGTCTGTTTTACTTGTGCATCTATATACCCCTCATCCCCAATCAAAACAACTCAGTTTGACTTGGCTTGGTATGTGTGCTGCTGGTGAGCTCCAGTATTGTAGCAGTAATGCTACAACTCCTGGGGCTTCCTGTCTCTTAATTTTATCAACCCAGTAGTTCGTACAAACTTGGAAGCGACGGTGCTGTATGCACAAGTACTAGCTCTTGTCGCAACTGTCACTTGGTCAGCTGGCACAAGTTCGCTAGGGCTCAAGCCAACTTCTATGGGCTCACAGAAGAAGCTTTATCAATGATGGACGAAAGCTAGCTCAAAGAAGACTAATCTACTTGGCAAAAATGAACTGAAAGCAAATCAAAACATGGAAACCCTAGGAAACCCTAATTTAACTAGCTAGTCCTACTGATGCAAAGGAAAGAATGCAAACAACGAAAAGAGATGCCATTACTTCTAGGAAGGTAAAATGCATGTGTCTACGTTATCACTATCTGAAGAAAACATCTTTTTGTATTTTTGATTAAGTTGTTGAAGTTATCATGCATGTGATTCTAACTAGTTTTCCACTGTGCAGGGATGGATCAAGGGATGAAATGCATGGAAGAGGTCAGGCAGGTACAGAGAGGGTCTAAGGGATCCCTAGTATTCTTTCTGAGAGTTTCACAAAGTCTGGAGGCCATGCAACCGTGTTTATGAACTTCTACAGGAAGTCTGTAGGGGTTTCTACAGGATAGTCCTGTAAGTCTTCTACAGGATGTTCTGTAATTCTTCTACAGGATGTTTACGAATTGGATTTTTGAGGATGGATGGTTGATGGAAGATGCATGGATGGTTATGGAGGTAGGATGGGGGTCTGAAGTGACCTAGGAACTGATGGATGGAATGGCGAGATGATGTGGAAGGCTGACTTGGCTTGAAGGTGGTTGAGACAACAATGGGGAAGAAGGTAAGGTTACTTGGCAAAAGAGAAGATGGGAGATGAAGAAACAGACTTGGTGATGGAGGAGCTGACCTGAACGAGGCTCAAATGAATGAGGAGGTGATGAAGGTGATAGAGATGCCCTGCACAATGCTTATTCAAACAAATCAACGAATTCTTGCAAACAAACCAAGTCCTAGCTAACTCAATCCAACTGTTAATGAATGAGTAAACAGCAGCCTTGTTTGAAAAGAGAACCATATACATCACATGAGCAAGAACATGCCAAAAGATCTAAATGCATACAAACTCCTACCAATCGATTCTAAGCATAAAAAGCTACGTTACCCATCAAAACCAACTACAATAACAAAGCAAGATCTAAAGAGCAGATTTTATTTCAAGAACGCAGCAAACACATGAATATAAACAAGGGAGGTACTGGGTGCTTGAGATGGGCCCAACCCCAAGAGCATGAAAGATTTAGAGCTGGTGCAAAGCTGGATCCATCTTTATTAATCAAGAAATGAAAAGTTACATCAAAACTGTACATAAGGAGAGCTTGAGAATGAGCTGAAAGCAAAGCTAATCCATGGCCTAAAAATCGAACTACAAGCTAGCTAACTAATGGATAAAACAAAATGACTAACTAGCTACAAAAATGACTACCAACTAGCTACCAAAAATGACCAACCACTAGCTAACAAAAATGACTACCCACTAGCTAACCAAAATGAGGCCCCAAGCCTTCTTATTTATACAATTTGAGGACCCAACAGTCCTCCTAAAAGTTAGGGACTTGGCTGCCCAAGACTTGGAGTTAACAGCAGTCCAACTTGACTTGCTTGGCTGCCCTTGAGCTGATTGATTCGGTGGCCCTTGAACTCCGAGCTGATGGTGGAGAATTCGAGGTAAGGGCCCATAAATGAGGGGGACACCTTCCTACAAATCCTCTAGCTTGTTCTCCCACGAATTTGGCTGCCAAGTGCTCATTAAGACCTTCAATTTTGTCTCCAAGTTGACCAAAAAGGCTACACAAAGCACCCATTAGACTTGTTGGCATAATGACTAACCAAATTCACTCTATTAACATAAAAATAATCAAAAACATGCAATAAACAAATGAGAATGGTGGACTAAGCCAACTTAGGAGGTTGAATGAGCCCAAATAATTGTACATTTTTGGGGCTCATCATCACCCCCCTACTGAAAGTGTTGCTCATCCTCTGAGCAACCAATCTCTCTCCTCATCTGATGGCCCTGATGGACTCCTTGCCATGCCAAGCTTCTGAAGTGATGTCCTCTTCTCTGTCATGAAACCATGCTTCCTTGCTTCTTCCCACTACTTGCTCCTTTCCCTAAAGAATTCTCAGCTTGGGTATGATTGTGCAAGTATATTCAATCTGATGGCGGAAATGGTGGTGAAAGGAGATGAGACCAGTGGAGGATAGAAGAAAAAAGTGGTTGCATGCCTCCTCAACAGACTTCAAGCTTCAAATCCCTCTCCAAAATTGATTCTGGCCTGCCAAAAGGCTTCTACAGGAAAGTCCTGTAGCTTCCTGTAGAAGGTTGAACCGTGACTAAATTGTGCTCGAACCTTGAAAGAAATGAGTGTTCATAGAGGGGATGGATGTGCTTGGGGTGGCCAACACAGGTGCTACCTCCTTAGCTAAAATCTCGGCCGATTTCTCCTTTTGCTGCCCTTTTTTCAAACTTTCCTGTAGAAACTGTTCGCTGGCTTCTACAGGAAAGTCCTGTAGTGGCTTTTTCTGTCTTCCTGTAGAAACAGACAGCACCATTATATCCTGCTCGGCTGTGGGTGATTTTCCTTTCAGCTTGGCTGTGGCTATCCTAGACTCAAGCCTGTAATATCCCATCCCGGGGTAGAGCACAAACCAGTTCGGGATAGAGCACATAGCCACAATCAAAACTACTCAAGAATCTGCTAAGTGGGGAACGATAAAACCTCATCTTGCTGCAATCAGCCCATACTGTAATTCCTTGGCCCTATTTGCAAGACTTGTCAGCTTCAGTGTTTTACTCTCTGTAGATATGTGAGGAACTGCTATCATTAGCCATCCTTATTGCAATAGACACCCAAGGATTTTTAGCTTTGTTGGCCTGCTTGCCTGCTTGTATTCAAAAGTGGATTTTTTTGGGATTTCCTTAGAGAGAGCGCAGAGCTATGCCTCTGTTATGCACACAGTATATAAAATTCACGATTTTCTGCAAGTGAGCCTTAACAGTGGCTCAATTATGAATCAACCCCTGGAGAAAATCCCGCATACAACAACAATTCTCATGCAGCAATAAGAAAATGACTTGTAATTTCATGAACAGACTTTTATTCACAATTTCCTACCCCTTCAACACGTCAACTCCACCGGCTTTTTAATCAATTGCGTGGGAGAATTATACCTCATTAAGAATCGCCACCCCTGACATGAACAATGCAAGCTCTTCGTAGGCTGGGTTTCTTGTAAAACAGCTTCCTGTAGAAAAACGCCTGTAGAGTGTGATTCGGCCTTTGAGTGAGCCCGCTGCACTAGAGAATTTTGAAAAGAGGTAGGAAACTCAGCGGAGGAAGATAGATTAAGCCGATGGTGGAAGCAGAGGATGTATTCTTTGAGTGAACACGATGCAAGTGCAAGTTGACTAACGGTCTTTGGATTTCAGCCGAGCGCTCAGTGATGTCTGCGTGATTTTTGGAGTGAGGTGGCAGAGACGTGTGCTGGCCCATGCAACTGTTGTCTCCACTGCAGTTTTAACTATTGGTTCTCTGTTGTTAATCTCTTACCATCAAACACGCTGAAGTTTAACTGTTCATTACTGCCCGTTTTTAATTTCCTCCCTGAGATGGCTGAGTGCACGTGTCTCATTCACCCACCAAGTGCTGTTGAACTGGATGAGGGTGGCCAGTTAGCTGGCCACCGATTTGTCTAAATCCAACCATCTCATTGTTCACGAAGATTTTGAATTACATTCATGCAACAGAGGAATTACTTTAGTCACGTACCTGCAAGTCGACTGGCTGCTGTGAAGCTCTTTGCTGATGCATGCTTGGATTCCTTGGTTGCATGAGGGTGTGGCTGATGATTTTTTATTGTTGTTCCATGTGCAGGTGTCCTCTGGCCGGATCTGAGCTGCATGCAATCATTTCCACGTTCAAGCTGCTGCTGCTGCATGGTCACAAAACCAGACCTTCTTTTTTCCATTTCTCCCAAACGGTAGATCGGATTGAGCTGAAACTTGGTGGGCATGTTCCTACCATCATGATGCATCTCCCATAGCAAATTCGTGATCAATGGATGCACGGATTTCGAGAAAATTGGAAAATGGCTGAAGATTTCAGAGCTCGATTTCTCGGAAACCGTGCATCGGAATTGGCTGAAACTGCTTGGGTAGGCTACTATCACCCATGTGCATCTCCCCATGAAACAGGTTTTGAAACGGATGCACGGTTATGGAGGAAATGCAAAAATGGCTGATGGTGATGGAGGCTGATTTCTTGGAAACCGTGCACCGGAATTGCATGAAACTGCTCAGGCATGTTGTCATCGACCTTGTACAATCCCCCATAGAAAGGTTTGTCAAATGGATGCATGGTTCTCAAGTTATGGCAAAAACAAATTCTGCTCTATGTGTTTTTGGCTTCAAGGCATTTTGCATGTGTTTGCATGGTATGACAAAATGAATTTTGGCTGTGATGCAGGTATGGAGATGGTGGAGGAGGAGTTGGAAGATTGCATGAGGAATTCTGAACCTTTGAGGAAGCTATCATGCTCGCCAAACCACATTTTGAAATGCATGCCTAGTTTCCCACAATTTCTACAGGAAGATCCTGTAGAAGCACAATGAGAAGCACAAGGAGGTGAAGAAACGATGGATGAAGGCAAGGGATGGACACACAAGTGCTTGCAGGCCTAACCAATAGATTCCCACCATTAGATTCACTTTTGAGATTGAATTTGGCTCGTCCAAAGGTTCTACAGGATGTTTCCTGTAGAAATTCAGAGCATCCTGTAGAAAACACAGTTTTGAGGAAAGAAGCATAATGACATGAAAAGAATGATGGAAAAGGGGTGAGGAGTGGAAACATAGATGAGTGTAGGCCTCATGGACATATTCCAAGCCTTCAGGTCCTCTTTGGAGATCAATTTGGCTTTTTTGTAAGCTTCCTGTAGAAGATACGAAACTTCCTGTAGAAGGCACAAAAACTCCTTTGTCTTTGATCTGAGTGCTCCTCCTGTCATGACACGTCCTCCTTTAACCTGCAATGTCATTGCTGCAACATGAACTTATTCAATGGAGATTAGCTTTATTTTTCTTTTTCTTTTTTTCTCTTTTTTTTTGAAAAACAACTAGGGCGCCTCATGGAGGTTTTCACCCTAATTGCCTGCCTTGGGCACCTCCAAGGGAGGTTTTCACCCAAAGATCTTTTTCTCTTTTCCCTTTTTTTTTTTCAACCCATTGACCGCCTCATGGAGGTTTTCAATCAATGAGCCAATCTAAGTCGCCTCCAAGGAGGTTTTCACCTTAGATTTCTATTTTTCTTTTTTCATTTTTTTCTTTTTCTTTTTTCTCTTTTTTTTTCATTTTTTCTACCCTACCCTACTTGAAAAACAAAATCATTTTCAAGTATAAGAATACTTCCAATGGAGCCATGTGCACATCGAGATTAGAGAAAAAATGATGTGAAGGCTCGAAATGCATGCTTGGACAACTATCCAACTTTCAGAGACAAAATGATCTGGCTTTGAAAGTACAAAACATAGCTGAGGAAGAGAGTACTGCTGCAACTTAGTGACTGTCTGGAACCATGTCTCAATATAGCTTTGATATCCTTGGTTCTTTTGCTGATCTGGATCATTCTTCATGTCACCTTCCATCATGACCTTCTGATCTTCCTCTTTTTGTTGATCTTCCTCTTGAGTACATGGAAGATTTGATGGTAACCATGAGGGATCTCTCTCGATCTCTGATTTAGATCTCTTTTCTTCATCAAGTGCAGCCCATGGTTCTTTGATCTCCTCTTTGGAATCTTCTTTTACTTTTGGTCCTTCAATGTTGTCAATAGATTCTCTCTTTTGCAACACTCTTCCTGAGCTTTGGTGAACATCATTGAGCTCAAAAGGAGTCATTTGCACATGTTGTGCCTCAGCTTTGCAATTAGGTTGAGCTGCTCCATTGCATGGTTTTGGAAATGGAGGTACGGGTAGATGAGTGGAGGTGTGAGTTTGAGATGGAGATGGATGGCATTGTGGTTGGGTAGGCATTTGGGGTTGCCTTGGTGGAGGAGGAGGCGATGGTTATGGATGAGCAGGTGGTGGAGGAAAATGAGCGGGATGAGCATTGTACTGGGGCCTCCACTCCTGATAAGGTGCATTCCACTGAGGCTGTGGCTGAGCATAAGAGTGAAACGAATGAGCAGCTGGTTGGGCATAATATGGATCTGTGAAGGAATAAGGAGGAGGTGTGAACTAGGAAGGATGAGCAGGGGGACCCCAATAAGGCATGAAGGTGGCTTGGTAAGGGTCATAATAGGTCTCGGGTGTCCCTTGTAGTTCCTGCTGGTAGGGTATGGGTCCATGTGGCCTCCTTTGGTTCATATAATAGAGTGATTCAGTGGCTCCCTTGGCTCTTTGATATGCAGCTTTGATTCTGGGCAAGGAAGGGCACTGATCTGTAGGATGGTATCCTTCACATACAAAACACACTTCTAGGGAGTGCATTGGACATTCGTTCCTAGGATGCTTTTTAAGACACCCAGGACAAAAAATGACCAAAGCCCTCTTGGCTTCTTCTTGCTTCTTTTGGATCCGCAAGGTATCCAGTTGCATGGCAAGAAACTGCCTCATATCACTCTTGAAATCTTTGATCTGATTTTCAAATTCATCTTTGGACAAGATGTTGCTCCCAACATCTCTACTTGTAGCCATTTGCTTCAGAGGAATGTTTCTTTCTTCTTCTCCCCTAGAGGTTCTTCAGATATGTCTTGATGTCCACCCAGGGGTCCTTTCATCACAGCCATCGAAGAAGAACGTTGGCTGTGTGAAGCAGTGGGGGTGTTGTGCAATCATTTTTCTAACTTATCTCTACTCCTACAAGGCATGAAATAGATTGAACTGCGACTAACTACCTTGCGAAATTGAAATGAAAGCAGGAAAGGACTACTCTATTTTGCTCAAATGAAATTGCAAGAATGAAATGCTAGTTTACACTTGCGGAATTGAAATGCTAATCTACGCTTGCAGAATTGAAATGCGGAATTGAAAGGCTATTCTACGAAAGCAGGAAATGCTAATCTATGAAAGCAGGAAATGCTAATCTATGAAAGCAAGAAATGCTAATCTACTTTTGCATAAATGAAATTGCATAATGGAAATGAAATAAACTACTTAGCAGAAGGTTGTGGTAGAAAATAGAAGAATAGCAACAATCACCAATACTCTGCCGCTTCCCCGGCAACGGCGCCAAAAAGATGGTGAGCTCCAGTATTGTAGCAATAATGCTACAACTCCTGGGGCTTCCTGTCTCTTAATTTTATCAACCCGGTAGTTCGTACAAACTTGGAAGCGACGGTGTTGTATGCACAAGTACTAGCTCTTGTCGCAGCTGTCACTTGGTCAGCTGGCACAAGTCCGCTAGGGCTCAAGCCAACTTCTATAGGCTCACAGAAGAAGCTTTATCAATGATGGACGAAAGCTAGCTCAAAGAAGACTAATCTACTTGGCAAAAATGAACTGAAAGCAAATCAAAACATGGAAACCCTAGGAAACCCTAATTTAACTAGCTAGTCCTACTGATGCAAAGGAAAGAATGCAAACAACGAAAAGAGATGCCATTACTTCTAGGAAGGTAAAATGCATGTGTCTACGTTATCACTATCTGAAGAAAACATCTTTTTGTATTTTTGATTAAGTTGTTGAAGTTATCATGCATGTGATTCTAACTAGTTTTCCATTGTGCAGGGATGGATCAAGGGATGAAATGCATGGAAGAGGTCAGGCAAGTATAGAGAGGGTCTAAGGGATCCCTAGTATTCTTTCTGAGAGTTTCACAAAGTCTGGAGGCCATGCAACCATGTTTATGAACTTCTATAGGAAGTCTGCAGGGGTTTCTACAGGATAGTCCTGTAAGTCTTCTACAGGATGTTCTGTAATTCTTCTACAGGATGTTTACGAATTGGATTTTTGAGGATGGATGGTTGATGGAAGATGCATGGATGGTTATGGAGGTAGGATGGGGGTCTAAAGTGACCTAGGAACTGATGGATGGAGTGGTGAGATGATGTGGAAGGCTGACTTGGCTTGAAGGTGGTTGAGACAACAATGGGGAAGAAGGTAAGGTTACTTGGCAAAAGAGAAGATGGGAGATGAAGAAACAGACTTGGTGATGGAGGAGCTGACCTGAACGAGGCTCAGATGAATGAGGAGGTGATGAAGGTGATAGAGATGCCCTGCACAATGCTTATTCAAACAAATCAACGAATTCTTGCAAACAAACCAAGTCCTAGCTAACTCAATCCAACTGTTAATGAATGAGTAAACAGCAGCCTTGTTTGAAAAGAGAACCATATACATCACATGAGCAAGAACATGCCAAAAGATCTAAATGCATACAAACTCCTACCAATCGATTCTAAGCATAAAAAGCTACGTTACCCATCAAAACCAACTACAATAACAAAGCAAGATCTAAAGAGCAGATTTTATTTCAAGAACGCAGCAAACACATGAATATAAACAAGGGAGGTACTGGGCGCTTGAGATGGGCCCAACCCCAAGAGCTACAACCTCCCATGAAAGATTTAGAGCTGTTGCAAAGCTGGATCCATCTTTATTAATCAAGAAATGAAAAGTTACATCAAAACTGTACATAAGGAGAGCTTGAGAATGAGCTGAAAGCAAAGCTAATCCATGGCCTAAAAATCGAACTACAAGCTAGCTAACTAATGGCTAAAACAAAATGACTAACTAGCTACAAAAATGACTACCAATTAGCTACCAAAAATGACCAACCACTAGCTAACAAAAATGACTACCCACTAGCTAACCAAAATGAGGCCCCAAGCCTTCTTATTTATACAATTTGAGGACCCAACAGTCCTCCTAAAAGTTAGGGACTTGGCTGCCCAAGACTCTGAGTTAACAGCAGTCCAACTTGACTTGCTTGGCTGCCCTTGAGCTGATTGATTCGGTGGCCCTTGAACTCCGAGCTGATGGTGGAGAATTCGAGGTAAGGGCCCATAAATGAGGGGGACACCTTCCTACAAATCCTCTAGCTTGTTCTCCCACGAATTTGGCTGCCAAGTGCTCATTAAGACCTTCAATTTTGTCTCCAAGTTGACCAAAAAGGCTACACAAAGCACCCATTAGACTTGTTGGCATAATGACTAACCAAATTCACTCTATTAACATAAAAATAATCAAAAACATGCAATAAACAAATGAGAATGGTGGACTAAGCCAACTTAGGAGGTTGAATGAGCCCAAATAATTGTACATTTTTGGGGCTCATCAGCTGCCGATGAAGGGAATGATAGGGGCTACATCTTTAAATTAAGCTAAGTGAAGAAGCTATGATAATCAAATAACTTAACAATACTTCTGAAATAGTTAGACTCGCTTTGCATGAGACAAGGTCCATACAGAGAGTTGGAGTTATACTAGTGTGTCGCCAATATTGTAGCGACTACAACCACCTTCTTAAATGTTTCCTATGCTTAGATTTTGGAGCCTTCCTTCTAAACCATAGAAGGTCATATTTCAATGATCCAGGTATCCATGCTTCAAATAAGACTTATCTTTTCAGTTTGGCTTGTGTTTTCTTACTTAACTGATTTTCTAACCCACAAGTTGATCTCCTTACTAGTCCCATAGCAGTTATGGGCTTGCCCCGGAAACTACACAATTCTTGAGGAAACTAGCCTTATTGTTGGGAATTGTGCAGTCCTAACTTCCAGTGAGACTTGAGCTTAGGAAATGCACAACCATGAGGAGGAAGCCCAACACTGACCCCAGAAATTGTGCAACCCTCACTGAGCTCAGAAACTGCACAGTACACTGAGCCAGAAGGTTGCTCGGTTCTCGAAACTGTGTTGTCTTTCCTGGCAATGTGCATGGTGAGTTTCCCTAGAAAAAGAAAAAAGAAGAAAAAAATAAAAAAGCATCCCTAAAAACAAGGATCTATTTTTAGTATCCCAAAGGAGGCATTTGCGCTATTTTTAGAAACTTCCACCAAGTGTCTCTTTTTCCTTGATTTTAGGCATGTGTGTCATAAACCCTAATTTGTCCAAATATATTTAATCGACGTTGTTGGAGCCCATTTTCAAACTCGATCTTGGAGCTCTAGCATTCCAAGGAGAACAGGGAACCTTCAGTGTGATTTTCGTCCCTTTTCTAGATGAATTTTTCTTTTGTCATATTTTCTACCTTTTCTATTGTTTTTTGTTTGGATTGTGTTAGTGTTGTTTCACTTGTTTCTCTGCATGATTTTTGGTTTTTTTACCTTTTTTTAACTTTTATAAGTGTTTTTTGAAGCTATAGATTTCCTTTCCCAAGTGTCATGTGATTTTTCCTGTTTTTGCACCAATAGTCGTCATTGCAGCAACTCTTCTCACATGCTTCATTTTATTTTTGTTTAATCAATTATAGCACTTGTTTCACATGAATGCATCCACAATTAGTCATATATGCACTCAAATTCACATTATCTTTCATATCTTCTTGTTTTTCACACTCCCCTTGGGCACATCTGGGTTCCCTTGCTAGGATCTCACTTTGCATAGCTTGCACTGCACAATCTGGAGACTCAAACCTCTAGCTTGGCCTCTGGAATTGTGTAGAGCATAGTCTAGGTTGGCTTTAATTGCACACTATGTAATTTTAAGAGCCAACCTCTCATCTTTGCCACTGAGACTGCGCAATGCATGGTCTATCCCAGGCCTTTTCCTATGCTAAATTACGCATTGCGCAGTTCCGGTCATCAGGCTTCCACCTTGACTGTTGGGACTATGCACTATGTAGTTCCCACATTCATAGAGTCACCCCTATCAAGAAAAATTATGCAATCCCTCACATCAAGTGCCCGACTTGTTGCTTGAACTTTCCTTGAAGTTGTTTTGATTTTTAACTAACATTTGCTTTCCATGAGTGCCCTCTCTGTCCCAAAGGTACATCAGTTGTTGAGCATCTCTCCAGTAGTCATAATTAACCTGGCATCCAAGAGAGTTACATCAAAGGAAACCACTGAGAGAAGTACACGGGACGCAGTTGAGCAGACATCAGTTTATTTACCAGTATATGTAGATACTCAGTTCTACATTGAGAAGGGAACAACACTGACATGGAAACAGATAAAAGATACTTTAGCAAAATAATTTTCGGTAGATTTGGAGGAATGACAAGTCTATCTTAGCATCCAATAGTCAGGGTTATACAAGGTTGCATGAAGGTATCCCTCTTTCTTGTGTGTGGACATCATCAGTTGGATTATCTCACATACGGATCAACAGGCTATGACATTGAGCAATTCCATTGGAGGAATCTTGCCACCTTCAACGCAGAGGAATTTCGATAGATGTATCACTTTCCCGATACGGTGAAGCACATGGAATCACTCTTCTATGATACCCATAGCTATGTGAATACAAGAGACATTATCAAGCATTAGGTGAAAGATTCGTCGAAGTTTAGGTAGACACCCACCTTATCAGTGCTTGATCATCTTTTCCTGTAGAATATATCATCAAGAGATCACAAAGACCTTCCTTGAAGGGTGGGCAATCTTACTGGACCAATTGGTAAGATATGGAAGGCCATTCAACTGGTCAGATCTTTTGGCTCAACAGTTGAAGTCCCATGTAGCTAAGGCTCAGAATCCATCCAAGAATGAGAAAGCAAGGCTTTACATGTCCACATACTTACTAGATGCAATCTGTGCACAACAGCAGTTCCCTGGCATGAGATGGACATGGACACCACAAGATATTATTGTGAACATATATTGTAAGTTCCTTTCTGACTGCAGCTATCGAGGAGTATTGGAAAGGCTAACTAGCCACTTTATTATCTCGTTTTACAAGTGTTGGGTTGTGTTATATTCTTTCCACGACTAGCCCACGTAGTTAACCGGGGGGTTAGAGGGGGGGCGTAGCCCCTCTTCGTTGCACCGATTGCGCAGAGGGGGGGTCATAGGGGGTTTGAGGGGGGTGGGTAGCCCCCCTCTACGAGGTCCGTGGCAGTGCCCCGAGGAAAAGAAATTTGGACCCTATATTAGGTTGGGTGGACCTACCTATGGTTTCGGACATGATGGTTTTTCGGTCCATGGTTTTGGACGTGACGGTTTTCGGTCCATGGTTTTGGATGCTTCGACATGTAAAATATGTATTGTAACATTGAAAGGAACATAATGAAAAATCAAGCTGGTAGTCTCGGTTTTGGGATCCAAGGGAAAATCTTTGTGTATATGTGTTTTATGTGTTATGCTCTCGCATTGTTTATTTTCTGTGTTTTAGAATTCGTATGCAGGGAATTTTTGTATGGGGTTAAAAACTACAACAAGCTTATATTCTAGTAAGATCCACCTTGCATATCCCAAGAAGAAATGGAGGTGATAGTAAGAATTGCAGATTGGTATGCCTCACTAGGTGGGACCTTCATCAGATTGTTTAGCTGAGAGAAGAATCCACATGTCTTACCAAGGTACGCCATTGACAAACTGATCATTTAAAAATCTTCATACCACCTTTCTACAGGGTTGTTAGCAGGACTACATAGGAAGAATAAAGGGCCATGGCCCACTCTTCTTTTACGGATCGGATTATATGAGATTAAGAGCTTGAAAGATGTAGATTTCAAAGCTAAGGACATAGTGAAATTCGAGTTTGATACCAAGGAATTTAATCTGTATGATCCCCATGATATTTGCAAGGACCACTGTGTGAGAATTTAATTTCTATGGATCAATGAGACATTTCATTGGCCAGAGGAGGATCCTTGGAGGTACTACTACAATGCCTCCAGACTCAATGATTTAGTCAGTATAGCAAGAACTTGGAAGGCTTCTCTACAGATAGCAGCAACTCCGGAAGAAAAAACAACAGTAGAAGTAGGCAACAATCCAATGCAAGACAAGGGAAAGAGGAAGATTGTTGATGATCCAGAGGGAGAGAAAAGCTGCGAAGTAATGGAATATTCTATTATCACAAAGGAAACTATGGCAACGAAAGCAAAGAGGGAGCAAAGGATGAAGAGAGCAGAGCAGAGGAAGAGAGAAAAACAAAGGTTGCATGAAGCATAACTGAAGTTGCAGGAGACAGATAAGAAGATGAAGGAAGAACAACAGTTGAGGAGGAGAGAAGAAGAAGAGAAGAAGAATCAGGAAGAATAACAAAGGAAAGGCAGATGACATAGGAAACAACACCGATACAGGTTGATGAGACAAAACAACCAAGAGCTAAGGAGGAAGGTGAACAAATTCATGATAGGGAGCTTTCTCAGCAGATAGAGAAATCGAAGTGATAGACATGGAGTTGGAACAAGAGACATAGAATGATGACATTAACCTGATGCTAAGAAAACCATAGGTCATCCCTCAATCTCCACCACCTCCAGTAGTAGAGCCAGACCCGAGCAAGAAAGGAGATGTTATTCTCCTTGATGATGATCTAGTCATGGATGTGTACAATCTACCATTGATGAGTTACAGAAGTTGATTGTACAATCGTGAAGGAAGATCTTTCTGGATGATCATGCATCACCTACATTCATCAAGGAAAATGTGATATTGTCAAACACCAAGAAGCATCCAACTATCGTTTCCCAAGGAAGCTTGTCCTATGTAGGAGCAACAAGCTCAAATGATATCTGAGAATGAACAACTAGAAAAGAACTTGCAGGCTGTCGGGAAAGAGGCAAAACAACTCCAAGTATCAGCGGAGAATGCAGTTTCAGCATTGAGGGATATGAGAACAACAATACTTGATGAAGTATTGGCACTTGGAGACATCATGTGGAAGCTCTATGACAAATTTTTCACCGTGCATAAAGCAGTTGCTCATTTGCATGGCCTACAGTAGTGGAGAAAAGATTTTATTCAAACTCTCAAAAAAAATACATGCTGCCATCGCCCATGTACAAGAGTTGACAATGTGGTACAAAGGGGCCCCGCTTGACTTAGTGAAGAAGATGAAGCCACAGGCAGAGCTGGAGAAAGAAAATGTCCTAATGTTGATTCAGACCAACGAGTAACTCGCGTCATTCATCAGTAGCACATAGGCCTCATATGTGCTGTTGTACAATAGTTTGGATGTCTTGGTGAGAAAACACCAGATCTCATCAATTAGTTCCCTCACAATGCTAAACCAAAGAACTAAGTCTGGCAGGAGATTTATGTGTACTTGGAGGAGCTAAGACAAGTAGCCACTAGGGGAGACTTGGAGCTGAGTGCACACGACATGTAGAAGTACATTGGTGGTCCTGTCAAGATCAAGACAATGTTGTTCATAATTCAGAATGATTTGGACACAAGTTCCAAGATAATATACCTGAATGCCATGGAGGCCAGAGTCTGCTTCCAAAAAGACACCATTAAGTAGTTTGGGGACACCATCACATAGTATCAAGTTTGGCACCAATATGTGATCGAGAAGAAACAAGTGGAGGTTGTCGAGTTGGACTTCCACCAAACTCCATAACCATAGTGTTATGTCTTGTTAGGCTATCTCTACCCTATTTTGTCTTATATGCCACATATGGAAAATTTAATATTATTTGTAATTATGTTGTAAGTGAAATTCCAAGTGTCAATACTGGAATATGAAAAATCACCATGTAATGTAATGTATCATTTAGTGAAGAAGTTGAAGATTCATGAGGGTAGTCCAAAGGTCATAAAGGAGAGTTGAAGAGTCACCCCCTCTTGTTATAAATAGAACCTCATAACTCATGTAACAGGATTTTGGGATCCAAGCTTTTGGCTAGGCTTAGGCTTAGAAAGAGCTTGGGAGTATTGTGAAGAGCCTTGTCTTCTCCATAGTGTAGAGCAAGTATAGTTCTTTGGAGGAGAAAGTGTTCTTGACTGTAATGTTCCACTATTGGGGCTAGTGGTTGTCAATGGTGTATGTATGGATGGAACTCTCACTTATAATAATAAAATCAGAGCCAACATACTTTCATGCATATGTTGTTAATATAGTAGGACTATTCTTGTTGTATTAGTAATGTATCATTTTGTACTTACGTATATGCTTATGATCTACTTTGTTTGCATTTGCATGAATCCTATTGAAAGTGTGTTGTTGGATTAATTCATCACTTTAATTTGTGGACTATTCTACATTTTAGCTTGTGATTTCATTTTGCTCGTGTGTTTCTTTCAAGTTGCGTACTATTATAGGCTTCCAAGGGGCACACTTCCTTTTCCCTTCGCGTTTCAAAACCTTCATGCATCACACTTGACTCTCCATAGGGTCACACTTGCTTTCACCCAAACTTATCATACTTATATTTGTGTGCTACCACGGTTAGGGCACTACATTACCACCCACTGTTGGGACTCCTACTCCAAACGGTGTGAGGTTTATTTGGGACTTCATATTGGGGAGATCCCCTGAATTTTGATGGGTCCATCACCATCAACATAAGGGTGAAAAAATCAAGGTTAGGGCACATCATGTACCACAATTCCTCCCTCCTATATATTATATACCTAAGTGTGGTCTTCCCTTTCATTAGTTATCCTTGTACCCTAGCATGTGGCCCAGGGCTGCCTCTTTCATTCCCTACTCCATTCATCTCTTTAACACATGCCACCACCCTTTAAAGGATTTACCTTGGACATACTATCCCCTTTAAAGTAGAAACCACCCAATAGGATGCTTGGTTAACCCCATTTGGAGCTTGGAGAATTTAGCACATGCCAAAGACCACTATGGAAGGGCATGCCATTATGAAGTGCCCATCGATTGTGCATCATTTGTAAGCTCTTTACTCGATTTCCTTTGATGACTTGTTGTACTAGAAGACTAGGGGATGCATTAGATCTTATGTAGGATTGCATATGGTCTCCATTTTGGGTTTGGTCTCCCTATACGGGGTCCTAACCCTCGAGATGGATACATTAGCACATGTAGGGTGTGTCTTGAGAGTCATCGGCCTCCACAACAATAGAAACACTCCATGGATCCCCATATATGTTCATAGATTGCTTGAGGTTCACCTATTGGACGAGGAAGATGCACCTGGTTCACCATGCCTAGTCGATCCCACAGTTGTACCACACACTTGGAAGATGACCCATGATTTGTATGCTAATGTGGCATCACTTACACCATCATTTGAGCCCTTTCAAATGTTATACATGCATCTTTGAACTACTTGGAGACCCATGAGGTCACTTGTGTGCCCTCACACCCATTAGGAGCACCACATGTTTATTATTTGGAGAACAAGGGACCAACCCCTTGTCCACTACTTTTGGGAGTCTTATTCATCACTGTGACACTTATGGACTTTATCAGGATTCTTAGAAGGCCCAACAACATGTATTCTTGATCATTCAACCTCTTGAGAGGCTTATTATTTTAGTTATGAGCTAGTTTGGTGGGCTTGTCACCAAAAGTTAGTTATTTTTCACATTATTTTATTTTAGGGGCTAATGTAGGTCCAAGTAGCTAAATTGAACTCATTAGAAGTGTATAAATAGAAGCAATGAGGATTGATTTTAGCATTATCACTTGGTTTTGACTTGTATCTCTCTTGATATTTTCATTATTCCTTCTTGGTGGACAAAATTTTGGAGTATGGATGAATTTTGATGTATGGATTGTATTTTCTTATCTTGGAGCTTCACAATTGGCAAGTATATTTGTGGTTGGATATATTCTATTACATGTAAGTGAAAATTTAATGCTATTATTCTTTTACTTTGTCACATTCATTTGTAATGATATTTTTGCAAAACTAGGGCTAGTTGTTGCATGCATTTACTGCAAAATTGTGGAATTATGTTTCTATATAACATATCTCTATGTATGGGCCATGTATGTTGAATGAATTTTCTTAGATATGATTCTATGGTTGAATTTATCTTGGCAAGTCACTTCACCTTGCAAAAAGAAGTATAAATCTTTTAAGATCACTCTCCTTTGCCCTAGTGACAAGTGAAGTTGATCTTAAGGCCTCCTTGACCTAGAAACAAAGTCTATCTTCATATTCTTGTTTACTTTAATCTCGCCCAAAGGATTAGGCACTATTCTACCACAATATGACCACTTAAAGAAACATTTTCTTCACCTCTCCTTCTTTATTATAGGTCTAACCACATTAAGGCTCCCCTGGCATCATTTTCCCGACAAACCACCCATATAAAAACTTTGATCTCTGGGCCTCAATTGCGCTGGTGTCTCTCCTAAGCTTCCTGTAAATTTAGGAAATTCCAACGATGAGGTTGTGATATATCCCAAGCCCTAGCCTCGAGATTGGAATTTTCCCTAAGTTTCCCTAGCCTTAGTTCCTCATAGGGATCATTTTCCACCTTCAACTAAAAATCAATTCTTTGGTCCCTTTCTCCTCCTTGTTTAGGTCAAGTCTCTCATTGGTTCCTAAACTCTTTCCTCTTTACCTAACCTGGTTCCACTTGTTCCCGTGTGGCTCCATACCTTTGAAAAGTCAACTCTTCAAAAACCATTTTGGAAACCAAGTTCAACAAGGATTTTAGGGTTTTGGAAGCTCCTTTACAATTCAAATTTCTTAAACCTAGCCCTTAAATCCTCATCACCTTCTCCTAGAAATATTTGTACCTTTCTTAAGAAGCAAGCAAGTCCCATTCTTGAGCCTACCCTAGGAAAGGGTCCCTAAGATCACTTGGCACCCATATTATTTTATCTATCCTTTATAAGTGATTCTTTATATACTGGGTCTCCTCCCATCGGTGAAAGTTCGTAAAGAGTAGGAAGATTTAGTTGTGGTGACAATAGGCTTTAGCTCCATTATTTCTCTTAATCTAACAAGCGTCCCTCTAGGACACCATGCTAGTTTAAGCGATAACAAGCCTTGCACATTACCTAGGCTCAATCTTCCAAACAGATAAAACATGTGCCAAATATCGTCCTTTTCTTCTCTAGAAATAGCTCAGAAAAAGTTCATTGATAGGGCCACAAAGAAGGTTGCATTGACGATGAAGATAGGCTGCATTAATGAAAGAAAGTAGGCCACATTGATGGACAAACTTACCTTAGATAAACCATATAATTAGATCTCCTTCGTATGCTAGAAAAAATCTTCCTTGCCACAAAAATCTCAGATAATATGTGTGTGTTAAGCATGCTTCAAATGAGCTAAAAAATGTTCTATTATATAGGCATTCAATTGGGTGAAAGGGTGCTACTAATAGTGGAGTTGACCTGAACTTGTGCCAACATCTCCCTTCATTTAGTGAGGTTGACTTGAGGAAGACCCCATTTAATTTTATCATAAATGCCTTGATATTGAAGGTGGCATAGTTGCCTAATTAAATTATCTCACATTAAATAATAGTGAGAAGAGTGCCAAGCCGAATAGTGATTTCCTTTCTATCCAATGTAAATTATGTTTTGGAGAAAGATGGTTTCTCCTTTGGATAGATGGGATTATCCTTAGGGAAATTCATCTTGAAGTTGTCCAAATTTCAACAATGCTTGTTCGTACTTTGGGCATTTGGCATGGATTATGGGGTAACTTGGAAGGAAGAGGGGCTTTGACAATGATCTTGATCCCTTACCTTAAATGGGGCATTAATCTTTCATCTTAGTCCACTAGGACCTCCCCTAATGTCCTAATGGGTATAAGAGGGGCACTACTTGGGAAAACTCGATTGAGATAACGTAGTCCCATTTCTCCCTATTCCACACTTACCACTTTCCATATTACATTACAAGCTCCATATTCCACCTCCCTTCATCAGGTTCAATTAACCATTGGTTCTTTGGGACTTGGAACCATACATCCTCATACTTGGGCAGGGCCCTGAATGTGGCCATGGGATGTTGATGCAGCTAAAAGAATAAGAAAAAGCATATGATGACCACAAGCAAAAACAAAATAAGATCATAATGCAAAATATGGTCGGGACATACACATTAGCACTTGGGAAAAATCCTAACATGCACTCTACCTCACTCATTATGGCCCCCATCCTGTTCCTAAGGACATGTGTCTCTTCATATTATGAGAAGGAAACCTCACATGTCCCAAACCCTAGTGGGAAATGAGTTGTCTCACCATTAAGGAGGTAATAATTGTTATACACATATAAAACAAGCTCTAATAGTTTTAGCTATGAGTAATAATGCAAAGGAAAATCAAGGAAAAGTAAAAGGTGCACAAGAGGGGTGGAAAAACAAAGGTCGATCTGGTAACTCATGCATCCATGATCACTCCCTCCACACATACATACAATCAGGATGAGAAGCCCATAATAGTTGGTCCCTTTGACCATGGCACTTGGCCATGAAGTCTTCTCCCCTTTGTTCTATCATTATTCACGTGACAACCATAAATTAAAGGGTGGGCCAAGGACATGTCACTTCCCCATGGGGGCTGGAAACACCTAATAGCATGGTCTATTATCCACTCCTACCTATGGAGGTAAAACCATTGCGAGTTCAAAGCCATAACTTTGGAAGGGAAGCCTTATTTTAAGTTTCAAAATTTTCATTTCTTTCAAGATTGGTTCACTTAGATGCAAAAATGATTAAATGTACCTAATGATGTACTTTCTACCACTTGATATTATGTGTAATTATCTGTTGGTTCCACAACCATGGATTGAGACACTTAACTAGGGCCTAAGTCTTTTAGAGGAGCATATTGGCACCCACAGGTGGAGTGTTGAGAGCCATGGGATGCCAAGTATTAGAAAAGCATCATACATATCCTTGGGCACCTACAACACCCACAAAATGATGACACTTTTCCCTATATTGATGACTTTTATGGGATGATGCACCTAGAACCACCATGCCCCATCCCACTTAGCACTTCATGAGGGGTTAAAAGTTGATCTAGGGCCCAGAGGAGGATGGTATCATACCTTGAGACATGAGAGGGCTATATCCACCTTGAAAGCCACCAACGTTGCAGAAAATACAAGCATTTTGACCACCTAGAGACCCATGAGACCACTTTTGCGTGCCAAAGTGAAAATTGGGGTCCATAAAGGAGCACTGACAAATACATAAGGGCCAACCCTTAGGAGGTGATTTTAGGAGGCTTCTACTCACACCTTAGAACTGGTGAGCCTCAATACTAGCCATAGAAGAGATCATGCATGCATGATGTCATCACTATCTCTCTCTTATGGCTCACACGAGTGGCATAGAGTTATGTTTTCTCATTGGCTACTAGGTTGGCTTGTGACCTAGCTTGTTAGTAGCACATTATTTTATGATTTTAGGGGTATTATGCTAAAATTGGAACTAAAATTCCTCACATAAGTAGAGGAATGGTTCACTGTACCAAATTATCATCACATCACTAGTAATTTTAACCTTCTTGAGAAATTCGATTCCTTTTCTTGTGGAGGATTTGGAATCTATGAATGAATTTTGGCATTTGGAGCTAAATTGTTTGTATTTGGAGAAATTATTTGAATGAATGGATGTGATATGTTTTCATTTTATCTTGTAAGTGTACCTATTGTTGAATATTTTCTCTTTCTACATGTCTAATGTATGGAATAATGTTGAATCTAGGTTTTGCTATTGTGCCCTAGTTTATTGAAAATTTATTGAAGGTTATTTAGATGATCATTTCATGCATTACTCATACATAACATGTGAATAAATTTCCTAATTGTGAACTTTAACTATCTCTCATATGAAAATTCCATTTTCCTTTGCATAGGTAAATGCTTGAATTTTTGTTGTCATGGCATCAAGAATTTGGCCTCCTTAGAAACTTTTGGGTTGATCTATCATATCATATACTCCATACTCTGAAGGAACAATGGACTTGTCAATTTTGTTGGTTATCAATCTTAAATCTTATCCATAAATCTATTTTTCTCTAAATTCGACCCCCGTCAAGGCCAAACTTGCTAACTAGGGCTTGCTGTGAATCCCTAAACAAGGTTAATTTGTGGGATTAGAGAGCCTAAAAATTAAGAGGGTATTTTCCAAAAAATATCTTCTTCTGGTGGGAATCCACTTCAATCTTGTCCATAAATTTCTTTTCCATAGTTGTTTTCCCTAAGATTAAACCCTAGTCTAATCTTGCTTCAACTTAGGGGCTTGTTTGACGGTTTCATGAGCCTGTCTCTTGTTGAAAATCACCTTTGGAATCCATTTCTTATTTCCTTGACCTTTGACCACCCCACTAATCAACCAATCAATCAAGACCTAGGTCTTGTGCTCTTAACCCTAGACCTATATAAAGAAAGTAAATTACCTCCTCATGGAGCCTTGGACCTAAATTGTGCCTTTTTGTAGAAGGTCTCATCAAGTCACCTTATACTCTAACCCTAGAATATTATTTAGGTGAATTTCGCACATACCAAGACTCCTCCCATCAATGAAAATCCGTAAAGAGAAGGGTGTTTTGGTTGTGGTGACAACGGGCCATCGCCCCATTGTTGTCACTTGTTCTATTGTTAGCCTTCTAGGGTACCCCTCTCCAAGGCCTACTAGATTTTGTGGCAACACCTTCAAAGCTTGAAATGCTACTCATTGAAGCTAATACGTTGCCTATAAAGAATATGTTACCTAATGACTACAAAATGCCCTCAGGCTAGTATTACATCTTCTTGTTGGATGTTTCCTTGTTCCTAGACAATTATGACGATGATTATGAGTTGAGATCCCTTTGTAAGGTATGGTACACCTTTCTAGATGATGGAATCATGCCCAAAACTTGTGACATCACCTTCATGAGGCCTAGAATGATGATGTGGTCATGATTGATGACTATATGATGATAAGGAGAGTTTTGATTGATGATGCACACTTGTTGACAAGGAGATGGCTTTGAGTGAGGAGCACTTTTTTACCAATCCTTAGCACCAATATTATGGAGATATTCACCATTGAAGGATGTTGTCACCCTTGAGAACCTTTTGCTCACATGTGCAGGTTAGAAGGAGGCCTTTTGTTATTTTTTCTCATTGATATAACTATCTTTTATGTTGATTACCTACTTCTTATAAACACCTAAACTATTATTTTTATGGTTTTAAGTTTATTTTACTCCAAAATTGAGTTGGTTACCATCATATAAATAAAGGGAAGTCAATTTGGAGATGATAATTTTCTCACACACTCATTATCTCACTAGAGAGAATTCACACTAGTTAGTTTTTCTGTTGGATGCAATGGAGCACAAAGATAATGAATTATCTTGGGTAAGATAATTTTACTTGGAGGGTTCCTCTCTTGGATTGATGAATTCATGCTATGGTGAACTATGATGTTTTATGGTGAGTATCTTCTTCCATTTTGTAAAATTTGTAGAACTAGCTAAGTTGTTCTCATGATATCTTGAATATTTTATGGTTCTAAAATCTCCTTTCTCAATTTTTTCACCAATTATCCATGAAAAACTTAGAATAACATTCTTTGACCTTAAATATCCAATTGATTGAAAGTCGTTATGGTTAGATTAAGAAGATTTCTTTTCTCTTAATCACTCCAATAGAGGTCTTCCACCTTTGACCTCATTATTTTTTCACTGCATATACCCAAGATTGATAGACACTAGTCTGTGTCTCAATCTTTCAAAATAAAATATTTTTCTTTAAATGGTAAACTAGAGTTAGGTTACAAAAAAATCTACATAAAATAACATAAAATACCTTTAAAAACATTGTTATAGGGGTTAGTATTTTCATGTTTTAAATTGAAAAAAGAAAAAAATATCATTTTTATCCATTTTTTAGCCACATTTTTAGGGCTGACATTTAGGGTTTAGTAGTTGTTTCTTTATTTTTCAGCCATTGAAAATTTGTTGTAATATTCTCCTTGGTTTACTCTATAAGTAGCCTTTGATTATTTATTTTTTATCCTTATTTGTGGTCTATTTTATATTATTGAAATAAATTTTGCATGTGTTGAGAAATCTAGGGAAACATGTTAGGGCTTCTCATTAATTTGATTCCTCTTTTCTTTGACAAGTCCTTGTCATACCTTTTAGTTATTCTTATTTAATTATTGTGTTTTTCATCATCAAGATAAATTCCAAACAAGGAGATCATAGTGCAAACAATAGAGACACCAAACATAGGCTCCAAGCCAAGGAAAAACCCACAAGGGGAAAGCCCAGAGAACTTCTTCTTCTTATAGAATTTCTCTAAATGAAGACTTCCAATACCAAGACATAAGATTACTCACCAAAATACCAGGCCAGCCACCCAAACAAGACAAATTTATCTGCTCCTTTCTTCACAAATTTGGATCTTATAAAATTCGGCTTCTACTACTCCTTCATAAATACAGACCTTGTTCCTTCACTACCCTCATCCTCTTCCTTGCCTCAAATATTCTTTTATCTATGTCAAACTCCATATCCTCAAAGGAGGTCAAATACTCTTTCTTTTATAGGCCTTCAAATGGGTGCACAAGCTTTTTCTGGGATGACTTGTAGGGCTGGCCGACCTGATCATTTTGATGACTTCTAGACATTTTATTACATAAAGTATATTTGATTGTTTTGATACATGATCCCTTCAAGGGACTTAACACCATGGCTTTGAATTTTGACTTAAGACATAGACCTAGAGCACACAATGGATGTTTAACCTATTGACCATTGACCCAAGCATGAAGCTCGTGCTTTAATAAGTCAATTTTTACAATAAAAAATATTTTGATTAAGTAGAATAGTTTCATTGTGTCATGAGACAAATACAATTTTGAATACCCAAATTCTTGAACACTCTAGCTTAACTAGGGAGGTATTCATAATTGACCATAGGTAAAAGGACAATACTTCCATTGAAAAGTTATTATAAGAAGAGTCAAATTATTAAGCCATCTCATAAGCTATCTTTCCAGCTGATTTTAGTGCATCTCATCATATCGACCAACATTGTAATATGGCAAGGCCTTGACTAACAACTCTATCTCTCGACTAGATTAGAGCACAATGTTGGGGAGACAATGATTTATAGACACCTTCATTATTTTCTCTCAAGGAACATACCCCATCTGGATGTTCACAAGGTATGTCCTTTTAGGACTATTCATGTCTTGGATTTAAACATCCTTAAGGAATCTCTTCTTCGACTACTCTTGCCTATTGGATGACCTACCTCATCCTTAAAGAGTATCAGTATTGGTCTCAGATTCTTACCCAATCCTCCATTGTTTCTTCATGATGTGAAGACAAAAATGATATAACTATCTCTCCCTCCTAACCAGGGAGGATCTACACATGAAAGGAATATATCCAAGCTCCCTCTTAATCAGGAACATGTTTCTAATATCACTTGTCTATTATTCTGTGGAGATCATGGTACCATCAGCTACTTGTAGGCTTCCTTATTCCTTGTCATCAACCTTTATGCAGATTGTGGAGCCATCTTCTTTCACAAATTCTCATAGGGAAAAGTCATCACTTTCCATATCATCAATCTTTATATGTTGCATATTCACAAACTAGTCACATTAGGGAAATTTTGAGGTAAATAATGGGCCTCAAAACAAAAATGTACAAAAAAAAACAACTTTATAAGAACCCAATAGGATTCAATATGATGACATTAAACATGGGGGATGACTCACCACTTTTGGAGTAAAAATGTAAAAAAAAAAAGAAAAAATTACTTTTTCAACCCATACTTTCAACTTATCTCCCTATGATTTTACTCAAATTTCAAGTGGGAGTTGTTAGCACTTTGTGAATTCTACTAGGTTGAGGATAGATTCACAAAGGTAACCAAAAACCACTTTGGCTTGAGAGACTGGTCTTCTCCAATTGGAGGAGGATCCCTCACTTGAAAGAATCAAAGGTAAGAGACTCTGAAACACAAATTTTTACAGAGACCAGATCTAAAAAGGATTTAAAAATTTATTGGAATATGAATGGTTATAAGAGGATGAACACTTGTGATCATCTAATTTACTATCCCACCATACTTATACATGTAACATCCAATAACATTCACAAATGCTTATCAAGCATGTATTTTGGATAAAGAAAATAAAGTTGTAGTATAGAGGAGAATAAGCGAAAGATATTCCCTCTTCACATATAACATAACAACATGAAATGCATATACTGCCTATACATGAGAAGGATTTTAATAAGTAATAAAGTATAAAGACATAAGATATTCCATTTGCAACTGAAATAGTTGACACAACTGGTTTAGCTAAAGCTGAATTCAAACTCAACTGAAGTCATTATACCCATAAACTATGAAAACTATAGAGAAGAATTAATAGAATAATTGATACATAAAGAATAACAACTCCAAAGCATCATACCATAAGTATCCTTGCAAATAAAAACTGGAAAACCTCAAACTATACGCATTTTATTCATAAAATATCGATCACAGTCACATTAACTCTGAAAACCAGTTCACAATAGTTTCCAACCCATTTTCATTCCAATTTACAATCTTAAATAAACATATTCCAAAATACCAAAATATGTCCGAATGAATTGCACCCTTGATCCATGAAGTGGATCAAACCAAAATAAAAATTAAACTTGGTGTTGTTTACATTCCTTTTTCTTAAATAAACAAAAAACAAAAAACATTGTGCTCATTATCACCTTATCCTATTACAAAGCATCTAAACCTATAACAATTATCCATATCCTCGCTCTGTTGCCATGTTTTCCTCCCGAAGGTGACACTTGGTTGATGAATGGTTGTCTGACCTAGATCCCAACTCAGCAGCACCTTAGTCCACTTAGTCTTTGATAGTTGGCACCCAACAAAAACATGTAAAACCTGTGTGTAGTAGTTGTGCAGCAACTGCGTAGCGCCTATACAACAGACCAATGTTTTGGGTATATCTCCCAAAAAGTAATACATGTGTAACAAATTAAGGAGGTTATTGTAGATGACATTTTTTTGAAGATAAACCTCTCTCCATTTCTCCAAATTCTTCCCCATATTCTAGAAATTTCTCTGCAAAACAATGACTTAAAACAGGGAATTTACGAATTGTGAAAAATGAGCTTTGAAGATGCATTGGAAACTCTCGATCAATTACACCTGTGAAAAAATGGAAGATATTATTGTTATTTGTCTTATGCTTGAGAAAAACCTCTTTCAGTTCCCCAAAATTCTCCTCCATGTGGTGGGAAACTGTTCTGCAAAATGGTGACTAAAACAGAATATTTGTGCAGCACTCGAGAAGAGAAAACAGGGCTTGCACAACAGATTCCCACAGTGAGTGTGACCTAGTTTCTTTTCAACTGCTAAATGGAGATCAACCTGTGTTCACCTGTGTGGATGGTATGTCTAGTGATTAATGCAGTGAATGTACAGTGCATAAGATTAAGGCAACATAACCATTTGAATTACCCCTTGTTCTTTGTCTTGCAGCATAATAATTTGTATTGAGGACTTGGAGTGCTCCACTTGATTTGGCATGAGCACAAGAGTATGGGGAAACATTGAAGTATTATAGATATGGTGTCTCTTAAGTATGGGGGGTTGTTTATTATGCATAAGGGTCATACATGGTGTGAGTATGGGAAAGTAGTTTTTTTATGGGAGGATGGGTTTAAAATGAAATGGGAGTGAAAGAAATGTAATATGAATGATTATAGGTGGGAAATGGAGTAGGATGTAAGTTATATATGAAAGGGTATAAATGTAAGGGAAATGGGGAAAATGGGGTGTAAAATAAAAGGAAGCACGACTTGACTATACAAACATACAAGACCATGATTCCCATTGACTGAGACGCTTTCAGAATTTGAATGAATCCTTCATGCAAGAAACTCAAAGATATCAGACAATGATCTAAAGGCTATGACAACACAATAGTCATAGGCTCAACTACTCAAAACTGAAAATTAAAGGATAAGAAAAAAACATTTGACGTTAAAACTTATTACCCTAATATTGGCTCCAATGGGGATGGCAACCTCCCTGTGAGGTGCCAAGAATGACAACATAGACTAGTAGCCTATCCATTCGGAAAATGGATTCAAACACTCAAAAATAAAAATATGACTGTGAATATTGAAAATTTTACTATTGACTGACTAAACTTATGGCAGGAGATCACTGAGACCTCATGGCCTTCACCTCATGCTTCAAATCTCAGTGCCAACCACCCACACTTGCAATATTGAAAGTAACATGGTATGTACAGTGGAATCTTGCATATGTTGAAAGTATGTACACTAGGTAATCACCTCTTTCCAATGTAGCCAATCAAGCAAAAGGCTAATTGACTGAGTTTCACTGACAATTACCTTGACCAGGCAAAAAAAATGTAAGACTGGCAACCCAAACTTCCATTGAAACTGTTGACTACAATCCACAAATGTAAGAACAACCATTTTCCTTGATGATTGCAACAGATCGGCCAAAGGATCTTGAAGAACATGAAAAATCACCTCTTTTGATGACTGCAGCAAATCAACAGAAGAATCTTCAATAATCCGAAGCATTACCCCATCTTGAAAACTAGAAAAAAGACAAGCACTCTCCTTGTTTTCAACCACTAGCTTGTCAACAACAAAAATATCCACATCCACGAGGTCTTCAACAACATGCTCTTCTTCATAATTTTCTTGCAATACTGGGTGGCTATTACATGGAACAATTTCACTATCTAGAGCCTTTATGCATGCAAATTCAAAGCTCTGATTTTCACAGGATTCTTCTTGAAATAATAATAATTCAAAAAATGAATGGGCTGAAGAACAACTCAAAATAATATCTTGATCTTCTACTTGGTGACTTAAAAATTGGTAAGGTTGTTGAAAAATCAAGAGAACGGACATGAGATTCATTATCAACAATACAATATCCTTCATTTCCAGCAAAAGGGGAAAACTTTGTCTGCTGGAAATATTCTTGAAAACAAAATAAGTTTCCATCACCCTTGTTTTCAGAATCATAACTAGTTGAAGGGGAAAAATTTTAACTGTAGAAATCATCCAAGTAATCAACTATCAGATGATCAAAAATTGTAGAAGGTCATTGCAATCTTCAGATGAAGGATTCTTCAATGTAACAAGCAATGAAGTCCTCAATTATATCTGAAGGTCTCTCCCAATTTATGCTAGCTTCAGCTTGCTATTTTTCTTTCCTAGTGATCTTAGAATTTTCTCTTAGCAATTCAAATGTAGCATAACATAGAGGTAGAGAGTTATCATCATAAAATTCATTGTTTTATTTATGTTCAAAACTCTAAGACTTCTCACCTGATTCAATACTTTCATCATATTCTTCATTTTTGTCATAAGTGACATGTGCAGGCAGATTGCATTCCTCAAATTGCTGAAATTGAAAGTTCTCTTGCTAAGAACATGTCATTGATTTCTCTTCAAGACTTTCTTCAAATGAATAAATAAAACAACCATTTTCTAACTTATGGTGCCATAAATCAACAAACTCTCCTTCTTCTACCAAATCTACTTGGGAAGGAATTCTTCTTTGCTGCCCTCTAACATTAGTTTTGTTTTACATAGTGAATGTGTCCATCAACCTTTCTATGGGTTTCATCAATGCATCCATCTTAAGGTCTGACAATGGAGAAAACTCTTCCTTAACCACTTCCCTTCTTTCAACTTCCATTTTGGCTTTTCTGATCAACAAATTTGCTTCCACATCAACAACGTTTTTATGCACATCCTCCAAAGTGGCAAAATTCCTCTCTCTGATCTTATAAGAAATATCGGCCTCAAAACCATCTGAAAATGAAGCATAGCCAATCTGGGAGGAGGTTTTATATCTGAAGGTATGGCATTAAAAATTCTATTAAGTTTCAATATTCATCCATAATCTGAAAAGGGTTCACTTTGACCTCCCATTTGTTAATTAAAATAGGTTCAAACTATTGGAAAGATGGAATACTTCCAGCTTCCAAGATTTTATACCATGTCCTGACTTCTCCAGTAAGGCTTTGAGAAAACATCCTTAATTTCACATCCTCATAATCAACTTCCTCCAGATCCATAAAATCAATAAGTATGTTTACATGTTGTTGTGTTGTGACTTTGCATGTACTATCAAACTTATGTAGCCTTTGCCCATAATCCTATGGTAATTCATGAAAAGGGGCTGATAGTTGTAATGGGGCATATCGAGCAGTAGACAAGACTGATGTCTAAAAGGAAACTATATCAACTGGACTATGATTATCAAAATTGTGCCTTGTTCAGGACAACTCATACAAACAGGAGATACACTTGCAACTTCGGGAGAATGATGTACATCTCTCAAAGAAGACTCGTGTGCATATTTACAATCTACATTTGGGTTAAACAAATAAAAGAAAATCCCTTTGATATACTCAGGAAAAAATAGGAGGCAATTGATACAACAAAAAACTATATCGTGCAAAAAATTCAGGTTCAAGTACCTGACTCTGACACGCTATTCTCCCATCCTTATGCTCACAAAGCTTGTTCTTCTCTAAATTTGATTTGAAATTTTCCAGTGGAGTCACCAAGTGAATAGTTGATCTTCTATATATTTTGAAATCATAGTCACCAGGTGAATGGTTCAGCCTTCCTATGTCCGACTGTTGTCCACCATCAACAACCAAATCTAAAACTTTGAAAATGTTCCCCGGGGAAGACGAAACCTTTCACTCCCCGATAACGACACCAATATGTTAGCACTAATTATAATAGGTTGAGGATAGATTCAAAAAGGTAACCACAAACTGATTTGGGTTGAGAGACTAGTCTTCTCCAACTGTATGGGGCTCCCTCACTTGAAAAACTCAAAGGTAAGAGACTTTGAAACACAAATTTTTACAGAGACCAGATCTGAAAAGGATTTAAAAATTTATTGGAATATGAATGATTAAAAGAGGATGAACACCTGTGATCATCTGATTTACTGTCCCACCATACTTATGCATGTAACATCCAATAACATTCACAAAGGCTTATCAAGCATGTACTTTGGATAAAGGAAATAAAGTTGTAGTATAGAGGAGAATAAGAAAAAGATATTCCCTCTTCACATATAACAAAACAACAGGAAATTCATATACTGCCTATACATGAGAAGGAAATTAAGAAGAAGTAATAAAGTATACAGGCATAAGATATTCCATTTGCAACTGAAATACTTGACACATCTAGTTTAGAGCAGTCTAAAGTTGAATTCAAACTCAATTGAAGTCATTATACCCATAAACTATGAAAACTACAGAGAATAATTAACAAAATAATTGATACACAGAGAATAACATATCCAAAGCATCATACGATAAGTATCCTTGCAAATAATAACTAGAAAACCTCAACCCATAAGCATCTTATTAATAAAATATCAATCACAGTCACATTAACTCTTAAAACCAATTCACAATAATTTCCAATCCCTTTTCATTCTAGTTTACAATATTAAATAAACATATGCCAAAATACCAAAAATATTTATGGATACAGTGCACCCTTGATCCATGAAGTGGATCAAACCAAACTAAAAAGGAAAGTTGATGTTGTTTATAGTCCTTCTTCTTGAATAAAAATAAATATATTAACATCGTGTTTACAAAGCATCTAAATCTATAACAATTATCCATATCCTCGCTTTGCTACCATGTTTTCCTCCCAAAGGTGACACTTGGCTAATGAATGGTTGTTTGACCTAGATCCAAACTTAGCAACACCTCATTCCACTCAGTCTCTGAAAACTAGCATCCTCCAAAAAATCATGAAGACTTGTGTCCAGCAGTTGTGCAGCAACTGTGTAGCACATGTACGACGAGCAAAGATTTTGGGTATATCTCCCAAACAGTAACACCTGTGTAAAAACTAAAGGAGGTTATTGTAGATGATATTTTTTTGAAGATAAACCTCTCTCAATTTCTCCAAATTCTTCCCCATATTCTTAGAAAATTCTCTGCAAAATAATGAATTAAAATAGGAAATTTATGAATTGTGAAAAATGAGCTTTGAAGATGCATTCAGAACTCTTGATTAGTTACACTTGTGAAAAAAATGGAAGAAATTATTTTTATTTGGCCTGTCCTTTAGAAAAAATTCTTTCAGTTTCCCAAAACTCTCCTTCATGTGGTGGGAAACTATTCTGCAAAATGGTGACTAAAACAGAGTATTTGTGCAGCACTCATGAAGAGAAAATAGGGCTTTCACAACAGATCCCCATAGTGACTGTGACCTGGTTTCTTACCAACTGCTAACTGGAGATCAACCTTTGGTTGCCTATGTGGATGATATGTCTGGTAATTAATGCAGTGAATGTATAATGCATAAGATTAAGGTGACATAATCATTTGAATTACCCCATGTTCTTTGTCTTGTAGCGTAATAGTTTGTATTGAGGACTTGGAGTGCTCCACTTGATTTGGCATGAGCATAGGAACATGGGGAAACATTGAAGTATTGTGGACATAGTGTCTCTTAGGTATGGGGGGTTGTGTATTATGCATAAGGGTCATACATGGTGTGATTATGGGAAAGTAGTGGTGTTATGGGGGGATAGGTTTAAAATGAAATGGGAGTGAAAGAAATGTAATATGAATGATAAGTGGGAAAGAGAGTAGGATGTAAGTTATATATGAAAGGGTATAAATGTAAGGGAAATGGGGAAAATAGGGTGTGAAATAAAAGGAAACAAAACTTGACTGTATAAACATACATGACCATGACACCCATTGATTGAGACCCTTTCAGAATTTGAATGAACCCTTCATGCAAGAAACTCAAAGATGTTAGACAACGATCTGGAGGCTATGACAAACAACAGTAGTCATATGCTCAACTACTCAAAACTAAAAATTAAAGGATAAGGAAAAAAAATTGACGATAAAACTTATGACAATAGTAGGAGCCACTCGTTGGATGCGGAATTTAATTTTACATCCAAGGAGTACCCATGTTGCAAACTTTTGATGGACCCTACTACACGAAAAATGTGAAATACATGAAAAATAATGATTGGAATCACAATTTTTCATTGTATTTCACATTTTTCATGTAGTAGGGTCCATCAAAAGTATGCAACTTGGGTAATCCTTGGATGAAAAATTAAATTCTGCATCCAATGAGTGCTCCTGCTCAAAATTTGAGTAAAATTGTAACAAGATAAGTTGAAAATACGAGTTTAAAAGTAGTTTTTTCTTTTTTTCCCTCCAAAATTTGATGAGGTAATCTAATCTTATTTTATTATTTCCACTATTATTTTATAATGTTCCTTAAGATTCCCATTTTAGACCTCAAAATTTATCTAATTCTATGGAGCTTAAACATGACTCCCTCTGAGCATTGGGAAAGTGATTTACCAAGACATGATCATCAAATCATCTGCAACCTATTACTTTTCCTTGTCAATGATATATATATATATATATATATATATCCTTTGGAATTAGACTGCCAAAGTTATCTTACTCAATTTCTGTAATTGAATCTCAATCATATCATATTTTTTTGTTACTAAATTTTCTTGTAAACCACATTCGTTTGATAATAGAACTATATTGAACCATCAGAGTCATCAGATTATAATAGCTTCTTTTCAACATGTCATGCCTTGACTTCATCAATATCCTTCACCATACATCTAATCATCAGGAAGAGTCATCCTTATATCAGGTCATCTTACTAGGGATTATGTAGTTCATTCTGAAGCCAATAGTATTTCATATCATATTGGATTTTGATCACTACCAACATGTCTTTAACTAGAAGAGCCCAAACAAGTTCAAAACATGCTAATGAAACCAGGAGTATTTTTGTATCCTTCTCTTCCTGTATATTGGAAAACATAATTTAACTAAATCAAAGAATAATTTAAAAACACTCATACCTCTTATTTCAACTGGTCATTTATCTTTCTTCAAACTACTCCCTATCTTAAGGATGGAACTTCATCATGTTGTAACTTGTATTAGAAAACTTCTAGGAAGCTTGAGTCAAATTTGAGATAGTAGAAAATGTTTGTAAGATCATCATGGTCCTTCTTCTACCAAGTGAATAAATCATTCCATTAATTCATCTAATGGAGGATCTTTGAATGACCCTCTCCAATTATTTGATGCATGATATTCTTTACTATTATGTGTTAGACTATTGTTATCAATGCAACAAATTATTCTAGGTGATTTTCTTCACTAGGCATCTATATTCTCATGACCAATATTTACATGAATCTTTATATTAGGGTGCCCAATGATCCAACTTGATTACCAAGTTTACCACTTATAGGATCCTTTCAATTCCCTCCTCTCATCTTGATTTCCATAGGATCTTCATTTTATTTATTTATGATGCACCTGCAACACTTATTGACAAGCACAACCAAGAAAAATATATGATAACAAAAGCATTATGACAATTTGTCGATCTAGGGTTTCTATGCAACAATGGAGGATGGAATCATAGGGTTTCTAATTACAACCTTAGATTTACTAAGAATCAAATCATCATCCTAATCAATCATCATTAGGGTTTATGATATATTTCCTATAAATCTAGATATAAGGTTTCTATGAGGGAACAAACAACTTAGGATTAGGGTTTTCTCATCACTAGGGTTTCTCATTAACCATCTACTAATTACAATCAACTTTCAATAATGAAAAAAACACACCCTAGAACCACATAATAAATTAACCCTAAACCATATTTTGAATATCGTGATTTTTTGAACGGTTGTTTTATGGTGTGGAATTTGCGGCCCTGTAGAAGCTTCTTAATAACCATTTGTGGATCTGTAGAGAATTCGTACCTATGATAGCCAGCTGCCATACTCTGGGACCTGTGTCGAGAGACATTCTCTTAATTAGTGGAAGTGTCGCTAGCCCGGATTTAGCATTAAGGCTTGGGCAGTGACATTGGTAAGACTTGAAGCTACAGTATTGTGTGTAGACTTGTACCCTACATCATTGGAAGCTCGGTGCTAAATTTGTGAACTATACAATGAGCTTGTGGGTGACTTGATTTTGTGCCTCGGATAATATAACATACATCAAGTGTCTCGATATAGTAAGCAGACTACAAGAGCTCAGATTTTTTTTTGAAAGGATAGTTATAGCTCAGTCATGTGGATACACAGTGGACAATGACACTTGAAGTGAAGAAAAATTCAACTAGTTAACAGTTTGGAGAACGCTTAATTCTTGTGGTTAACATTAATTGAAGAAGCCAAGAAACAATTTTGTAGATTAGTTTTGGAAGACATATAATAAAGAGTTATCTAAAAGGCCTTGATTGAACATCTATTGGAGGAATCTATTGATAGATTCATTGAAGTCTATTGGAGCTCTTGAAGTCTCGAAGACTTGTTTTGAGAGTATTTTAAAGGACCTTTTTAGGAACTTGGAAAGCCTTGGCATAGCTTATTATGCAAACCATGAATCCATCATTCAGAAGTTGTTATATACAATCGTGGGAACAGTTTAAAGCAGCTTTATTATAACAGGCATCTTGAAGATTTCATTGAGAATATCTTGAAGTAGTTATTAATTGTCCTTTGAAGGAAGTCCTAGAGGTTGGTGTAGACATTTCCGAAGAAAGTTGAAGACATATAAATTGAAACTGAACTTGGAGATATTATTGGACATCATGATTCATCGTTGATGTCATCATGAGGTGATTTGAAGAGAATCTGGTTGGGTACCATGAAGGACAATAGAGACACCTTCATGTGAAGATATCAAAGCTGCCATTAATGATGTACTGTGAAGACTACAAGGATAGCTTAAGATTGACAGGGCTCGTTGAAGAAAACATTGGGAGTCGTGAAGTATAACCAAACACATCTTGACAAAGTGAAGCTAAGGGTTGGAGCCTCAAAAAGACAGGGTTGATGCATTGGAGAATAGGGTTGGAGCCCTAGAGGATTAGAGTCCTCAAGAAATCAGGTCGGAGCTTGAACTAGAAATAGGATTGGATCCCTTGAGGTTGGTGCCTCAAAATTGACAAGGTTGGAGCCTTGGAAATCTAGGTCAATGCTTGGCAAAATACAGTTTGGAGCCTGGGAGATTGAAGACCATTGTCTCCATCTAGGGTGGCATCCCTACATATATTGTACTTGATGTATTGTAAAGAAGGAATTAATAAAATCATTTATTCTTATTGTTCATTTTGTGTTCTAAGTATAAGTGATCTAACTAGTAAAAATAACGATTGAAAAGAAATACTGATTCACCCCCCCTCTTAGTATTTCCAACAATTGGTATCAAAGCTAGTACCTTCACTCAAAGCCTAACATCTTGAAGGTTGATCATTAGAACACAAATGGTGAAGCCAAGGAAGAAAGACTCCAATCCTCCTAAAAATTTGTCTCCATCAACCACCGAAATTGAAATCAATCAATTTTTGAAGGCTACATTGTTCAATGGAAACTTTGATATATGGGAGGCAACAACGAGGAATTTTTTAAAGACTCAAGGCATCGAAGTATGGAAATCAGTGTTTTTTGATAGCATGATGGATGGAGAATCCAAGGAACATAATACAAGAGAAACGGAAGCAATCTTGAATGGGCTACCTGATTCTATGAAGGCCAATTTTGAAAAATGTTTGTTAGCAAAAGACATATGGGATAAAATTCATGATAGTCACTCAAAAGGAGCATTGACAATGATTTCTAGTCAAGAAAATGATGGAAAACAAGAACGAAATATAGAGCCCACCAAGGAAGGTGAAGATAAGAGTGATAACATCAAGGCTAAAGAAGACCTAGAAGATGAAGAGAATGAAAAATGTTTTGAAGAAGATATCCTCACTAAAATTATGGCTACCATGGAAGAGATTAAAAATTTGAAAAAGGAAAATGAGGAACTTAAGAAAAAAGCGCAAGTTGGTGACCAAGAGAAGACAAGGAAGGAAGTTGACCTTGTCAAGCTTCAAGTACAAGAAAGAGATGAGGAGCTCATGAGGATAAAGGAAGAATTTCATCAAAACAAGAGAAATCATCATGAAGAAGTCATATCCATGAAAAAACAATTGGATAAGGCAAAGAAACGAGAAGATACCTTGTCGAGCCACCTTGAACAAAGGCACAAGATCTTGAACAAACTTGAAGCAGAGATTGGTCAATGCAAGGAAGAGGTCTCTTCCCTTAGATCTCAACTAGAAGAAGCAAGGAAACAAGCACAAGGATTTGAGAAGGTGATGGAAGCTTTGATATTCATAGAAGGACAAGTCGATGAAGCAGAAAAGGAGAGAAACACCATGATATGCCAACTAGAAGAAAAGGATGATGACATCACCAAGTTAAAATAAGAAATCACTTCTCTTAAGGCCCAATCGTGTGAAGCAACCAAGATGAAGGAATAAATGGAGATCATTCTATCAAAGAAGGATGAAGAATGCAAGAAAATGAAGGAAGAAATTGTCTTTTTTAAAAAGGAAGTTCAATTGCTGAATAAGAACTTAAAAAGTTTTCAAACCCTAGATGACATCTTAAGTCATCAAAGGTCTCCCCTCGATAAATCAGGTCTTGGCTATGCAGGTGAATCCTCAAGCAAGAATGATGCAAACCCTAATGCTTCAAACGACAAGGATGTGAGGAAGCCTGGAAGAAATGTTGACACTCATAGTTCCAACAAAGGCAAGGAGAAGAGTCAAGACAACTATGGAAGAAACCCTCCTCAAAGAAGAAATGAAGATGGTGTCAAAGATGCAAGAAGAAATGTTTATCATCAAAGGATCCCAAGGCAAAAAGACTTCAAAAAAACATCAAGGAAACCTTGTTCTCCCAGGTACCAAAGTATATTTCTTAGTTATTTCAATTCTTGTACAAAATTTGGGCACATGTCAAAAGATTGTAGGGCCATATCACAAAGATAAATATAATGGTCCCTATCAATCTCCGAGAAGCAATTTTGCAAGAACAAGTCATGAATTCTTATTCATGAACAACATAGAGTGCTTCAAGTGTCATAACATTAGACATATGTCACATGATTGTAACTTGAGTTGGGCCCCTACACAAGGAAGAACCATGCCAGAGAAGAAAGTTATACAAGTATGGAGAAGGAAGCGAATTGAATCTGGAAGTCCCTTGAACACTCTAGCCAACAACACATGTTGTTGACCTGATGAAGTTATCCTTGATATTCCAAGTATTTGATGTGGAGACTCTTCCAAAAGGAAGACCATGCATACAGTTAGGGGGAGCTTATGATGATTAAGCATTCTTTCAAAAACTATCTGTGAATGGGCCTTATGAAATCCTTCATGAGCTATATTGCCAATCGTTCTTTGATAGATCATTTCTTAGGAACACTCCATTGAATAACATGATCTCTTATCTATCCAATGGAATATTGTTGAAGATGTCTTCCACTTGATCACTAAGCAGGTAATCTTTCCTGAGCTAGAGGAGGTTGTGAAAACAGGGGGAGTTGGTTCATCAAATAAAGGAACATAAGCACATCTATTATGAACCACATTGCCAGAAAGAAGAGCACCGTGAAAGGGGAGTAACGTATCTATGAAGAACTACTCTTGATAAAGAAAAGAAGCATCTTAACAAGGGGAGTACTTGGGCATCCCGTTTTCCATTGATGTCAAAGGGGGAGAGAATGTTGGTAGGGAAAGAATATTTCCATCAATGACAAAGGGGAAGATTGTTAATCAAGGTTGTCATTGATGTCAATATGGCATTAGCCGAGATGAACAATATTCTTGAGATGCTTAATGAATATCATGAAACCCTAGGAGAAAACCCTAAGCATGAACATGATGCATGATCTAATGAAGAACAATGAAACCCTAGATATTGTGCAAACCCTAGATGAGAAAACCCTAGATCCTAAATACATGAGCGAACCCTTTGCCCTAATATTTTGATGAAATCCTAACTTTAGTTGTAATTCCTTACAAAAATCTAATAAATATTTTATTTCAATCTCTAAAGTCCTAAATCCCTAAAATATATTCATAAAAAATATATTAAAAAAAGGGAGCCACATACTTCTTTATTTCACCATTCCCTAATAACTCTCTATTATAACGAAAGCCTAACCTTTATATGATATCTACATATTACTTTGAAGCCCCATTCATTACACATCAGCGCCCCATATGACGTCACATAACACACCATATAATCAACCATGGACATTAGACGTTACATAATTTTTAAGCTTGCTCCAATTGTTCGTAGGTCAGCTTCCTAATTCACAAGTCGGATCTCAAGCCAAAAGTTGTAACCTTTTACCACATGACAACTATGTATATATAAATTCATCAATCATTCGATTTAGAAAAAAATTAACTACGTTCTGAGTTTCGGGGAAAATAAGATATAGTTCACAAAAACCAAAAAGATATATCATAAATATTTGCAGGCCTGGAAGTAACTCTCAATGAAAATTCTTAGGACCTGTCGTGGATATCATGATTTTTTGAAGGGTTGTTTTATGGTGTGGAATCTGCGGCCCTTTAGAAGCTTCTTAATAACCATTTCTGGATCTGTAGAGAATTCAGACCTATGACAACAAGTTTCCATACTCACGGACCTGTGTCAAGAGACCGTCCCTTAATCAGTGGACCGTCCCTTGGGCAGCGACATTGGTAAGACTTGAAGCTATAGTATTTTGTGTAGACATGTACCCTACATCATTGGAATCTCGGTGCTAAATTTGTGAATTGTACAGAGAGCCAGTGGGTGACTTGATTTTGTGCCTCGGATAATCTAACATACATCAAGTGTCTCGGTATAGCTCGGTCCTGTGGACATACAGTGGGAAGTGACACTTGAAGTGAAGACAAATTCAGTTAGTGAACAGTTTGGAGAACGCTTAATTTGAGGAATAGTCTTTTGGCAATGCTTGGGTTAACATTAATTGAAGAAGCCAAAGATACAGTTTTGTAGATTAGTTTTGGAGGACATATAATAAAGAGTTATCTAGAATGCCTTGATTGATCATCTATTGGAGGAATATAGTGATATATTCATTAAAGTTTGTTGGAGCTGTTGAAGCTTCGAAGACTTTTTTGGAGAGTACTTTAAAGGACCTTTTTAGGAACTGGGACCTTTTTAGGAACTTGGAAATCCTCGGGTAGTTTATTGTGCAAACCTTGAAGCCATCATTGAGAAGTTGTTATATGCAATTGTGGGAACAGTTTAAAGCAGCTTTATTATAACAAGCATCCAGAAGATTGCATTGAGAATATCTTGAAGCAATTATTAAGTGTCCTTTGAAGGAAGTCCTTGAGGCTGGTGTAGACATTCCCAAAGCAGATTGAAGACCTATACTTTGAAACTGAACTTGGAGATATTATTGGAGATCATGATGCATCCTTGATGTCATCATGAGGTGATTTGAAGAGAATCTGATTGGGTACCATGAAGGATAGAGGAGACACCTTCATGTGAAGAGATCAAAGTTGTCATTGATGACGTACCATGAAGACTACAGGGATAGCTGAAGATTGATAGGGCTCGTTGAAGAAAACATTGGGCGCTGTGAAGTGTAACCAAACACATGTTAACGAAGTGAAGCTAAGGGTTGGAGCCTCGAAAAGACAAGATTGGTGCCTTCGAGAATAGGTTTGGAGCCCTATAGGATCAGAGTCCTCAAGAAACCAGGTCGGAGCCTGAACCAGATATAGGGTTGGAGCTCTTGAGGTTTGTGCCTCAAAATTGACAAGGTTGTAGCCTTGGAAGTCTAGGTCGGTGCTTGAGAAAATACAATTTGGAGCTTGGGAGATTGAATATCGGTGTCTTCATCTAGGGTTGGAGCCCTACATATATTGTATTTCATTTATTGTAAAGAAGAAATTAATAAAAGAATTTATTCTTATTGTTCGTTTTTTGTTTTAAGTATAAGTGATCCAACTGGTAAAAAGAACAATTGAAAAGAAATATTGATTCACCCCCCTTAGTATTTCCAACAGAGAAACTTCAAACAATGATTCGATCAACCATATAAATGCATAGTGTTTCTAAAGCTTGGATCTTTGAGGAAGCTCAGAGATTTCAAACTCTTTCAATGATGATTACAAACCTTTTATATTGTTCACAGGACCGCATTCTTTTGTTCAAAGTGCTCAACCTTCTATAGGCTATCAAATTAGCCTTTTGGTGCTCAAGAACATGGCTTATGAGCTTCTTAAAAACTTCGTTCTTTTCTCCTCAACCCTGTGGTCTTAACAAAGTGACTTGGGCTTCTAGATGTGCCCAAAATTTTGATTTGATGCCTCTAGGAGCTTGGTCCTAGGTATTTAGGTTCTTCTTGATGCCTTGAATCCTTTGGTGACCTTCTTCATTCCCTTACACAAATGAACCAAGCTCTGATACCATATTGAGAAATCTAGGGAAACATGTTAGGGATTCTCATTAATTTGATTTATCTTTTCTTTGATAAGTTCTTGTAATACCTTTTATTTATTCTTACTTAATTTTATTTTTTTCATCATCAAGATAAATAGCAACAAGAAGATCATAATGGAAACAATAAAGACACCAGAGAGAGGCTCCAAGCTAGAGAAAACCCCACAAGGAGAAAGCCCATAGTACTTCCTCTTCTTATAAAATTTCTTTCAATGAAGACTTCTAAGACTAAGACACAAGAATACTCACTAAAATACCATGCCAACCACCCAAACAAGACAAAATATGATACTCCTTTCTTCACAAATTTGAATCTTATAATATTTGGCTTCTTCTGCTCCTTCATAAATTCAGACCTTCTTCCTTCACTGCCCTCATCCTCTTCCTTACCTCAAACATTCTTCTATCTATGTTGAAATCCATGTCCTCAAAAGAGATTGAATCATCTTTCTTCTATAGGCCTTTGAATGGGTGCACAATCTTTTTATGGGCCGACTTGTAGGGTTTGCCGACCTTATCATTTTGGTGACCTCTAGACATTTTATTACATAAATATATTTGATTGTTTTGATACATGAACCCTTTAAGGGACTCAACATAATGACTTTGACTTTTGACTCAATACATAGACTTAGATCCCACAATGGGTGTTTGACCTATTGACCATTGACCCAAGAATGAAACCCATGCTTTAATAAGTCAATTTTTACAATAAAAAATATTTTTCTTTAAGTACAATAATTTCATTGTGTCGTGAGACAAATACAATTATGAATACTGAAACTAGTTACATTCTTCAACCACATGTTCTAAATTGTCTCTATTGAAATCCTTATTTTATAACAACAATCTTTAAATTTAAGGTAGCATGTGTTTGGAATCTATTTGAGCATCTTTAGAACTTATCATATCTCTCTAGACTTAGCCAGTGGTTCTTTGAACTTTCTACCTCATATCACCTAGAGCCCTACATTATTGAATATTATTCTAGCGATTCAATTTAGCAGAATACTTGGAGGGTACTTAAGCTGGGAATTATTGGGTTACTAACGACTCTCAACTTTGACCCGTTTGTTGCATACATTGGACACCTTTTTTCCCATCATTATCTATTTTATCTTTCCTTTCTCTTATATGTTTCCAGTGTTTAAGTCAGTTTCATGGCCTTAGTGGTTATGAGTTATATAAGGTGATTATTCATAATTACACACATTATCTCATAAATTAAATCTGCATTTTTGGTATATTTTCCTTGCTTGATTAACCTTGGGAATTGCAACTCTTATATATGTTATAGGAATAACAGTTGTTGACTGAGCTACCAGAAGCATGCGATGTAGCTGAACTATCAAAAATTGCTACGAGCAGACAACCACACCCAATTTTGGATTTTATGCTCAACGATCAGTTAAACCACTTAGCTTGACACAACTCAGGATCTAATTTTGTTCCAACAGAAAATATTCCCATCGTGGAAATGTAACTTCAGTGTAATATCTTATTGGACAAGTACCCTATTTTTTATCAGATTGTGACTTAAACTTTTATTTTTGTAGTGCTTGCAGTCAAGCAAGCCCCCCTTATCCGGGAAGAACTCGCAGTGTCTTAGGATTTAATGGTATATACTATATTTTTATTTTAATCATTTGTGTAAAATAGATTTGTTTACTTTTAGTTTTGTCTTCACATTTTGTGTGTTGAGATATTTTGCATGGAATGGTGTGAGGGTCTTGTGTGGAGTTAACAACCCACGGAATCCGCAGGAATTCGAGAGACTCAGACAAATAAATCTTAGTTAATCTAATTGTGTTTTGCACGAATGATTATTTTCATCACTACATGATCTTCTTATTTGTTTATTGAGTTTCAGGAATTTTTGAACCTGTTAAACTCCTTTAAGATGCTAATGAATCATATAGTATTTTATGTTATTATTTACTTTTTTGTTGATGTGGCATGTAAGGGGTGAATCTATGTTCAACTAATTTATGAAAAACGTATTTATAACAAAATGTCGTAGCGTGTTTTGATTTAGAACCATTTACACCTATTTATGCATATAATTTCCCAGCACCTTGTCAACCTATGAGTCGTGGTCGATAATTTAATGAGAAATAATTTAATGAATTAAATTGCCCAGCATTTTCGGTGTTGTTGGTGAGGTGTCAAGGAACTAGGTCTTGATTGGTTTGATGTTTGATTATATTTCTTTGTCTACAATTCCAAAGCATCCTAAAACCTAGAGAGGTAGGAGCGGTGATATGAGAGGTAAGAACCTACACATCCACTTTAACAGGTTACTTGTCTCAATGGTTTTAGATGACGTTGGTAACATAAAAGCCGAAGAAAAGGTACAAAGGGTAGGGGTAAAGGAAATTTTAATACTCCAGATAGCACATTAAAAACAAATAAACCCCCCACTACTAACCTTTTAACAGGTAATAATTCAAATAGGAAGAAAGAAGGTAGAATGCTAGAGATTCAAGTGAATTTTTTGGAGTCATCAATAGTTGGGGTAGTAATAAACACTACCACCACTTCATTTGGTCCATAAGTCGAAATATATTTTGAAATAGAGGCAAAGTTGACATTTCAAAACAATCCAGCTACTGAACTAAAGATTCAACCACTGGAGACCAAATTCAACTTGTTTGGGGGTAGAAACTTGGCTAAGGGAGAAGGTGAAACAAACCTTGGAGGAAACTAGGAAAAGAATGAGGACAAGGTAACCTTTGGTTTCCCTATTTTTTATCATACTACCAATGTTCACATGAAGAGCATTTCTCCTTTGGTAATTCCACAATTCCAAGGACTCGTAAGCGAAGACCCTGATATTTTTTATTTGAATTTGATTTTTTCTGTCGCAGCATGGATTATTCAACTGGTGCATAGAAACTTAAGCTATTTCATTCTAATCTTAAATGCATTGCCTTACAATGGTTAATGGGATTATAGGAAAACAATATTACAATCAGTGAGGGAATGAGAAAATAATTTCTTAAATAATAGCACGATTAATGTAAAGCTAGAGAAATGAAAGAATAAATATTTATAATGGTAGAAAGAGAAAATGAAGGTTTAGAGTAATATTTAGAGAGATTTTTATAGAATATTTAGTGTGCTAGGAAACATAAGCTAGGCCTTAAATCTCATTTTTTTTTCTTTTCTAAAGGATGTTTCCAAAGAATCTATGAATATGTTGAATTTAATGGGAATTGGGCATATATTTAGGTTGTCTTTTGATGATATTTCCAAAATATGTAGGAGGTATCCCAAGGGTGGGGTCAAATTGAAAAAGGTTCCCAAAATGGTTTCCCTAGAAATCTTAAGGTATACTCTAGTGGTGTAACTAGAACCAAATTTGAAAACAAAATGAAAAATATTAAAACTAATATAGTTAGTACACTTAATCTACAACTCAACAAATTAATATTTAGAAAGAAACAAGAACAAGCAATCCTTGCTATTTTTTTTCTTAAATGTCGAAAAAAAGCACCCAAAGAAAGATTGCCCTCTCGATAATGTTTCTATTTGTGCCATTTGTGTAGAAGAACATAGCATTGACAATTGTCCAACCTTACCAAGACTCAAAGTGGTGTACGAAGGAGATGATCAATCAACTGAAAAACTTTATTCATTGGCAACTAGAAATGCATGGAAACCTCAACCTCAAGGTATGCGTTTTTATCCTTTTGCTGCAAATTTTCCATAGTAACCAGACAAAAATATGCAACATGTAACGTTGCAACACCATGGCAAGCATGGCCTCAAAATTTCGCCTAAAATCAACCTTGGAGGAAAGGTTGGCGAGGATTTTGTATGGGATTATGCCTTCATACCCTTAATCTGTGTAGCCTAAGTACCCTATGTAACCACAAAAATTTTCACATCCTTATCCACCACAAATAGTTGCACATTAACAACCACGAAACATGCAACCTCAATAGTTGTAGCTACCATCAACTCAACCTCCAAAGCCAAATCATTTGCCCATTCATCTTGCCACTAACCCAAACAATAAAGCAACCCAACCTTCTTGGAAAGATGAGTTGTGACCCTTCCGGATTTGCACCAGTTCTCTTGTGGAGGTACAAGATATTCATTTGAGGTTTGGGAAGGTGCTCCAAAATCCTAGCCTCATTATTGTTGAAGAGGGAAGAGAAGTAGTAATCCCTACTCCTACAATTGAAAATATCACTCCTACTTCAACAAGATGTTAGTCATTCAAAGTAGCCTTCTGCATCAATAAACCCACCTTTATCTAGAAAGGTTGAATACAAGCAAACCAATGGCTCCTCTCGAGTATGATTTTTTTAATGAAGTTAGGAATGTTTGTGTTATAATCCCTCTGGCTCGGGCTAATAAATATATACCTATTTATGCTAATACGGTGAGAGAATTTTTCTTAAAAAACTAGGAAGAAAAATAGAATACCCACCTACCACACATATTGTTGGCGAGTGTGTTGATCTAATTACCAGAAATAATTTAGATAAAAAGTACACAAATCTTGCTAATCCTATCATATCTTTGCACATTAATGGAGTTTGCATCTTGAATACTCAGATCAACCTCAAAGAAACCATTAATATTATGACTATGCAAACCATGAAACAACTTGAGTTTCCAAACCTTAACCCTACCCCAACTTTCCTTGAATTGACAGACATATCTAGGGTTAAGTTGGAGGGAGTTTTAGATGTTTTAATTGTCTCCCTGGACTCATGGGAGTGTCCTGTATATTTATGGTTTTGTAGACTAAAATTGTGAATGCCTTCATAGGATGCATATCTGGTAGTATGTTTATCTCCCACGCGAGAGCAATAAAACAAATAAAATTGTACTCTCTTGAAAAATATCTCATGGATTTAGAAGAGGTCCTTTGGTTTGATGATTCAATGAGCGATGAGGAGATAGTTCAACCTATGTGTACAGTGTACCAGGTAAGGAATTTTAGAGAATGTACAAACGAAGATTAACTCAATTATTTCCTATGTAATTCTTATTATTTATATGATTTTAACGATCATCCACAAGAACATATTTTAAAAGATGATGTAAAGGAATCTAATGATCTAACAATTTTGTCTTCCTCTTATAATATTGTTGTAGTTTCCTCATAAGAAATATCACGATATTGTGTTCCTGTTGAAATCAATCTTGGGAAATTTTTGAATATTAATAATGAACTCACTGATGATCAACATATGGAATTGATCTAAGTCTTACAAAAGAAAATAAAGTCCTTTTCTTGGGACTACCGTGACATGAAAGGGATTGACCCTGAAATTGTTTCACACCATATTTATACTCAGATTGATGTCCATCCTATTTGGTAGCCCCAAATGATCCAAGATACTTTCATTTATAGATGTATCGAAAGAATCACATGTAAAAATTGCAGCTTAACATAGAATTATAATGTGCAAGGGAAAGAAGAAGAAACGCATAAAAAATGTATGAAGGAAGACACAAAGACTTGATAACGGAGTTCGTCCAACTCGGACTACGTCTTTGGGCCCTACTCTGTCAATGGGGAGGCCTTTATATTAAATGGCATAAAAAGAAGAGAATGCATTCATCTGATACATCAAAAGAGGGTTACACCTCCATTCTGAAAGATGGCTGAGAACATAAGAATTCAGATGGAGAAGTGGGTAGCACCAATGCGTCCATGGCGTTGAGAGGGCTAAAAAACATCTAAAACTTGTCCAAAATAGACAAAATGCACTATCGGCCACCTGAAATCTCTCTTTCCTCGAACAGCGTGCTAAAATTCCACCCCCCCTTGTTTTTTCCTAATCATCGGACATTATAGTGCCTTTGTTAGGACAAATCCCTCTTAAATCGAGGTTGTTTGGCATAAAATAGAGGTCGTTTGAATGGAAGGGTCAGTGGGTGCAACGGAGCCTTCAAAATAGTCTTTTTATCGTTGAAGCGATAATACACTAAAAACCCCGTAAAACACTAGAATCCGACCAAAAACTGTTTACCCGAATTTCAAAAAATATCAAATCGGGCATATATACTTATCGAGTCTGGGCCCGATATCACAATTGGCGTATCATTGTCTCTAAGGTCCTGTAAACGGCCCGGGGTTCTGGTCTGCCAATCGCTGATGCCGATCCAATCACTTTATATCGTTAATCGGGGTCTTAAGGTCTGCCCTCTACACGATTTACAATGTGATTCATTTTTAAAGGAAAATGCCTCATTTTCTTAAGGAACATAGAAACCTTATTTTCGTGATAACTTCATCATCCGGACTTGGATTGAAGTGTCATTCATGCCGTTGGAATCAAGACGACGGGATCTACGCTCTGGTCTTGGGTTGACTTCATTCTGAGCACTTTGGTTCTGAGCTTTTCCATGCCATTGTATCTAAAGATCCGCCTGGATCAATCCTCCCCATTGAGGAGCTTTTGGACTGCCAAAAGCTTTCATTAGTCAATTGGCAAGTGATGGAATTGTTCCCTCACCGTTTCCTTCTCCAGCCATTTGGCCTTGCTGGGGTGCATTCCCTTAAAACCCACTCGAAGGTATTCCACATCTCCTCACTGTGAAGTCCTGGTCCTTCTGTCAAGGATGATGTCCTCCAGTAATTCATCGAGATATTCTGGTGCAAAATAATTGACTGTAGGAACTGTGCCCACCTCATTTGTGTCGATGATCAATGGTGGTTCATACTATTAGCGCTTGAAATTTCACCTCAGGCTGAGAAAGGTAAACTTCAAGGCAAAATCAAACCACTTAGCCTCGTAGCTAGCCCTATGGGGTAGGAGAGGGCTCTCTCCGGTCTATCTCGGTAGAGATCTTCAACGGGTGAGATAACCAATAAAGAACACTGATTTTAGGCTAGTAAACTGATAAAAAGTTTGATTTGATATTTTTAGGATTTTGGTGGAAAATCAGGAAAAGGCAATTTTGGGTGCGGGGATTGGACACAGTTTTTGCAGGGGGTTCTTTGGGGCAAGGTAGGAGACTGTATTGATGCCTTTGAATTAAGTGAATGGATAGGAATGACCAGTGAGGGGCTAAAGAGATCAAGAAACCTTCAAGAGTTCTCTTTAGATAGATGAAAACATAAATATTAAGCAAACTTAAAAGCAGAGCATGGCGATCATGAATTCTACTTTAACACTTCATTTGCCTATTTGCAGAAGGAAAAGTAAGAAGATGATTCACATAACAAACTTACAAGTACAAAGAGAAATACACCATCAATACATGTAACCATAGGAATCCCAAAAAGGACTGCAAAATCCTGGTCTTTCTTCCTTTGCCAAAATTGCAGAGATACAATGAGTAATACAATAGAGATTCCTCCCTCAAGAGTCCAACTATGAAAATGACCAAGAAAGTACATAATATAGGCAGTCTAACATCTTTCCTTGCCTCTAGGGGTCGAGCTCACTATCCTAGGAGTTGTTTCAACCAATTCTAAACTGAGCACTGAAAACTAGGCAGTCAAAACAACTTGCCTCTATAAGCTAGGAAACCAATTCATTCATTAAATTTTTGCCTATCTTATGAATGAATCTTATAGAAGAGATAAATAAGTGTCAAAATATCATAAAATTACATCATTTACAACAAGGAGGATCAAAATCGACTCCAAAAAGTCAAATCCAGTCAAAACTGCGTTTTGCTGAGCTGTAGGTGAATTTCTGTGAAAACTGTCCAACACGTCATGCGCCTTTGGAGCTGCTTTTGAGGCACTTCCAGGTGTCCAAATGAGGCAAACGTGGGATTTTTGGAAAGGTCTGGATGTCTACTTTCCAACCCAAGTGGAATTTCTGAATTTGGTGGCCATTTGCCCCTCCAAAATTGCAATCTCCCAAGACTGCTTCCTATGTGTCAAAAAGGTGGCAGAAAGTCATTTTTTGCTTGTTTTTTGACTTTCTGGAGGCCCAAAACTTGGTGAAATTTCTTGGAAATTGCTGAGCAAGTGTATCTTTGCATGAAAAATCCAAAAATGTTGAGTTTTCTCGAAATGGAGTTGCCCATCGAAAAGGTCGCGTGCGGCGCGCGACGTGTTGGTGGAGAAAACCTGTTTTTTGCACAAAAAATTCACAATTGACAAAATTTTCTCCAAATTTCTTGAAATTTGGGCTGGGAGTCCCCAATCAATTACCATGCTCATTCAAAGAGGCTTTGGCCAAAATTTGGAGTGGATCGGGCCTTTTCCGTCGTTTTAGTGCCTTGGCCAACCTCCTTGGATCTGGCGATTGTATTTTTAACATTTCTTTAAAACCATGACACCTGTGCAAAAAGTGAAGGAGGTTTTTCTTCCTTGGCCTGTTGTGGACAAAAAAATCTCTCATTTTTCCCAAATTCATCTTTGATTTCTCTGAAACATCTTTTGAGTGAAACTGATCCCGATGTGTGAAACAAGGAATTTCGTGGAAATGAAGCGAAATGAAGGGGATAGGGGGCTTCTAAATTCTTGGGGAAATTTTTGGGAGTGGGGAGGGATGTTAGGAAGTAGGGGAAAGTGGAATCTCAGAGATTGAGCGAGGGGAAGGGGTCAAAAAGGGCAAAACACAAGCCAAACCTAGAAAATTGCCAAGTTGTAGCTAGAAACTAGGGTTTGTGCAAAAATGAGGAATTTGGGGGATCTCAGTGATGGAAAGTGTTTGATAAGGTACATGAAGGATAGGGGAAGGTGTATGAACATCTAGATACAAGTTTTGCTAATGATTTGACCATTCAAGAGAAATTAGCTTTCAAAACCCTAGGAGAGGGAAATGACCTTGCCTTGGTGCAACTAAAGCATGAACAAGGTGTAAAATGACTCATTAGACACTGACATGATAATGACAACCCTATGAATGATGATAGACTCAGCTAAATAGTGACATAGATTGGCATTTGGGCAATTTTAGAAGGAGTGAAAGCAAACCCTAGACCTAATGCCTAGTGACCAAATTTTGCTTGAAAACTCTTTGAAATGACAAAATTTGACCTTGACACTCTGAGACCACTTTGTAAGAGCATATTTGATCACTGGAGGAAGGCTGGAAAGACTGACACTAACATTGGCTCCAATGGGGATGGTAGCTCCTTGGAGGTGCCAAGAACCGCAGATCTCTGGGAGAGCAGACCAGTACCTTATCCATTGGGCAATGGAGTAAATAACTCAAACTAAAACGCATGACTGAAAACTGATGACTCGGATGACACAAATTGACTCTCACTCAACTAAAAACTGACTCAATACTTAAACACAACCGACAAACTGGAAATGATGCTCAAAGTGGAGCTTATTCATCAAAACCTACTCTAAGACTTTCATTCATCACCTGATCAAGTGAAATGAAACAACCAATGCAACCAAGTAAGTATGCCGTCTGCTGGTTGAATTCTCCACAAGTGCTCACTTATGACCAACAAGAGAGAACTACTGAAAGGCAACTCCCATGACAACTTGGAAATAGATCCGTTGAATGATATGGATTCTCTATCCGCCTCCAAAAACACTGCATAAGGATCTTGAAATTCAAGCACACTGGAACTTAGCTCATCCAATGGATTACTTCTCATTTCCTCATACCATGAATGCAAACTTTGATCTGAGCCTTGTGACGAGACCTCTGCTGAAAATGACAAAGAAACCGGCTGTTGGATCAAATTCATATCAGCACATGTTTCAAGCTCACATGTAGTCAATGGAGAAAGACTTTGACTGCAAACCTCATCCAAAACATCAGCTATTGGATCATGAAAAACTTGAAAAGACTATTGCAACCCATTTTCTATTGGTTCCAATGTGATTACATGATTGCCTACATGCTGCTCATTCTTCACTGAAGATGGACTATGCAAATTTCCCTTCAAAAACTGAAATGATTCGAAACAAAATGGTATGGAATCATCTTGTATCATTTGATCACATGTGTCAGCTTCCATGCCTTCATCTGCAACTTGACAATCAGTGGCATTCGGAGGTTGCAAATCTGAATATAAGAAGTCTTGAACAAAATTTTCATTGCTCTCAAGATGCTTCAAATCAAGACTTGTTGACATTTGATTTCTGATTGCATGGTAGTTATCTCTGATGAACTGAAACGAATCAAAACAAAAAGGAAAAGATTCTTCACTTACTTCAAAATTTGTTGCACTTTCCTCATCACTGTCATAGCTGATATGTGATGGCCGAACATTGTATTCGAGCTGCTGAAAATGAACTTCCTCCCACAAACTAGCTACTGATTTGTCTGTAAGATTAGCTTCTGTTTGGAGAACATAATCATAATCATACTGATCAAAATGAGGCAAATCATCACTATAAAACACATCATCAAGCATACATGTCATATCAACATATATCTCTTCTCCAAGGTGATCTACAAAACAATCATTATCAGATCTATGACAACTAGGATAGGAAACAAAATGTTTTGGATCAACAACTTGTTCTTCTTCAATCAACGAGCCTTGAACATCATAATCATTCCTTGGGGTGATCCTTTGCATCATCTCTTCTACTGCCCTTACCAAAATGTCAAAATTTACCTCTAGAGATGTTGATTCTTCCGGAACTATGTTTTTCATCTCTTCTTCCTTCAACCTTGCCCTTCGGATCAGCAGATGAGCCTCTACATTTACTGCACTGTTTTTCATCTCGTGAAGTGTTGCAATATCCCTTTCTCTCAGCTGAAACTCCATCTCCGGATCAAATGCACCCGGATAGTGCAAGAGAGCCGATCTAGGAGGAGGCCTTATATCAACTGGCATTGAATAATAAACTTGGTTAAATCTGGCCGAAAACTGTTGTACGGTCTCCCCTGGCAATCTTTTCAGCTGGTTATACTCTTCTACAATCAAGAGAAGGTTCTGCCCGATCATCCACCTGTAGAGAAAAACTGTGACGAACTGCTGGAAATCTGAGATGCTCGCATCAGGCAGGGCTTTGAACCAACTCTTCACTTTAGCTTGCAAAAAAAGAGCAAAAAGCCTTATACTAACATCTTCGCTATCAACTTCAAAAAGGTCTAGAAAAGACTCAAAATTCTGCACATGTTGCTCAGCGTTGACATTCTTACATTCACCATCAAACCTCGGCAAGTATAGATCATAATTTTTGGGGAAAGCATGGAGAACAGAAGGTAAAACAAGAGGTTTATACCGATCTGGAATTTTACAAGGTGTAGGGGTATGTATAGCAGGTATAGAATCAATCTTGGTCTCTTGAGATTCATCAATTTGAAGATGGTCATCACAAAATTCAGAAAAAGGATCTTGATCAAGCTCAAAGGCATGCAAATCTTTGGTATTCACAATCTTTAGAGGGAAAGAATCAACTGCAGGCCGAGGATCTCTTCTCAAATACAATATACGTTGCAAAGCCTTCTTGACATTCTTGGGAAAAGAGAAGAAATAATTTATGACAAAGAACAAAATGTCTTGGATGAAATTCCAACTTGAATACCTGATCTGTCCATGTTGTCCTTTCATGTTTTTGTTGGTCGGGATCATCCTCCAGTGGAGTCTTTGAATCTGATCTCGAAAATGATTTAGAGTCGCCGGGTGAATGATTTCAGCCTTTCAAGTGTCTGATTGTTGTCCACCATCAACCATCAGATCTGAACTTGATACATGTACTGGGGTAATTAACAAGTTAGATGTCATGTTTACACGCTAGACTGGAGATTGACTGAAGCAGCGTTTATCTACTTCCGCTAATGCAAAGCAAAAGCGTTTCGAAGGCTACCTGGCATAACTTCATGCTCCGTTTGTAGCTTATAAAACAAATGACATCAACAAGCAAACCATTTGTTCTTCCCCAGTTTGGTCGCCAATATGTTAGCGCTTGAAATTTCACCTCAGGCTGAGAAAGGTAAACTTCAAGGCAACATCAAACCACTTAGCCTCGTAGCTAGCCCTACGGGGCAGGAGAGGGCTCTCTCCGGTCTATCTCGGTAGATATCTTCAACGGGCGAGATAACCAATAAAGAACACTGATTTTAGGCTAGTAAACTGATAAAAAGTTTGATTTGAGATTTTTAGGATTTTGGTGGAAAATCCGGAAAAGGCAATTTTGGGTGCGGGGATTGGACACAGTTTTTGCAGGGGGTTCTTTGGGGCAAGGTAGGAGACTGTATTGATGCCTTTGAATTAAGTGAATGGATAGGAATGACTGGTGAGGGGCTAAAGAGAGCAAGAAACCTTCAAGAGTTCTCTTTAGACAGATGAAAACATAAATATTAAGCAAACTTAAAAGCAGAGCATGGCGATCATGAATTCTACTTTAACACTTCATTTGCCTATTTGCAGAAGGAAAAGTAAGAAAATGATTCACATAAAAAACTTACAAGTACAAAGAGAAATACACCATCAATACATGTAACCACAGGAATCCCAAAAAGGACTGCAAAACCCTGGTCTTTCTTCCTTTGCCAAAATTGCAGAGATACAATGAGTAATACAATAGAGCTTTCTCCCTCAAGAGTCCAACTATGAAAATGACCAAGAAAGTACATAATATAGGCAATCTAACATCTTTCCTTGCATCTAGGGGTCGAGCTCACTATCCTAGGAGCTGTTTCAACCAATTCTAAACTGAGCACTGAAAACTAGGCAGTCAAAACAACTTGCCTCTATAAGCTAGGAAACCAATTCATTCATTAAATTTTTGCCTATCTCATGAATGAATCTTCTAGAAGAGATAAATAAGTGTCAAAATATCATAAAATTAAATCATTTACAACAAGGAGGATCAAAATCTACTTCAAAAAGTCAAATCCAGTCAAAACTGCATTTTGCTGAGCTGTAGGTGAATTTATGTGAAAACTGCCCAACACGTCGCGCCCTGATCCTGAACACGTCGCGCGCCTTTGGAGGTGCTTTTGAGGCACTTCCAGGTGTCCAAATGAGGCAAAAGTGGGCTTGTTGGAAAGGTATGGATGTCTAATTTCCAACCCAAGTGACATTTCTGAATTTGGTGGCCATTTGCCCCTCCAAAATTGCAATATCCCAAGACTACTTCCTGTGTGTCAAAAAGGTGGCAGAAAGTCATTTTTTGCTTGTTTTTTGACTTTCTGGAGGCCCAAAACTTGGTGAAATTTCTTGGCAATTGCTGAGAAAGTGTATCTTTGCATGACAAATCCAAAAATGCTGAGTTTTCTTGAAATGGAGTTGCCCATCGAAAGGGTCGCGCGCGGCGCGCGACGTGTTGGTGGAGAAAACCTGTTTTTTGCACAAAAAATTCACAATTGACAAAATTTTCTCCAAATTTCTTGAAATTTGGGCTGGGAGTCCCCAATCAAGTACCATGCTCAGTCAAAGAGGCTTTGGCCAAAATTTGGAGTGGATCGGGCCTTTTCCGTCGTTTTAGTGCCTTGGCCAACCTCCTTGGATCTGGCGATTGTATTTTTAACATTTCTTTAAAACCATGACACCTGTGCAAAAAGTGAAGGAGGTTTTTCTTCCTTGGCCTGTTGTGGACAAAAACCTCTCTCAGTTTTCCCAAATTCATCTTTGATTGCTCTGAAACATCTTTTGAGTGAAACTGATCCCGATGTGTGAAACAAGGAATTTCGTGGAAATGAAGCGAAATGAAGGGGATAGGGGGCTTCTAAATTCTTGGGGAAATTTTTGGGAGTGGGGAGGGATGTTAGGAAGTAGGGGAAAGTGGAATCTCAGAGATTGAGCGAGGGGAAGGGGTCCAAAAGGGAAAAACACAGGCCAAACCTAGAAAATTGCCAGGTTGTAGCTAGAAACTAGGGTTTGTGAAAAAATGAGGAATTTGGGGGATCTCAGTGATGGAAAGTGTTTGATAAGGTACATGAAGGATAGGGGAAGGTGTATGAACATCTGGATACAAGTTTTGCTAATGATTTGACCATTCAAGAGAAATTAGCTTTCAAAACCCTAGGAGAGGGAAATGACCTTGCCTAGGTGCAACTGAAGCATGAACAAGGTGTAAAATGACTCATTAGACACTGACATGATAATGAAAACCCTATGAATGATGATAGACTCAGTTGAATAGTGACATAGATTGGCATTTGGGCAATTTTAGAAGGAGTGAAAGCAAACCCTAGACCTAATGCCTAGTGACCAAATTTTGCTTGAAAACTCTTTGAAATGACAAAATTTGACCTTGACACTCTGAGACCACACAAAATTTGACCTTGACACTCTGAGACCACTTTGTAAGAACATATTTGATCACTGGGGGAAGGCTGGAAAGACTGACACTAACACATACAGCTTTAGGTTCTCTACATTCACTACTGAGTACATCTGCATATATACCGGAAAATCAAGACGAAAGGCATTGTTTCCAATCTTCTCCAATATGGTGAATGAACCATATCGGATGGGTTGCAACTTCTTTCCTTCTCCCTTCATCTTGTCTTTGATGATGTGGAACCATACTTTGTCACCCACTTGTAATTGGTGGTCGACTCGGTGTTTGTCATGTCGAGCCTTGTAATGGGCTTGACTTTTCTCCAACTGCTCTTGTACTGCTTGGTGAATCAATTGGATTCACTGAATGAACTGCTGAGCTTTGTCCCTATCATTACGTCCACTGGAGCCATCTTCCCTTCCAAAGACCATATCAAAAGGGTCCTTTGGTAGGTAACCAAAGCATGTCTCAAATGGTGAACGCTGCGTAGATGAATGCACTACTTGGTTGTAGGAATGTTGTACATAGGGGAGATGTTCATCCCACAACTTGGGATGTTTCCCACAATAGCCTCGTAACAAGTGTACCACGGTACAGTTTACAACCTCTGTTTGTCCGTTATTCTGTGGATGAAATGTTGTGCTTCTTTTCAATTTGGTGTCCATCCTCTTCCACAAACTAGTCCAAAACTCTCCGAGAAAGTGAGAGTCCCGATCTAACACAATAGATGTGGGTAATTCAAAATGGACCCAAACATGCTGAAAGAAAAGAGAAGCAGTCTAATCTGTGGTAATATGCTTTTTACAAGGCATAAGAATACACATTTTGCTAAAATGGTCAACGACAACATACAAATAGTCGTGACTTCTTTTAGACAAAGGTAAACCTCCTACAAAGTCCATTGACACACCTTCCCAGACGACTCAGAATAAGGAGTGGTGTGTAGAGCCCGAGTTTTATATTAGAGGGCTTTGAAACAAAACACATCGCACACCCCTTTACATAGCGAGTCACAATTTTTTTCATATGAGACCAAAAACAAAATATTTGTACATGACATAAAGTCTTTTCGACACCAAAGTGTCCAGACACAAGAGAGGTGTGGGCCTCTCGATTTACATGTACTCTTTCCCCTGTGGGAATACACAATTTACCAAGGTGATACAATAGTTTCTACTGCAAGTGATAGTTTTCCACCTATGAACCATGGGTTAGTTTTGCATAGATTTCCTTAAAGTCATCATCGTTAGCATATTGTTCAGCATAACTCTCAAAAGATAACGAAGCATTATGCAAAATAATAGAAGCAGAAATAGGAGGGCGAGATAGCATATCGGCCACCTTGTTGCTAGTGCCCTTCTTATACTTTATTACCAGATGAAACTGTTGAAGAAAACCCATCCACTTGAAATGACGAGATTGAGGCAACTTGGTTTGTGACTAAAAGTATTGTAAGGGATGATGGTCTCCTTGTCGATCAGGTAGTGTTTCCAATTTTTCACACTCTGCACCAAGGCATAAAGCTCCTTGTCATAAGTGGGATAGTTTATCACAACTTGAGAAAAATTCTCAGAATGGTAACAAATCGGCTTCTTTTGTTGCATCAATACAACTCCCATGGCATAACCACTAGCATTGGTTCCAATCTTGAATGGCTGTTGGAGATTGGGTAAGGCTAAGACTAGCGCGGTGCTGATCTTTTCCTTCAATGTTTCGAAGGACTTCTGTTGTCTTCCTCCCCATTGGAAGACCTATTTCACACTTGTCAATGTGTGCAAAGGTGCTGCAATAACAGAGAAATTAGCAATAAATCTCCTCCAATACTGGACTACACCTAAAAAGCTACAGACCTCAGTTACACTAGTAGGCTTAGGCCAATTTAAAATTGCTTCAACTTTAGAGGGATCAATTTTTAACTGACCATGGCCAACAATATGACCTAGGTAACCCAAAGAGGTTTTCCCGAACTCACACTTTGACAATTTTACAAAGATTTTTTCTTTTTCAGTACATCAAGCACTTTCTTTACATGACACACATGCTCAGCCAAGCTCTTACTAAAGACAAGTATATCATATAAATATACAAGAACAAATTCATCAATGAAAGGCCGAAAGAGATCATTCATGACCCTCATAAAAGTGGTTGGAGCGTTGCAAAGTCTGAATGGCATCACCATCCATTTGAATAGCCCCTATTTGGTCTTGAAGGCAGTTTTCCATATGTCCTGCTCTGCGATTCGGACCTGGTGATAACCACTATGCAAATCCAACTTGGTGAAATAAACAACATTCTTTAATTGATCTAATAAATCATCTATGCGTGGAAGGGGATAGCGATTTTTCACTGTAATTTTGTTGAGCGCGCGGTAATCCATGCACATCCTTCATGTGTCTTCTTTCATTGGAACTAAGACAATCATTAAGCCACATGAAGAGGTGCTCATCCTGATGACCCCTTGGTCCAGCAATTCCTGCACGTGTCTCTTGATTTCCTCCATCTCAATAGTTGACATCCTATACATGCTAATATTTGGCAGAGGAGTGTCATGCTACAAATGGATCTCGTGTTGGATTTCCCTCTTCAGACGTAATCCCTTCGGTTTCTAAAACAACTCATCATAATTAGAAATTAATGTAGATAATTCCTGTTTATGTTCCTGATCGCAGCCCTGGAAAGCATTAGCGAATTCGGCCTCTTTTTCCCTTACGACCATAAGCATGCAACCCTTACCGGAATTCACCAGTCTTTTCATCTATCCAGTGCTTACAAGGCTGGCATTGATTTTATTTTGATGAGCCCTTATGATATATTCTACCCCATATTTTGTGATTTGGTATTTTTTTTCATGACAAAAGAAGACTGCCTTTCTATCATACAGGTATGGGCTCCCTAAAACCATGCCACAGATATCCAGTGGTATTACATCCAATTCTACTTCATCTACTAGCTTAGAAGCAATTACAAATTTGACCTTACACTGTTTGGTTACATTCAGTTTTTCTTTATCATGTATCCATCCAAGCGAGTAAGGTTTCGGGTGTGGTTTTGTTTCTAAGCCAAGTTTCCTTACTATGGATTTTGCAATTAAGTTTGCTTGGGACCCAGTATCAAACAGAGTTTCAACTTTAGTATGATTTACAACAACTCTGATATGAAACAGTTCAATTCTCTTTCGGTCACTAGGAAGGGACTCATTTATAGAACTGGTGCCTTCATGCAATTCAGAATTGACATGAGGTGTAAGAGTACCTTTTGTTCCTGCTGCTATGATCAACAATTCATCTTCTGAATCCGATCCAAGGTCTTGCTTTGTTGTTGCCACTGTCTTCTGCTTCCCTTTTCCTCCATACTTCTTTGGATGCTTTTCTGGGTGCTACTTCCAACAGTGATCATCATCGTGGCCTTCCTTTTTGCAATGATTGCAATACGACCGTTCTCCCTCTTTGGCTGCTGCTATTTTCTTCTCCTTTCCCTTCCATTTCGCTTTAGATTTGTCATTGGGAGGTTTGAACGGTGGTTTTCTGGAATGATCGTCTCTTTCATTTTTGCCCCTGTTCTCAATATGAATTGCCTTTACACTGGCTGAGTCAATAGTGGTTGGTTCAAACAACAACAATGAATGCCTAATATAACTGTGCAATGAGCCAATATACTTAGTTACAACTTCAGGTGTATCAAGTGCAATACCCAAATTCAGTGCTTGCTTTCTAAATTCCTCTGTAAAACTCTAAACATCCTGACCTTTGCCTTGCCTTAAATACTGCCAATTCATTAATGCTTTTTTCTTGTATCCTAAGGGATAAAACTGTTCCTTTAACACAGAAATAAAATCAGGCCATGAGGAAAAGAGGTTACCCACATTCTTACTACGCTGCAATTTTCTCTCCCACCAAACAAGAGTGGTGCTTCTCAGCTATAGAGAGGCCAACAAAATCTTTGCCTCATCCTCCACGATCTACTGAATCCTGCAGTAGACCTTAATCTGCCTAATCCAATTATTAAGCTTTTATGCATTTCTTTCACCATTAAACATGGGAAGATCAAGTTTAACATCTAATTTAAAGAAAGGCTTCTTAGATGCATCCTTTGAATTTCTACGGTTATGGTGGTGAGAGGAAGGAGAACCTTCATTCCCAGAAGGAGAAGGAGGGGGTTCTTCTCCACCATTCCCATGTGCTGAACCTTGTCCTTCTAGGTTTCTTTCCTCTGCTTTCTCTAGCCTTAAAACCAGCTGACTGATATTCTCTACCATTGAATAGAAAGTCTTTCTGAAATTACGCTCCTCTTCAAGATGAGCTTCATCTTCTACCATGTTTCTCCTTTGATGTGCACGCCCTGCTTCCAGATTGAAAGGTTCTAGTTCCCCTTCGCCTCTTCGGAGTCTATCTCTTGTTAGCATACAAGCATGCAATTCACATCTAAAAAACCTTTCTCTGATACCACTTGATCCATGATACTTTCGCTTATAGATGTATGGAAAGAATCACATGTAAAAATTGCAGCTTAACACAGAATTATAATGTGCACACACAGAAAGAAGAAGAAACGCATAAAAAAAGCATGAAGGAAGACACCAATACTTGATAATGGAGTTCATCCAACTCGAAATATGTCTTTGGGCCCTACTCTGTCAATGGGGAGGCCTTTATATTAAATGGCATAAAAAGAAGAGAATGCATACATCTGATACATCAAAAGAGGGTTACACCTCCATTCTGAAAGATGGCTGAGAACAAAATAATTCAGATGGAGAAGTGGGCAACACCAATGCATCCATGGCATTGAGAGGGCTAAAAAACATCTAAAACTTGTCCAAAATAGACAAAATGCACTATCGGCCACCTGAAAGCTCTCCTGCCTCGAACAGCGTGCTGAAATTCCTCCCCCCTTGCTTTTTCCCAATCATCGGACTTTATAGTGCCTTTGTTAGGACAAATCCCTCTTAAATCGGGGTTGTTTGGCATAAAATAGAGGTCATTTGAATGGAAGGGTCGGCGGGTGCAATGGAGCCTTCAAAATAGTCTTTTTATCGTTGAAGCGATAATACACTAAAAACCCCGTAAAACACTAGAATCCAACCAAAAATTGTTTACCCAGATTTCAAAAAATATCAAATCAGGCATATATACTTATCAGGTCTAGGCCCGACATCGCAATCGGCATATCGCTGTCTCTAAGGTCCTGTAAATAGGGATTTCCGACTGGCGATCGTCGATATCGGCTGATCGCATTGGCATCCTGCTCATACAATAGCCTGGGGTTCTGGTCTGCCAATCGCCGATGTTGATCCGATCGCTTTATAATGTCGATCGCAATCGCAATTCGGCCCCTACCTAGTTCTGATATCACCGATATATATATGGCCTTCCTCTGACCCAATATTTTGGCAATAGCTAATCAGGGTCTTAAAGTCCACTCTCTACACGATTTCCAATGCAATTCCTTTCTAAAGGAAAATGCCTCATTTTCTTAAGGAACATAGCAACCTTCTTTTCGCAATAACTTCATCATACGAACTCAGATTGAAGTGTCATTCACACCGTTGGAATCAGGACGACGAGATCTATGCTCCAATCTTGGGTTGACTTCATTATGAGAACTTTGGTTTTGAGCTTTTCCATGCCATCGTATATGAAGATCCACCTGGATCACCAAAGACGTATGAACCCAACACTTAAGGAAGTGGTCAAAGAGGAGTTACAGAAGCTTCAAGATGCTAACTTAATCTACCCAATATTTGATAGTAAATGGGTTTCCCCCTTAGTTTTAGTGCCTAAACCATCAGTGAAATGGTGTGTTTGTGTAGAATTTCAATGGCGAAACAAAGCTACCATGAAGGATTACTTTCCTCTCGCTTTTATTGACTAGGACCTAGATACCCTAGCATGAAAGAAGTATTTTTCATTTTTAGATGGGTACAATGGATACAACCATATCCAAATAGCATCGAAGAATCAGGAGAAGACCACATTTACTTGTCCTTGGGGGAATTTTTCCTATGGAGTGCTACCGTTTGACTAATGTAACACCACTGCCTCTTTTTCAAGAGTTGTAATAGGGATTTTCTCATACCTTATTCATGAATGCATAGGGGTGTATATGTATGCATTCATTGTTTATGGGGATTCGTTTGAAGAAGCTTTAAAAAGTCTTGGGAATGTGTTGATTAAATTCCAAGAAGCACACCTTGCCTTGAGTAATGTAAAATTTTGCATCTACTAACTAAGGATTTAGTGCTTAGCTATGTGGTTTTTGCTACAGGAATTGAGGCAGATCTAACCAAGATTAAAGTTTTGTCTCAGCTACCGGTTCTTAAAATGCAGAAATAAGTGAGAAGATTTATTGGTTTTTCCATATATTATAGATGTTTCATTGAGAATCTTACAAAAAAATCCATTCAATTACTTAAGTTGTTGTCCAAAGATGTTGTTTTTCTATGGGATGATGTTGTTAGTGTACTTGTAAGACCTTAAAGGAAAAAAATGGTTGCACCTATTTTGAGAGGGCCTAACTAGTCCCTCCCCTTTCATATTTCCATGGACGCCTTAGACACTTTAGGTGTTGTCGTTGGACCAAAAGAAGACCAGTGTTACGATGACATATATTATACCAGTAAAAATCTAACCCTTGCTAAGCTAAAATGCATTGTAACATAAAGTGAATTCTTAGCGGTGGGGCATTCTATAAATAAGTTTAGGCCTTAAATTATGGGTTATGAAGTCTTCATTCACACTAACCATGCATATATATGATACCTGATGAACAAATCAGTAACCAATGGCAGGATCACAAGATGACTTTTGTTATTGTAGGAATTTAACGTTACAATTATGGACCAGCTTGGTAAAGATAACCTGGTAATTGATTTATTTTCTAGGTTACAAAATGAAAATGATATTACTCCTATCGATGTTAATTTCCTTGACACACAATTATTTGTAGTGTCTACTCAATTGCCTTGGGTTGCAAACATTGTGAATTGTTTAGTAATAGGAAAATTTCCTCAACAGTTACTATCTCATGAGAAACAAATAATTATCAACAAGAGTGTCACATATTCATGGATTGATAGTGATCTATTTCACACAGGGGTAGACCTTATCATTCGAGGATTAATCCAGGAGGACAAAATGACAAAAATATTAAAATATTGTCACAATGAGCCATGTGGGGGTCATTTTTCTGACGATCGAACAACTTACAAGATACTATAATTTGGATATTGTTGCCCCAACTTGTTTAAATATGCCAAGAAATATGTGTAGCAGTATGACAATTACTAGATAATGGGGAGGCCAATGTAGATGAATGAAATGTCATTGCATCCACAAACGATGGTAAAACCATTTGAGAAGTGGGCCTTGGATTATGTAGGCCTAATCATTTCAATGAAGAATAAATATATTCTTATGTGCACAGACTATGTCTTGGAATGGGTTGAGGTCAAGGCTTTTCCCAGGGCTAATGAATAGGAATTAGCGAACTTTATTTATGAATAAATTTTTACAAGGTTAGCCATGCCTAGATAAATTGTCATGGAAGAGGGGACACGATTTACATTTAGACTTATCAATTCTATCAAAAAGTAGTACAAAATGAGGCATAGAACTTCTACCCCTTACCACCCTCAAGTGAATAGTCAAGTGGAATCCAACAAGAAGATACTGGAATCCATTCTCACAAAAATGGTGTAGATTCATCACAAGGATTAGGAAAATCAGTTGATTCAAGCACTTTGTCCTTCTAGAAAAACATGACAGAGTACCATAGCATGTACCCCATATGATATAGTTTATCAAAAACGGGTCCTCCTTCTAATATAGTTTCAAATTAAGACTTTTTATATTGTTGCCTAGCTAGGAACTGATTTGACTAAGGCACAAGAACAAAGGTTGTCGCGGTTAAATAAGCTCGATGAGATCAAGAAAAATGTGGTTCAACACACTACATTTTTATAGGAAGAAAGAAAGAAATGGCATGACAAATTTATTCAAAGGAAGTCATTTTAGCCGAGAGATTGGGCACTCCTCTTCATTTTGAGTTTCAAAGATTTTAAAGGAAAATTCACAACCCAATAGATGGGACCCTATGAAATAGAAATTATTTTTCAAAATGGATCAATTTGAATCAAAACCATTGATGAAGACCAAAATTATTTTCTTGTGAATGGGCATAAGTTGAAATTCTACAAGAAGTTGATGTCCAATGAAAAATTTATAGCATACATTTACCAAGATAATGGGATGGAAATAGTGGGAGAGGAAGATCGTCTTTAATGGAAAAAGTGTCCTCAGACACGTAATTTTATTAATCAGAAAATTTAATTACATCTAGAATTTTGCAAGAGTTTACACCCGAACAACCAAACACTCTTGCAATGAGCTATTTATAAGCTCAATGTCCTAACTACCTCTAATTATGGATCACTTATGCAATAACAAGTGTCCACTTACAATAAAAGCTATTCAAACAATCTTACTAACAATTCTCCTAAAATAGAGCCTAAGATACGACACATTTGTAGAGTCATATCTTTTACAACAATATACTATTTCTAAATGTCTCCATTAAACAATTAAATATTCTAGATTAATAATTATTAATTTAATATCTTAAATTAATAATTATTTTATTCTAACTTAATAACCTATGATAATATTTATTTTTGGATCATCTAAGATTTGCCCCTATGATCCAAAGATACATTACAACAGATACCAAGTTCATCCCTGAACTTAGCAAATTTTATTTTGCCAAGCAGTTTCGTGAAAATGTCGGAGATCTGATCTTCTGAAGGACAATAAATTGGCTTGAGGACATCTTTGGCAATGAGAGATATGATATGATGATACTTGTTGTCCACATGATTTGTCTTTGATTGAAAAACTGGGTTCTTGACAAATTTGATGGCTGACTAGCTGTTAATGAATAATGATGTAGCTTCTGCCTGAGAAATGCCTAAGCCCTACAAAATTCTGTGCAACCAAACAATTTCACATGCTGCTTCCCATGCTGAAATGTACTATGCTTCTGCTGAAGAAGTGGCCACTGTAGCTTGTTTCTTACAACTCCAAGATACTGTTGTTGACCCCATGTTCATTAAATAACCTAATGTTGGTGCTCGATCATCAATACTTCTAGCAAAGTCGGCATCTAAATATCCACCAAGTACGAAGTTTTTAGTCTTTGTGTAAAGAAGACCAAAATATTTTGTTCCTTGGATATATCGAAGAACTCTTTTGGCTGCATTCCAGTGGCTGTCTCGTGGTTCCTGCATAAAACATGAAAGAATATTGACTGCATAAGATAGATCAAGGTGAGTGTTTGTTAAATAAATCAAGTTGCCAATCAACTATCTGTAAGTAGTGTTGTCCACCTCCCCCCCCCCCCCCCCAACACCCCTCCCCCCTTAAAATTTTGAAAGTTTCAAGTTTTTCTCCATGGGGGTAAGAACAGGCTTGCAATCCTGCATACCAAATCGCTGAAGAACCTCTGTCGCATACTTACTCTGAGAAATGAAAATATGATGTGGACGTTGGAAGACTTCAACTCCAAGATAGTAGTGAAGTAATCCCAAATCTGTCATCTTAAAACCTGCATGTAACTCCTTTTTCACTTGGGCAATATGATCATCATTGTTTCCAGTAATGATCAAATCATCTACATACATAACAAGAATCACTAGATATTTTCCCTGTTGTCGCACATACAAAGTATCATCAGATTCACTTCATTGAAAACCAACTTTCCTAAGGTATTCATCCATTTTTGCATACCAAGCTCGGGGAGCTTGTTTTAACCCATATAAAGCCTTGATCAATTTGCAGACTTTATGTTCTTTCCCTTCAATTTCAAAACCTGGTGGTTGTGTCATATACACTTCTTCCTATAAATCCCCGTTGAGAAAAGCACTTTTCACATCCATTTGATGAACTTTCCATCCTTTTTGAGTGGCCAATGCAAGTGTTAATCGAATGGTGTTCCATTTAGCTGTAGGAGAAAAATTTTACTCATAATCAATGCCTTCCTGCTATGAAAAACCTTTAGCGACAAGTCTTTCTTTATACTTTTCAGCTTCGCCCTTTTGGTTGTACTTAATTTTGTAAACCCATTTGCATCCTATGGGTTTAACATTTTGAAGACAATCAACAAGTTTCCAAGTGATGTTATCAATTACTGCTCAATATTCTTCAATCATAGCATGTTGCCATTCTTTATGTTTTACTGCTTCGTTGTATGTGGAAGGTTCAGTAAAATCATGTGCTATCAGTGAAAAATTGCCTTCACTTCTGTGTGACTTTCTTGTGTCTATTTTATTTTGCTCATCAGGCTTTACATCTTTCAAAAGTTGAACTGCCCATTTTGGTAGTTGATGCTCACTTGTTTGAGATTCTGAAAAGTCACCATCATTGTAAAGTGGATTAATATAAACTGACGTTCGTCAATCAGTTGAAGACTCGAGAGGTGGAGAATCATTGTCTGAAGAACTGCTGCTGCTTGAAGATGCAGATGAACTGCTAGAAGATCCTAATGGTGTTGTTGAAGTAGATGTATTGGATGAATCATCTTCAGATGAAGGAAAATCAAGTTCATACCATTTTGGTGAATTTGGTTGACTTTGCATATTTCCTTTTCTTTGACTGCCTTTAATTTCTAACTTTTGAAGAAGACTTTTGATTTCTTTAGCACTCTTACTCTCTATTTCATAAAAAACCACATCCCTGCTCACAATAAATTTTCCATTGGTCAAAAGACGGTACCCTTTCTTCTCATCAGAATAGCCAATCATTGTGCATTTCAAACTTCTTGAGTCAAGATTAGTTCATTTTTCTTTTGGAACTAAGGCATAACATACTGATCCAAAAACTCTAAGATGTTTAACTCGAGGTTTGAAACCAAACCAAGCTTCATAAGGTGTGATTCCATCTAAAGAAGCAGTTGGAGATCTGTTTCTTAAGTAGACAGTTGTATGAATTGCTTCTGCCCAATATGTTGAACTTAACTTTTTGAAAGTTAACATAGATCTCGCCATTCCTAACAAGGTGTGATTCATTCTTTCTACTACTCCATTTTGTTGTGGAGTGTAAACATTTGTAAGATGTCTTCTTATGCCATTATCACTGCAATAAGTTTTGAATTCATTTGAAGTGAATTCTCCCCCATTATCTGTCTTGAGAGTGCCTATCTTTTCTTTGACTTCATTTTCAACAAGTTGGCGAAAATTTTTAAACTTTTCAAATGCTTCTGACTTGTGCTTCAAGAAATAAACCCAAGTCATTCTACTTAAATCATCAATGAATAGTAAGAAATATTTGAAACGACCAAATAAAGTTTGTAGTGGTCCACAAACATCACTGTGAACTAGTTGTAGCAGCCTGTTTACATGCCATGAACTTGTTGGAAATCTTTCTCGAATTTGTTTTCCATAAATGCAAGCTTCACATTTTGCATTTTCCTTTTTGAAAGTGGGAAGTCCTTTAACCATCCCTTGTTTCTGCAATTGAGAAAGACTATCAAAATTTAAATTTCCATATCTTACATTCCATAATATTATAGGTGAAATTCTTGTAGTCACTGCCCCTGCAAAATCGAAATGCCTTGGAATAATTGTCCCTTCATCCTTAACAATTTTCCATCTTCATAACCTATCATCACAGTCTTCAAGCTCTGTTTGATTGAATTAATCTTAAGTAGGCCATCTTCCATAATTACCTGATGTCCTACTTGTCGAATCGTGACTAAAGATAGCAATTTTTTCTTAAAGGTTGGTACATACCATACATTTGAAATCATTTTTTCTCCAATGCCAGGGAGAAAAAATTTAACTACTCCTTTTCCATAAGGATTATGTTTTGTATCATCTGCAAGAAAAATGGAATTAAGTTGGAAATCTTGAAAATTCCAAAAAAAGTCACGTCGACAAGTCATGTGCTGAGTTGCCCCTAAATCCAAGATCCAAGCATCTTCATAATCACTTCTAAGATGGGATGAAAGTTGTAATGCCGATGAAGAAGTAAAAACATATTCTAAGTTATCATCATCTTGATCATTTGCAAATTGTGCTGAGTGCTGATGAAACTTGGGAATTTTATTAAGAGAAGTTCGACAATCTTCAGCATAATGTCCAACTTTGTTACATCTTCGACACACAATTTGACTTAAGTCTCTTCCTCTTCCTGGAGATTGTCCTCTACCTCTGCTTTGAGGTTGTCCTCTACCTTGATTATTATTTCCTCTTCCTTGAAAATAGCCTCTTCCTTGATTGTTTCCTCTGCCTTGAAAATTACTCCTGCCTGAACTGTTGCCACTGTTAAAGTTGTTTCCTCTTCTTTGGCTTCGACCTCGACTTTGTACATTATGTGCTGCTTGATTCTGATTGAAATTCCCTCTGCCTCTGTTTCTAGAACTGTCAGTCGATGATTTACTAGTGTTGGCCTCTGTGAAAAAGATATCTTCACCAACTTTCTTTTTCTTCCCAAAGGTTTTATCATGTTGGGTCAACATTTCACAGACCTCATCAAAATTTGGTTTCTCTAACTTACCAGTTAATTGTAGAGTCTCCAAAAAATTTGTGTAGGAAGAAGGAAGTCCAGCAATTAAAATTGTGACCATAAAACTATCATCTACTGCTGGAAAACCAGCATTAATGGTTTCTTGCTTAATATTCTTAAGTATGGAGATATATTCAAGAACATCACCTCCTTCAGTCAATTTTTGTTTCAATAATTTTAATTGTAGATCAACTTTCTTTGATTTAGGCTGAGTATCAAAGAATTCTTTAAAAGTTCTCAAAGCAGACCATGCATCTGTAGCATTTGCTATATGGACATATATTTCTTCATTGACAGAATATTTAATGAGAGCTAATGCTTTGGCATTCTTAACTTCCCATTTTTCTAGTGCAACTGCATCTGTGGGTTTATTTGGCTTAATATCTCCATCACATATATCATGCCACAGTTCATTATAAATGAGAGTACTTTTGATGAGGCGTTGCCATGTTTTTTAAGATTTTGTGCCTTCAAGTTTGTCAGAATCAGAAAATAAATTAATCAACTTTGACATGGTAGTGTTGAAGCTTCACACCACGAATCAAGCTCAAAAAAAAAATCAAGATGAGCAACACAACACACGATGCAAAAACGATCTATTGGGGCTTGGCCTTGACCCTTGTATAGTCGTTTGAAACACGAGAAAAATGACTGAGATTTTCACTTGGCTCTAGTCAATTTCTCAAATATTTACAAGGTAACTTTCAAAATTTGACTTTTACAATGATGCTCTTGCAAAACCTAGTAAAAAAATGTTACCCCCCTCAAAGTAAAAAAATTACCTTGAATTACAATCTCTTTCTTATCTCTCCAAAATAAAAATAAAAAAATTACAAAATCATTATTACTCCACAAATATTAAAACATACATAAAAATATATACCTTTATCTCTCCAAATTACAAATTACAAACAGTAGAAAAATCCTTCTCTCCAGCAAATACTTCCTCACTTCTTATATTCAACTTTAAACTTCCAAATAAAACTCTTTAAGAGGCTTAATTTTATTTTTGTCACGCTGTCCTCCATGTTGGTTGCTAGCTAGCACAAGCTGGCTTCTTTCGCTGGTTTCATGCTGACACTGGAATGTTGTACGATGGAGCAGATGATGGAATTGATCCACTCCTTCTCCTTATCATTGTCTGCGATGAAGTACATAGTCTCTCTGCTCGTCGAAAGCTCGAAGGCAAATGGCTTGGGAGAACCTTTTTTAAAAAAACATGTGATGAAACTTTGCTTTGGAAATGAGAATTTTCAAAGCGAAAGTCCTGAAGGGTTTCATGGTTTTTTGTTTCTGATATCTTTTAAATCCATGATGTCACTGGACAGCTATGAAGAGTGCGCCTTTAACCATTTAAAGAAAATCTTCTGTACCTTTTCTCAAATTGTTATTGCTCAGCATGCATCCATCAGAAATGAGTACAGCAGTCGTGAGGGATCTCCAGCACTTTCGTGCCAAGGCAATCGTGGGTATCGTGCTTCAGAAGGTCCGAATCTTCAGCATTTTCGTGCCAAGAATCTTCAGCGTTTTCGCGTAGTGGGAATCATACAAAGTGAAGTTAGGTTGGTATTGGTAATGGTAACTTCCTCTCTGGCCACGACATAATCATTCAGTATTCATCACCTTTCTTGCACCTCCTCCGCCTCCTCTATTTGCGTTCGCTCGCTTTGATTCGATAGCTTCTGTAATTGCATTTGCATTCTTGGAAGTTGGCTCAATAGCTTTGCTTTAATGGCGGATTCAACCCCTTCTTCTCTGGCCCTCCCAAAGGAGCCCGCTGCGAAGAGAGGAGCCAAAGCAGGCAAGAGAAAGAAGCAGTCTGTTCTCAAAGAGGAGGATGTCAAAATCGAAGAAGGAATAGAAATTGAACTAGAAGAACAAGAAAGCAAGGATGTCTTTGAAGAACCAGTTGTGCCTATGGAGGAAAATGCCCCTGTGGTAGATGCAGATGTAGAGGTAGAGGCAAATTTTCTTTTTATAATAATAAAAAAAATAGTTTTAGGATTTAAAAATTTAAAGCGCTCCACTTTAGCGCATTTTTAGAGACCAAAGCAAGAAACCTCCTGTGGTACGTTTTGGCATCTCCTTGGGCAGAATAGTGTGGAGATGACAGAAAGTGAATAGCAGAGGAAGCAATCTTATAACAATACACAAATTGATTTTCAGATTAAAAATCTAAAATCAATAAGATAATAAGATAATAAAATTCTTTTTTTGTTGAACACAAAATTGGACAATTTCCATACCAATCATTTTCTGATCAATTCAATGGAGTTTTCCAAAAACTTGTAAAGATGGAATCTCCTCCTCACATCAACTGCAGCATTACTGGAGCTCTGATACCACAACAATGGCAGAAGTGTCCTCAGACACGTAATTTTATTAATCAGAAAAAACAATTACATCTGGAATTTTGCAAAAGTTTACACCAAACAACCAAACACTCTTGCAATGAGCTATTTATAAGCTCAATGTCCTAACTACCTCTAATTATGGATCACTTATGCAATAAAAAGTGTCCACTTACAATAAAAGCTATTCAAACAATCTTACTAACAATTCTCCTAAAATAGAGCCTAAGATACGACACATTTGTAGAGTCATATCTTTTACAACAATATACTAATTCTAAATGTCTCCATTAAATAATTAAATATTCTAGATTAATAATTATTAATTTAATATCTTAAATTAATAATTATTTTATTCTAACTTAATAACCTATGATAATATTTATTTTTGGATCATATAACAGTCTTCCTACTCCTACTCTTTCTTCTTAAATTTTTCTCTTGAATCAATTTAAATTTTAAAAAAAGGGGCTTAATTATGAAAACCACTTTGTGGCATGGTTGGGTTGAGATTCTGCTTGAAAACCAGTGTCTGGCAGGAAAAATTCATTGTTTATGTAAGCTGCTAATTTTCTTTTCCAAATCATAATTATTCTCCATATTTTTATTGTTCTCATGTTATATGATGGGGAATCCCTTAAGGCCCTCATAACAACCCTTTTCCCATCGAATCCAACACATTATCTGGGATAAAAGGTTAGAGACCGTTTTGCAGTACCTAGAGGCTTGCATACATTAATGACATTTTCTCTTGCCAGTGATCAACAAGAATACATCAATCTCTCATGTCCATTGGATCTTGTAGGTGATTCGACATCGACACATTTATTCATACCTTTCAAGATGTATTGGGGTACCTTGGAATTCATCGTCATGAAAGGTGAGTGGCCTCACATCGATTAACGACATACATCAATGGTCAATAATCTAATGATTACTTCAAATGATTGACTTCAATAACTTTATTCACATGTTTACGGATTTCACCTAGATTGGATGGAGTGCTTCATGATTTCATCTCACAACAAAAACTACATGTTTCAGGGTTGGTGATGAAGACTATTAGAATGGAATGGATTTCATAGTTTATTATAGGATTTGTGACCAACACCTATCCTACTAAAAATAGTTTATTCTCTCATGCTTTAATGGCAAGAATATTCAATCATAACGTGTTTTGATTTAGAACCATTTACACCTATTTATGCATACATTTTTCTACCACCTTGTCAACCTATGAGTCGTAGTCTATAATTTAATGAGAAACAATTTAATTAATTAAATTGCCCAACATTTTCAACATTGTTGTCGGGAAGGTGTCAAGCAACTAGGTCTTGATTATTTTGATGTTTTCTTAGATTTCCTTGTGTACAATTCCAAAGCATCCTAAAACATAGAGAGGTAGGAGCAGTGAGACGAGAGGTAAGAACCTACACATCCACTTTAACAGGTTGCTTTCCTCACTTGTTTTAGATGACATTGGTATTGTACGAGCCAAGGAAAAGGTAAAAAGGGTAGGGTTAAAGGGAATTTTAATACTCCAGATAGCACAGTGAAAATAAATAAAACCCCCACTACTAACCTTTTGACAGGTAATAATTCAGACAAACAAAATGAAGGTAGAATGATAGAGAGTCAAGTGAATTTTTGGGAATCATCAATAGTTGGGGTAGCAATAAATGCTACCACCACTTCGTCTGGTCCATAAGTTGAAATTTTGTTTGAACGAGAGACAAAGTCGACATTTCAAAACAATCTAGCTACTAAACTAGAGATTCAACCAGTGGAGACCAAATTCAACTTGTTTGGGGGTAGAAACATGGCTAAGGGAGAATGTGAAACAAACCTTGGAGGAAACTACGAAAAGAATGAGGACAAGGTAACCTTTGGTTTACCAATTTTTGATATACTACCAATGTTCACATGAAGAGAATTTCTCCTTCATTACTTCCACGATTCCAAGGACCAGTAAGCGAAGACCTTATACTTTTTAATTTGAATTTGATCTTTTGTGTTGCAACATGGACTATTCAACTGGTGCACAAAAACTTAAGCTATTTCATTCTACTTTTAAATACAATTCCCTATGATGGTTAATGGGATTATCGGAAAACAATATTACAATTAGGGAGGACATGAGAAAATAATTTCTTAAATAATATCACGATTACTGTAAAGCTAGAGAATTGAAAGAAGAAATATTTAGAATGGTACAAAGAGAAGATGAAAGTTTATAGGACTATTTAGAGAGATTTTTATACAATATTTAGTGTGCTAGGAAACATAAGCTAGACCTTAAAACTAATTTGTTTTGCTAAAGGTTGTTTCCGAATAATCTATGAATATGTTGAATTTAATGGGAATTGCGGATATCTTTAGGTTGTCTTTTGATGATATTTCCCAAATATGTAGAAGGTATTCTCGCGAGTAGGGTCGAACTGAAAAAGGTTCCCAAAATGGTTTCCCTAGAAATCTGAAGGCACACTCTAGTGGTGTAACTAGAACCAAATTTGGAAATAAAGTGTAAAACTTTAAAACTGATATATTTAGTACACTCAATCTGAAACTCAACATCTTAAGCTTTAGAAAGAAACAAGAACAAGAAAAAGAAACCCTTGCTATTTTTTTTTCCTAGATGTCGGAAGAAGCACCCAAAGAAATATTTCCCTCTTGATAATGTTTCTATTTGTGCCATTTGTGTAGAAGAACATACCATTGACAATTTTCCATCCTTACGAAGACTCAAAGTGGTGTACCAAGGAGATGATCAATCAACTGAACAAATTTATTCATTGGCAACTAGAAAGCCATGGAAACCCCGACCTCAAGGTATGTTTTTTTATCCTTTTGCTGCAAATTTTCCATAGTAACCAAACAACAATATGCAACTTGGAACATTGCAACACCATGCCAAGCATGGCCCAAAAAGTCCCCCCAAAATAAACCTTCGAAGAAAGGTTGACGAGGATTTTTTTATGGGACTATGCCTTCATAGCCTTACTCTGTGCAGCCTAAGTACCCTATGCAACCACAACAATTTTCACATCCTTATCCACCACAAATAGTTACACATTAACAACCCCAGAACATGCAACCTTAATAATTGTAGCTACCATCAACTCAACCTCCTAGGCCAAATAATTTTCCCATTCATCTTCTCACGAACCTGAACAATAAGGAAACCCAACCTTCTTTGCAAGATGAGTTGTGACCCTTCCTAACTTACACCACTACTCTTGTGGAGGTACAAGATATTCATTTGAGGTTTGGGAAGGTGCTCCAAAATCTTAGCCTAATTATTATTCGAGAGGGAAGAGAAGAAGTAATCCTTACTCCTGCAATTTAAAATATCTCTCATACTTCAGCAAGATTTTAGTCATTCAAAGTAGCCTTCTACAACAATAAAGCCACCTTATCTGGAAAGGTTGAATGTAAGAAAAGGAATGGTTCCTCTCAATTATGATTTGGTTAAAGAACTTAGGAATGCTTTTGTTAGAATCCCTCTGCTTCGAGCTAATAAATATATACCTATTTATGCTAAGACAGTGAGGGAATGTTTCTTAAAAAATGAGGAAGAGTAAAACAAGTCCTCCTTCTAATATAGCTTCAAATTTTACCAAGGCACAAGAACAAAGGTTGTCACGATTAAATAAGCTTGATGAGATCAAGCAAAATGTGATTCAACATACTACAATGGTATAGGAACAAAGAAAGAAATGGAATGAAAAAATTATTGAAAGGAATCTATTTTAGCTGAGAGACTAGGCTCTCTCTTCATTTTGAGTTTCAAAGATTTTAAACCAAATTTCACAGCCTAATAGATGGGCCCTATCAAATAGAAATTGTTTTTGAAAATGGACTAGTTTGAATCAAAACCATTGATGAAGACTAAACTTCTTTTCTTGTGAATGGGATGGAAGTAGTGAGAGAGGAAGATCATCTTCCTGCTCCTACTCTTTCTTCTTAAATTCTTCTCTTCAATTTAAATTTTAAAAAAAAGGGCCTAATTATGAAAACCACTTTGTGGCATGGTTGGGTTGAGCTTCTGCTTGAAAACTAGTCTCTGGCAGGCAGAGTTCATTGTTTATGTAAGTTGCTAATTTTCTTTTCCAAATCATAATTATTCTTCAAATCTTTATTGTTCTCATGTTAGATGATGGGGGATCCCTTAAGGCCTTCCTAACGGTCGTTTTCCCATCGAATCCAACACATTATCTAGGATAAAATGTTAGAGACCATTTTGTAGTACATTGAGGCTTGCATACATTAATGACAAGTTCTCTCGCGAGTGATCAACAAGAATACATCAATCTCTCATGTCCACTAGATCTTGCAGGTGACCCGACATCAACACATTTATTCATACCTTGCAAGATGTATTGGGTTACCTTGGAACTCATTGTCATTAAAGGTGAGTGGCCTCACATCGGTTAATGACATACATCAATGGTCGGTAATCAGATGATTCCTACGCATGGTTGACTTCAATAACTTTATTCACATGTTTAGGGATTGTACCTAGATTGGATGTGATGATTCATGATCTCATCTCACAACAACAACTACATGTTTTAGGGTTGGTGATGAAGACTACTAGAATGGAAAGGATTTGACAGTTTATTGCAGGATTTGTGACCAACCCCTATCCTACTAGAAACAATTTGTTCTCTCATGCTTTAATGGCAAGAAAATTCAATAATATAGATCAATAGTTGGATGGGAAACAACGTGCAGGATTGCATAGCACATCAAAACACCTGGTAGGAACATCTAAAAAAAAGTACTAATACTTTTTTCCGATAGGTCGACTAACTTTTATGTGTTGTAGAAGTACTAAATCTTGGCATCCATTGCAACAGATGGATGTGTTGGCATTATCATGCATGTGTTGTACTTGATGGCAACCCACTCATAGAAGAGCATCTCACTTATATATATCTAGATGAATCTATAGAAGAGATATCAGATGTGACATAATACATGGGATGCATGATAACTCAAAGGAATCAAAAGGCAAGTCCTCAGTATGACAAGTTAGCTTTGCCATCAAGTCCAAAGGGGGAGATTGTTGGCATTATGGCTCAAATGTTGTCCTTGATGGCAACTCATAGAGGTGATAGATCCTAGTACAACAGGTCAGTAGCAGAGATTGATGATCAGCTCACAAAGAATGAAGAAAATAAGAAGTACGCAGGTGCGCCATTTCAGTAGGTGCGGTCAGAGGCTGGGTCCACAGGTTCTGCGTTTAGAAGGTGCAGACATGTTCGCAGGATCACAGAACAAAAGGTGAGTCCTAAAGTGCACACACTTTCATGCAGAGAAAAGCACACGTGGGGTTTCTTATGTTTAACCCTTGGTATTTAGCCTATCGGGTCCGTGGTATTGTGTTATTATGGTTTTGGACCGTGGTATTCTGAAAGGCCTAAGGCTATAAAAGAGGAAGGAGATCATTTGGCTAGAGTATGCTTATGGGTTGAATATCTTAAGGAGAGCAAGATCTGAAATTCTGTTTGGTGAGCGATATCTAGATCTACATCAAGGAGAAATCTGAGCTTTATAGGGAAAATCTGCTAATGGGTCAAGATCTCATTTGTGCATGATCAGATCTGTAGATATGATAACTCTGAGGCATATTTGATGTCTGGACCACAGGTGCGACGCGTTTCAGGCATGGAGATCCACAGGTAGATCGAGGAAAAGGTGCGAAGGTTTGCAGGCCAGAGATCGATGTAGGTGCAGAGGATTGCTGGAGGATCGCAGGCTAGAGATGGGTACAGTGCGGGGGTACGCAGGCAACCCGAGCCACAGGTGCGGATGCCCGCAGAGAAGCAAACTGCGAACTGCGGATACTCGCAGGTCAGCAGACTATTCAGGTGCGGATACCCGCAGATCAATAGATGGTGCAGGAGCAGATACCCGTAGGTTTCCATTGAAGAAGCTGTGTACTTTTCTTAAAATATGTTTTAGCTGCTTCTGTTGTTTACTGAAGTGTTCTGGGTTTTGAAGTGATGTCTGGTTACTGGTATTATGTTCTGATAACAGCATTCTGAGAAGTGATTGATTGAATGATTATGATTAGCTTCAGTATTGATGGATGAATGGATCATGTTCATAATGACTTATCCTTATATGATCTGATGGACTAGATCTTATTTCTGACATGCATACTATCCTTGTATATATCTAGTGATTGGGTGATTCAGAAGATTGATTGATTATGTGCTTCAATGATATTTATGGGTCCAGTATGAAAATTGGATGAAACGTGGCCTTTCAGAATATGTGTTGTGCTTCAGGTGTATCCAGTCTGAAAATGTATGAAAAGTGGTACCGGGAGGAGAGATGATTGTAGGTCGGCGCCTACGTACTAGCATCTAAGCTAGTACAAGAGCTAAGGGAAAACTTTGGAGCATTGTAGCAGGTAGCAGCTTTTGTACTAGTAAATGGATCGGCTAGTACAAGAACTATGGGGGTTGTAGCTCTCTGCAGGTAGAAGCCTGCGTACTGGTATAAGACTGCACCAGTACAAAAATATTGTAAAAGGATTTTCTTATTAAGAAGAAGATTGAGATGACTTGCAGCAGGTGGTTTTCTCCCACATTGGGTTTCCACCTTATATCATGGTGTTCATGTGTGTGGCTTATGTGTGATGATCTGTTCTATTTTACTGCACCTGTTTACTGTTAATATGGTTGATAATGTTCTAATGCACTCATTAAGGATCAACTAACTAAATCATAAGAAGTTGTGGAAGTAGCATATATGAATCGGAATATGGAAATGAAAAAGTTTTATTGATGTGATAATACTGATTCACCCCCCCCCCCCCCCCCCCTAGTATTATTTCCAACAATTGGTATCAGAGCAGGTCCTTTGGTAGAAGCTTGATCGCTTGAAGGAGATCCGTGGAACAATGGGAAAGAAGCTTAAGAAGAAAGCTCATAAGCAGAAGAAGACATCTCAGAAGAACTATGACAGTGGGAGAATCGATTGGGGATTAGGTGTAAGAAGCTCTTCAGACTCGGAATCAGATTCAGAATCATTTCAGAATGAAGATGAACTATCAGGTATGAATTTGCTATCCTCTGGTTTCCATCCATGTGAAGATGATGAAAGTGATAGTGAAGCAACTGAATTTTCTCTTATGGGTGAGCAAGAAAGATATCAAATAGAGGAAAAATTTAAAAGCTTGACTGACAAAATCATAGATCAAGAAGATCTACTGAACATAAAGAGTGGTGCCATCAAAGAAGTTGTTACCAGACTAAAGGCTCAATGTGAGGAAGGTAACAAGGTAAGGAAGCTATTCAAGGAAAAATATCAAAAGTTGCAGGATGAAGTGACATCATTAAGAAATGAAGTCAATGAGAGAGACACAATCATCAAGAAACTCAGAGATAGATCCAGTTATTATGAAAATCTTGAAGCTACGACCCTCTCGCTAAAGGAAGATCTTGAAGAAACAAAGAAGCAGAATAAAGATCTACGCCAAGAGATTGAAAAACAAGAAAACGAAGTTATCAGCCTGAAATCTCAACTGGAATGTGCCTTCAGAATTCGTCAAATGCAGCAGGATGTGAATTAAGAACAAGAAAAGGAGATTCTCAAACTAAGGCAACAGTTGGAAGAAGAAAGAAACGCTGAAGAAAACATGAAGAAGCAGTATCTTGAAAAGGAAGAACAACTTCAGGTTGAGGTAAATATCTTGAAAGGTAAATTAGATGAAAAGGATAAGCTTTTACGATTTCAAGATAGTACTAAAGTCTTGGATGATATTCTGAATAGTCAAAGGTCTCCTACTATCAAAACTGGTCTTGGTTTTCATGAATCTATTAAAGGTGAATCTAGTTCACAAAGTAAGACAAGGGACTCTACTGCAAAATCTGAAATGCTCAATAAGGAGATGAAAGGTCAATCTCATCATCAACCAAGGAAAGAAATTCTTCAAAGAAAATCTTTTACTCCTCCTATGAATAATGTTGAATGTTTTGTATGTCATAATCTTGTACATGTTGCAGCCAGATGTAGAAGAAGAAGGGTTCAAGACCATCATGCAGAAAGATCATCACAATCAAGGTACTTTAATGGATATTGCTTTGCTTGCAATATGTTTGGTCACAAAGCTGCTGATTGCTACAGAAGGAATATGAAACATGTAAGATGTTATGCATGTAACAAGCTTGGACATATAGCAAAGGAATGCAGGAACAAAGGACGAACATCACACCAAAAGGAGAAAACATCATCACACTTGAAGATATGGAAGAAGAAGGAAGTACAGTTAGAAAAATGAGACACAGCACAACACAGACATAACAGACTCAGTGGGAGCTGAAAGTGTAAAACTTCAGTGTCCTAAATCTCATATGCAAGTTTCTTAAAGGGAATTCGCGTATATACGCGAGTTAGACACTGCATAGTCGCATATATATTTGTTTGAGGAAAGGCAGACATGATTCGGTTTATTATTTGCGCTGTTTGATAATGGTTACAATTTGCTAATGATGTGTGGAAATGTCTTGATGGTTAGAAGTGTTTTGTTTCTAACTTGATAATGATGATGTCTTGATACTTCTTGCTGATAGGCAACCAAGATGGCACAGGTTTAGGTGGAGCATATGCTTTTAATGCATTGTTGGCATTATGGTTAATAGTCCTTGGTGATAATGCTTATATGGATAAATGATTCATCTTGCTATGATATGGTTATGAGTGATTCTTGGGGTTACATCAGATTTGTGGTTGATTCTCTAATGGTGCTTACATGGTGATCTTCATAAGGATAAGGAGAAGATTCCTATTGTTCTTGGCACATATGGATGAGGATTATTGGCTGGATACATGGATGATTATTCAAATTTGCATTGTTGGAGACATGATGATGATGAGTTCTTACCTATATGATGATAGGTTGTTTCGTACATATGTTGATTGATGCGGATATTCCCAATTGATGATATTGGGTTCATGCAGATGTGGATGGCTATGGTGTTTCTCACATATGATAGTATTTGAATGATTCTGTATATACAGAATTATGTTCAAAAGGATGAGTTGATACGGACATACCTTGATGATTCATGAACTAATACAAGTTGCTGGTCTAGTTGCTGTTGACAGATGCTATGGAGCATATCATACAGTGTTGTTGTTGATGCTTACCATGATCTTATTTAGGTGTTTGGTCTCTGTTATAAATGTCATGTATATCACTTGATGTAAAGGTCATATCAAGACTCATGATGTAATAGTGTGTCTCTATCTATTGTAGTCATTTGATGAGATCTCCTTAGGTCATGTAATTGCCTATGTTGGTTTCCCCACTATGCCTGGGATGAATGATGTTATTCTCTTATGTTATCATATGTAAACTTTTGGTATATCACCATTGTGATGAGAGATAGATGTATGTATGAGTCTTTGGTGATAGTAGGTCATTCATGATGTATAAAGTCATGTTCTTCTTGTAGAACATCCTTTGCAGACCTTGCTCACAGTCAGGGGGAGCATGAACAACATATTTCAGCAGAGCAGAGATTTCAGCATGTTCTTAAGGAACATGGACAGATTGGTGCACCATGGCATATACAAAGGGGGAGCTCATTCAGAGATTTTAGCAGGTACTCAGAGGGAGTATGGACAGCAAAGGAAGAGAATATCTTGGTTCGCCCTTTGCCCTTGATGTCAAAGGGGGAGAGTGACTTGGTGTTGTTGCCATCAAGTCCAAAGGGGGAGATTGTTGGCATTATGATGCATGTGTTGTACTTGATGGCAACCCACTCATAATAGAGCATCTCACTTATATATATCTAGATGAATCTACAGAAGAGATATCAGATGTGACATAATACATGGGATGCAGGATAGCTCAAAGGAATCAAAAGGCAAGTCCTCAGTATGACAAGTTAGCTTTGCCATCAAGTCCAAAGGGGGAGATTGTTGGCATTATAGCTCAAGTGTCGTCCTTGATGGCAACTCATACAGGTGATAGATCCCAATACAATAGGTCAGTAGAAGAGATTGATGATCAACTCACAAAGAATGAAGAAAATAAGAAGTACGCAGGTGCGTCATTTCAGTAGGTGCGATCAGAGGCTGGGTCCGCAGGTTCTGCATTCAGAAGGTGCAGACATGTTCGCTGGATCACAGAACAAAAGGTGCGGTCCTAAAGTGCACACACTTTCATGCAGAGAAAAGCACACGTGGGGTTTCTTATGTTTAACCCTTGGTATTTAGCCTGTCGGGTCCGTGGTATTGTGTTATTATGGTTTTGGACCGTGGTATTGTGAAAGGCCTAAGGCTATAAAAGAGGAAGGAGATCATTTGGCTAGAGTATGCTTATGGGTTGAATATCTTAAGGAGAGTAAGATCTAAAATTTTGTTTGGTTAGCGATATCTAGATCTACATCAAGGAGAAACCTGAGCTTTATAGGGAAAATCTGCTGATGGGTCGAGATCTCCTTTGCGCATGATCAGATCTGTAGATCTGATAAGTCTGTGGCATATTTGAAGTCTGGACCGCAGGTGCGACACGTTTCAGGCGCGGAGATCCGCAGGTAGATCGAGGAAAAGGTGCGAAGGTTCGCAGGCCAGAGATCGGTGTAGGTGCGGAGGATTGCTGGAGGATCGCAGGCTAGAGGCGGGTACAGTGCGGGGGTTCGCAGGCAACCCGAGCCGCAGGTGCGGATGCCCGCAGAGAAGCAAACTACGAACTGCGGATACTCGCAGGACAACAGACTATTCAGGTGCGGATACCCGCAGATCAATAGATGGTGCAGGAGCGGATACCCGTAGGTTTCCATTGAAGAATCTACGTACTTTTCTTAAAATATGTTTTAGCTACTTCTGTTGTTTACTGAAGTGTTCTGGGTTTTGAAGTGATGTCTGGTTACTGGTATTATGTTCTGATAACAACAATCTGAGAAGTGATTGATTGAATGATTATGATTAGCTTCAGTATTGATGGATGAATGGATCAGGTTCATAATGACTTATCCTTATATGATCTGATGGACTAGATCTGATTGCTGACATGCATACTATCCTTGTATATATCTAGTGATTGGGTGATTCAGAAGATTGATTGATTATGTGCTTCAATGATATTTATGGGTCCAATATGAAAATTGGATGAAACGTGGCCTTTCAGAATATGTGTTGTGCTTCAGGTGTATCCAGTCTGAAAATGTATGAAAAGTGGTACCCGGAGGAGAGATGATTGTAGGTCGGCGCCTACGTACTAGCATCTAAGCTAGTACAAGAGCTAAGGGAAAACTTTGGAGCATTGTAGCAGGTAGCAGCCTGCGTACTAGTAAATGGATCGGCTAGTACAAGAACTATGGGGGTTGTAGCTCTCTGCAGGTAGAAGCCTGCGTACTGGTATAAGACTGCACCAGTACAAAAATATTGTAAAAGGATTTTCTTATTAAGAAGAAGATTGAGATGACTTGCAGCAGGTGGTTTTCTCCCACATTGGGTTTCCACCTTATATCATGGTGTTCATGTGTGTGGCTTATGTGTGATGATCTGTTCTATTTTACTGCACCTGTTTACTGTTAATATGGTTGATAATGTTCTAATGCACTCATTAAGGATCAACTAACTGAATCATAAGAAGTTGTGGAAGTAGCATATATGAATCTGAATATGGAAATGAAAAAGTTTTATTGATGTGATAATATTGATTCACCCCCCCCCCCCCCCTCTCAGTATTATTTCCAACAGGATGTGTAGCAGAACCCTTCAATTCTGATAACTATTGTTTGTTGTAGGAGCCTTCAGATCTAATAACTGGTTAATAGCTTTTGAGTGAGTGGAATTGTTTGATTTCATAATTCCGATGGAAAACAGTTAGTACTTTTGTACCAACATAATAATCGAGCCCCACTGCTTTGGTAGGTTTAAAGGATGCCTAAACGTAATTATGTTAAAGAAAAATCACACTTTTAATTGCATGACTGACTTGTGATAAATGTATAGGATAATCATTGTCATCATACAAATAGTTACTAATTCACTGCATACCAATGCTACCACCTTATCTAATTTCCTGCATATCAAATGCGTTTAATTATATCCATGCGCCCTCATTATTAGAACTATGTCAAATCAATGTAACCCTCACCCTAGTCACAAACTATGGAAACATGCTAATTTTATTTATCATTCACCACCTTTTCTGGTTCAAGTTTGCACAGTGGAAAGAAGCCGAGAGCGAGTAACTGTCCTAAATAATAGACCAACATTCCAAAAACTCCAGTGCTAAGGTTTCAACCCATCATGATTGAGTTTCTTAATAATTTTATGCTAGGAAGCAAGTGTTTTGAGGAGGTGGGAGGTGGGGAGCAAGTGTTTCAAAGAAATTCAATCCTTTGCAGACAATTTCAGTAGGTTTGTAGCTCGGTTTAATCAAATGGATTTGGTCATCTTGAAGGAATCAATTTCCCAGAGCACTGACCTTCCGCAAGACAGAGAATGTTGGTTCAAATATTTAGTTAAAGAATTCAACTGCAACCAATTTTTAATGCTGGAACGATGGAACCCAATTTGGAGCAAGTGAATTCCACGTTAGTGGATCAAGGAGGAGTGGCATGAAGCCATTTATCTATTGTACAAGTACATCACTTGTGAGGGAAGGTATGCTGTCACTTTTAGATACCTTTTGCGATTTATTTCATGCTTTTAGGAGAAACAGAAGATGACTTTACCTTCTTATTTTTTAAAGAGCTTGATAAAAAAATGCCAAAAATGTGCAAGCTCGTCCAAAGCATGTTGGGACTAGTATGTTCCACCATGGGTTAATTAAGATATTAGTGGAATAAGATTTAAGGAAGAAAAACCAGACCTGGAGTCACTTTCTTTTGTGGGGAGGGTTTGAAACAATCTCTTTGGCTTTTGTGTCAATCCACAAAATGAAAGAGTTATTGAAGAAGGGGCAAGTCACTTTACTTCAATAGAGGAAGGACTTGGAAGAGGAATATTCTTATGAATATTAGGAATGGATGAAGAAGAGCAAGTCTCTAGCAAGGCAAAAGGTATACTTATTTCTAAGAAGAAAAAGAACCCTCGGAAGGTCAAGGAAATTCTAACCATTAAAGAGAAAGAATCCCCTATTGAAACTAAATAGGCTTCATGCATAAAAAAATTGTGCATGAAAATGACCATCATAAAAAGCATAATAGGAAGGTCGTATAAAAGGAAGGAAGAGACCATGAAGAATTTAGATTAACCCTCTCTAGGGTTGCTCACAGTAATAAAGAATATTCATTTGAAGAGACTGAACAAGAAATTTATTCAAATGAAGTGGTTATTGTTAAAAGCACCCCTCACATACCTCAAACATTTTCTTTGGATGATAAGAGCATGACTTTGGTGGAAATGATTGAATTTGTAACATTTTATCTTAGCCTAGTAGTAGGGCCAATTTTGTTGGAAATTATTGTTTCAAAGGTGTAAGAAGAAATCAACCAAAAATTACGTAATATCCATTATTTTGACTTCAATGTGGAGGAATTCAAGGAGTCTATGCATACAATAAATTCAGTGGTACCTGATGTCCCTGAATTTGAAGCGCTTGGAATGACTGAAAGGGTATATGTGGTTCATGCCTCAACGACATTCCAACAAGAAAAGAGATCTGACTAGGATAATGAAATTGAGATGCCCAATGTTCTTGAACTAGAATAATTTAAATTGGTTGAAGGGCCTAAAGTGACTAAAGGGGCATAGGAGGCCTTACAACAAGCTCTTGATCTTGAAAAATTTAAGTCAACCGAGGAAGCACAAGTGGTCGATGCTTTAGAGGCATCACAAAAAGAGAAGGGACTTGAGCCGACTAACGAAATTGAGATACTAGATGTCCCGAAGCATGAAGAATTTAAATTGACTGAAGGTGTGAATGTGATTGATGTACCTGAAACATCAGGACACAAGAGGAATAGGAGTGAGAGAATAAATAAATTTAAGCAACAAGCTAGAGAATTCAAGATGTTGAATAGACATATTGAACAAGAAAGCCAAACCTTAAAGGAATGGAATGTTGTTATAGACATTTTTTGGCACTGCAACCCCAAGCATAAATGTCCATAAACCAAGGGCTCCTAAGTCCCTAAATGTGTTGTTCCAACCCCTAAAAGAACAAGGTCAACTGATTACAGCATCTCCCAGAAGTTCCCCATGAAAAACTACTCAGAACTGGTCAAAACTGGACCATTTCATCTGCTCCATAGGCAAAGTGCGTTGCATCCCACCTGAATACACACAGTAGGTGCAATGCATGTCAAAAAGCCCTTCTATGGGGTGCGATGGGCGAGAAGGGACAAATGGCAGGGTCAATCCGCAAGGTGAAGGAGCATGGAATCTTCCAAAAACCTCTCTTGTGACACTTGCCTCTCTGAATTCGACCAGGGATGAGTAAGAGATCATCAATCTCCAAGTGGAATCAAGAACTATCAGAGAGAAGACACTAATCAAATCTCAAAAGCTGACTCACCTCCCTTGCAGACATCTATATATGGATCCCTCATCCCAGAGATCCAGAGGCTGGAATTTTGTATCTTGTAAGGAAGTGCTGTTGGTTTCTTGGTGCAATATCATAGTGTTGGGTGATCTAAGCTTTTCATGAGGTGAAGATGGGCTTTCTTGCTAAGAGGATGATGCTGGGTCAGAACAATTGGTTGTAATCCTCTTTGCTCTTTCTTGATTATCAATAAAGCTATTCAAGTTTTCCTCCACATTCTTGTATGATTGATGATTTATGCATTTGTGTGGTCAATGTACATCTGATCCTATATTGTTTATGATAATAGATCTATGTTCTTGGATAGTGTTATGTTGCTTTGATTCTACAGGTACTCCTTGAAGTTGGGTAGACAAGGAAGCGAGTGGCAAAGACCTACCAGAAGAGAGAGGAATCAAGCAAGGAACCAAGTGTAAGACAAAGGTTGGTCTCCTTATTCTTCTCTTATCTGTTGCTCATAAAGGAAAACGAAAGTAGTTTTTAGTGTGTTTGTTTCCAGGGTAGCTACCAGCCTTAGTGGGACTAGCAGCTCTGCATAGACACTAGTTTTCCCGATAACAAAATGTCAACTCCACTGGGGAGCGAGTAGATTGTTTGTTCATCTACATTTGTTTACTTTATAAACTTACAAACTGAGCCTGAAGTCAAGCCAGATAGCCTTCGAACTGCATTTGCTATCCAAGTGAAAAGTAGATCAACGCTGCTTCAGTCAATCTCCAGGTATTGTTTATGAATTAAACGATTGATTTACAAGCTTTCTAATTGCCCTCATGGTGGCTCTAGTAACCTCCTTAGATCTACCCCTGTGATTGATTTACTAATTACCACTTGCTCGGCCTAAATCCCTGAACTGAGCTGCAAACTGTGACTCGAAACCCAATCAAAGTCTCGTCCCTGGTCCAGCGCACTGTCTGTTCTGTGAACTTCAAATGCATCACACTTCCCGAGTGTAGTAGGTGCGTTGCATTTCAGTTTCACTGTGTTACAGGTGCGCTGATCAGACAAGACCTTGTTCCTAAATTTTGGTTTCTATGTTCACTCTTTTCAGCTCTATTCAAGAGTTTTGCTGCCTGTAATCAGTACACCTCTATTTGAAACCCATTTTCTTGCTGTTATTCCGCCTCCATTGTGCAAAGAACTATAAATGTTTTTATGTATTTTTGAGTCATTTTCAGTTCTCATTTACAAAGAAGTAGCGTAATTGTACTGTCGTTTCTTGATTTGAAAGTGTCGCAAGTGTCGTTTTCAGTCGTAGAAGAGAATCTAATTGTTCTTGATAGTCGATTACACTGTTACTCTTGTATTTGATTTGAGTTAGTATTTTTCCAAGTGTCGAAAGCAATTTTTCAATTCCAAATAACAAAGTGTCATCATTGTCCTCATTTTGTTTTGAAAAGAAACTTGTTAGTAATTGTCGCTTTGGAAAATAATTCAGATTTGCGCTTAGCTTTCTTTTTATCATTCACACATTAAGAAGGCTGAAAACAAATACATGCATGTGCATTTGCATTTAGATTTTTTGTTGGCTTGATTTAGGACAGTGCATACAGTGTGTGCTCTATGCTCTTTGTTGAAAGAACGCCATCTCTCTTTCCTTAGTAGCTAGGATTTTCATTGCAGAAAGAAGATTAAACGACTGTTTATCATCTTAGATTGCATTTTAGGAATTGTACATCTACATCACGCGGTGAACCTGAAAGGAAAATTTCTTAAGCAAGAACAACCATAAAATAAATTTAATGAATCTAAAAACGCTTTGGAACGTAACGCACAACATCTAGAAGTCTAGGCTAGAGACGTATTCCGGCGTCGTAAAGCTTGGTAATTGTTGTTTTCACTGTTGGTTGGGTGATTCCTCCACTTTGAGACAATAAGTGCTAGTACAGACTTGTTCTCCCACGTACCATTGAGTATATTTTGGGAGACCACAATAGGCTTTATCCTTTATCCATAGGAAGTCGTGTCTGCCACCCTATCGATTGCAATGCACTGAACACAACATTCGGGAAGATTGACTGCCATACCGTAAAAAGTATTCTGCAGTTTTGCAATTGGTTTGGTAATCCCTCTGTCTAGATTTCCAAAGTAGTCCCTTTCGTTCCTTTTCAGACTCCTTAACGGAAAAGGTCCATCTGAGCACTTGTCACTTCAGGCTCATTAAAAATCGAAGGCGACTAGAGTCATCTTTTGTTTTTTCTCAACTCTTAAAAATTGAAAAAACAAGTTGTGTCAAAGCGTCTAAAATTCATCTAATTCGGAAACATACTTCCCCTTGATTTTTAGTTGATCGAGTAATCCGCAATCACGGAAGAAAGTCAATTGAAACCCTGTTGTTTGAGGAGGCTTACGAGTCAACCGTCTTTGTCTCCAGAGTTGAAACTGTTACGAACAAAGTGAACTCATTTAACCGGTTCCAAATCCCCTGGTAAAGTTAGAACAAGTGTTCTGACACCATCGGAGACTCCAGTTACTCCAAACATTTCTGGTATCCCTGCCTTTACAGAAGAAGTTCAGCAGCCACCAAAGGATAGTAGAACTGATCCTAGTGTGAAGGTAAACACCTGTGTTACTGAGCCAGCTCCATCTACAGCTGATTCGAAAGGTGTTATTCCCCAAACATCTGTCGCTGCAGATTCTATACCTTCTTCGGCACCAGAAATATTTTACGGACTTGACAGTCTACCTCTTCCACCTGATCTGAGGATCCTCCATTGAGTACTCCATCGCGATTTGGAGTCGGGATCACTCTATATCCTTCTTCATCAGAAATTAGTCTACCGCCATCGAAAGCTCCTGTAGAATCGTTAGGCAATCTTTTGGATAGGCTAGAAATGTCTGAACAACCATCGACATCTAGGAATATGTCATCTGACACAGTGACAGCAGAACTCCCTGTTGTCACTCCAACAATGTTCATCGGCATACCATCTGTCCCAGCTAGCTCTCAATCGCTAGACGGGGCCCACTCAGGGGCTATTTCAACAATATGGTCCGTTCCTGTTTGTTCATCCGGAATAGTATCCGGGAACTCTTATGTTGAGTCTCAGCAAATTGATCCTTCATGGTGTCAATTTGGGCAGTACGGTCCTCAAGGGCAAACAATTCCTTTAAGTATCGGATTACCGCCGTATGGGGGGCAATATACCCTTTCATTGTCTCCTCTAGGAGGACAACGATACGAGAGTTCACAACAAAATTCAGGTTATGCTGGAATTACATCTAGCGGTTGGGTGCCGATACTACCTCAACAACTAAGAGTTGTATATTTGATGCAACAATGCTTACCTATGTCAAAAATACCGACTATGCCAGCTATTGTGATGGTGTCGCGAGTACAAGCGCTGCCTGTTGTATGCCAACCTCAAGTTTCTCAGGTGGTAATGCAACAACCTCTTGTCCCTACGACTCAACCACAATCGCTGACTAATGGAATGACACAGGCCCAGACGGGTACAATTACCCCTCATCTTGGTCAAACAGTCAGTATTGGACAACAGCACATGGCTTCACAACCATGGCTGGTGTAATACCAACAACCGCAATTCCAACAAGTATACCAAGGATCTGAGCAACAAATATTTGCAAATAGTGGGCAACCGTATATTCAAAATGGTCAAAATCAACCATTCTACAATGGTTATGCCCATCAACCTTACCAAATTTACCAGCATCAAATGCATTATGCTGGTATGCAAAGACCAACTGCTCAGGCAATTCCGTCATATCCTGGGTATGCTTCCCCAAACCTGAATCAATAGTTACCCTTCATGGCAACTTTGGAGTTACCGAATCTAAATAGGTTAACAAACGATCCAATTGCTTATGCCCCTTGGTGGCCAGCGATTCTACATAAACTTCTGTCAGATATTCCTAAATTTAATGGAAATCCGGGTGAAGACCCGTCGAATCATGTGATGACATTTCATCTGTGGTGTTCATCAAACACCCTAAACGATGATTCGATTAGGCTTCGCCTTTTTCAAAGGACGTTAACTGGTCCGGCAGCGAAATGGTATATCGAGTTACCCAGAGCTTCGTTTGACAACTTCAATACCCTAGCCACAACCTTTTTAACCCATTTTCAGTTACCGATAAGGTACGAAATGGGAACAAAACTTCTTACCAATTTCAAAAAAACAACGGCCACTCACATATCCGATCATATTCATGAGTGGCGACGTCATCGTAGAATGGTAAAAATGTATGTTCCTGATCAGATTTTAGCTGAATGGTTTATTAAGTCTTTATTACCTTCCATTACAGAAGATGTGGCAAAAGGAGGAGTCGTCACTGAAGAGCAAGTTATTGCTCGTGTGTAATATTTAGACTTGATTTATACTCAGTCTAGCACGCTCTACGATAAAATCCCTGACACTCCCAGACCAGAATTTTTCGTTCCCCCTCCTCCTAAATCGAACAATGACTCTCATGCTGGTGATGGCGTGATTGGTACGACAGACACGAAATCGATAAAGGCTACATCTAAAAAGGCCCATAAGATTTCCAGTCAAAAATGCAAAAGAAGAACTTCTCGCCTCGGAAGTAAACGCCGTCTCGATAGATAAAGGCAAAGAAACCAAGAAACCGGGAGGCAAGAAGTAAAACAAAGGGAAGAAGAAGAAACAAGAGGAATCATCACCTGAAAAATCTTCTGCAAACCCTCCTGGAGATAGGAAACCAAAAAATCCATGCGTAATATGTGATGAGGATCATTGGACAAGAGATTGTCCACATAAGGCTGAGCTTAAAAGATTCATCAAGAATTCAAAAACCTCGGTAGTATTGACTGATCCGTTTCCCAATCCAGGAACAAATCTGGTTGCTAGTGAAAATGCTTCCCCGTCCCAAGTACTGATGTTGTCGGTTTCCAAACAACAAAATGATGCTCTGATATCTACAAGGAACAAATATTATGGGAATCCACAGCTGTCGAACAACAAGGATAAAGATCAACCTAGTAAATCAACAACAACTTCAACAGAAGTTGCGCCGCCCATCATTCCTGAGCTAACAGTAAAACCGCCAAAGGGAGTAGTACACAAGTTGACATTTAATCCTCGTGCCAGAGTAGCACAACATTATAATATAGTGGAAGATCTGGCCCAATTGCCATCCGCTATGTCAACACTTGAGGTACTGCAAAATTGCCCATCCCAAAAGCAGGCTTTATTATCAGCTATCGGTGGGATAGACCCAAAGGATTCTAATCTTGTGTCCTTTAATCATAAAGGATATGATCCTCAGTTACCAGCTCAACTAGATTTCCTCATTCAAGTGAAATCCCTCAACAAAACTGTTCATCGAACAATTATTGATGAGGGGGCATCTACATGTATTATGTCGATGAGTTGCTGGAAAACTTTAGGATCTCCAACCTTGTCGAGATCTTCGTCAACATTAAAAGCATTTGACGAACAAACGCATACCCTATACAGTATTCTAAGTAACTTGCAAGTTGAACTAGGAGGGAAAATAGTAGAAATAGATGTCGAAGTAATCGATGGAAACCTCGATTACAACATCCTACTGGGAAGACCATGGATATATGCTATGGCTGCAGCTGTGTCGGCCTACTTTAGGAAGATTGCATTTCCTTTTCAAGGAGGAATTACGATCGTCGACCAACAAACATTTCTTCCGAATAGTTCCCAAGTTACGGGAAGCATTCCGATGATCCATGGAAGCCCCCATACACTTCAAAATATTGGAGTAGGCCTACTAAAAGACCCTATATTAATGGGGACTTTTGCCCTTCCACCTCAAATCAATCTGGCAGAAGTAGCATCGGTAGGAACCTACAATATGATATCTTCGATTCAAAATATCTCAGAAAACGATATAAACATGGATCATACGCAGGTATTGCCTCCAAGCCCAATAGAAATATTGTAGCAATCAATGTTTTTGGCATGGGAGGCAGACCCGAATCAACGCTCATCAAGTGTTTGGATGATAGGTCTAAGGAATATGGCACCCCTTCAGATCCTTGGTCGCAAGTGCATTACACTGACAAAGGAATTGTTCAATCAATGGTAATTGAAGGGGCACCATGGGAATATTACCACCATCGTTCCCATCTTCCGACTTGTAAAGAAGATACTCCTGATGACCTTCATCATCCTTCAATTTTTGATTTCCTATCAAATACTGTAAACACGGTGGATTCCGAGCAAAACTTGTACAACATTGAAGAGACTATCGCCATAAATATCTCAACCAAAACAGATGTTGTAGAGAATATTTATGTTGGAAATGTTGTTCTCCTTCAGAACTTGAAATATATAATGCTCTTTTTCGTGAATTCAGAGATGTCTTTGCTTGGTCATATGATGAAATGCCAATCATTGACTCAAGTATAGTTGAACACGAAATAAAGATGTATCCAGATGTCAAACCAGTACGACAACGGCTACGGCAGGTGCACCCCAAGAAAGCCACTGCCATCAAGGCAAAAGTTGAAAAGCTTCTCCATGCTAGTTTCATTTACCCGGTTACTCTAACCGATTGGGTATTGAACATTGTTCCTGTTATGAAAAAACAAGGAACGATTAGAGTGTGCGTCAATTATAGGGATGTAAATCAAGCTTGTCCAAAAGACAACTACCCTACACCCTTTATTGACCAGATAATTGATGAATGCGCCAGATGCGAAATCTTTTCATTCATGGATGGATTCTTCGGGTATAATCAAATAAATATCCGTCCACAGGACCAGTCAAAGACTGCATTTATTTGTCCGTGGGGCACATTCGCATATCGCAAATTACCCTTTGGTTTAAAGAACGCAGGGGCAACATTTCAGAGGGCAATGAATTATGCCTTCCATGACATCAAAAACATCATTCAACCATATCTCGACGACCTTCCGGCTCATTCGCGAAAGCGGACCGATCATCTGCAGCATTTGAGAGCGATATTTCTACGTTGCCGACACTACAAGATACGACTCAATCCACACAAATGTGTGTTCTGTGTCAGTTCTGGTCGTTTACTTCACTTTGTAGTCTCAAAGGACGAGATTCGTCTCAACCCATGTAAGGTTCAGGCAATCATAAATTTGCCTCCACCTTCAAATTTGCTTCAGATTCAGAAACTCCAAGGGAAAGCAAACTTTCTGAGGAGGTTCATTCCAAATTATGTCGAACTTGCTAAAGGTTATACACATCTATTGAAAAAGGAAGTGCCCTTCATCTGGGATTAGGTCGCGCAAGCCTCCATTGATGCGTTAAAAGAATCCCTAATGAAAGCATCATTAATGTACGCTCCTGATTATCAAAAAGACTTTAACCTATATTTGGCTGCAGCGGATACAACCATAGCAATGGTTTTAGTTCAAGAAGACAACGGAATTGAACATCCTATATATTATTTAAGTAGGAACTTAAATGATACAGAAAGCAAATATTCCTATGTTGAAAAGCTGGCGCTCGCAGCTGTTCAAGCGATACAGAGATTTCGACACTATGTCCTCTTTCGAAAAACTACCATTCTGTCATATTGCAACCCCATAACTTATATATTGTCGCGACAGTTGCTGGGGGGGAAATATTCAAAATGGATAGCAATTCTACAAGAGTTTGATCTGGAATTTTTAAAATCCAAGTCAAAGAAAGCCCTAGTTTTCGTGGAATTACTATGCGATCTCCCATCATCGTCCAACGATTAAACATCAGATGAAACAATCGTGGATGAATCTTTGTTTCTGATATCTTCAAGCAATCCATGGTATGGAGATATAATCATCTATCTCCAAACCCAAAAATATAGGCCTAATACCTCCTGCTCCGAAAAAAAACGTATTCGATACCAATCAAAAGACTACATGATCGTCGGTGATACACTTTACCTTCGTGGCGTCAATACAGTTGTGAGGAGGTGCCTCACCCAGGAGGAAGCCGAAAAAGTCTTGAATGATTGTCATTCAGGCACGTGTGGGGGGCATCAATCTGGTTACACTACAGCACAAAAAATTTTGTGAACAGGATACTTCTGGCCAACAATGTTCAAAGCTTGCATAACCGCAGTCAGAAGTTGCCATGCCTGTCAAGTTTTCGATGGAAAAAACCAGAAGACCACCCGCACCTCTGCAGCCAATTGTTGCTGTTGGGCCATTCACCAAATGGGGCATTGATTTCATGACATGTAACCCACCTCGACCGGGGGGCATGGGTATATCATAGTCGCAGTGGACTATTTTACCAAATGGGTCGAGGCGATGCCTACATTAGATAACACTGGTGAAACAGCTACCATTTTCTTTTTCAATCATGTAGTTGCCAGATTCGGCATTCCACAAGCTATAGTCACAGATCATGGATCGCATTTTCGCAATCACATGATGGCGGAATTAGCTGCCAAATTAGGGTTGTCTCACGACAGCTCTACTCCATACTACCCGCAGTCCAACGGACAAGTTGAAGCAATCAACAAAGTCCTGAAGCGCATGCTGCAAAGGATGATTGGAGTCCACAAAAGGAGTTGGCACCTGATCCTGTACTCAGCCTTGTGGGCATACCGAACATCGGTAAAGAATGCAATCGAGTTTACACCCTTCCAACTGGTGTATGGCCTAGAAGCAATCTTACCAGTTCAGTGTGAAATCTCGTCCCTCAAACTCGCAATCGACCTTCTCCCCAGAACTTCAAAAGAAGAGGCTTGTTTCTTGGAACTAATCCAATTGGATGAAACCCGTCGTGATGCCGCTTTGGCTAACGAAGCCCATAAGAAACGAGTCAAGGCGTAGTTCGACAAGAATGTCAAACCCCGTGCCTTCTCAGAAGGTGACCTGGTCTTACTTTACGACCAAGAATCCGATAAATTGGGAGCAGGTAAATTCAAATCTTTATGGATGGGCCCTTATATTGTTAAATGTGTATTAGCAAAAGGAGCCTACGAGTTAATGGATTATGACGGAATTCCACTGGCGCAACCCCGTAACGGGTTGTACCTTAAGCGTTACTATGCATGATTTTGTGTGGTAACCTATATGCTTTTGTTACATTTTTGTTTTTGCTAAGGGTAATCATTTTGGTCAAGTAAATCCACTTTTTACATTTGTCACAGATGTCAAACCTATTGGAATCTTTTGTTGGATATGCCGATGGAGCAAGTCGTAGTTCGCAGAACCTATCTTGTGCGGCCTAGGCCATTTTTGATCCAAGCGGTGAGTTAGTAAGTTTCAGAGGGGTATGTATTGGTCGATCAACGAATAACATCGTTGAATATAGCATGATAGAACTTCTCTCTGATGCCATCACACATGGCATACGCCGACTTGTCATCAGGCTAGACTCACAGCTCATCATACTACAACTCATTGGTATCTACTCCGTCCGAAATCCAGCTATCTATCGCATGTTCCTAAGGGTCAAGATTTTGGAAAGGCAATTTGATTTTATTCAATATCAACATATTTCCAGAAGCTTAAACACATTAACTGACTCATTTGCAAATTATGTGTTAGATAGACATTTGCAACATTTATAAAAAGAAGCATTTCATCAATATTTGCATTTGGATCATGTAACTTAACCAAAATAAAACTCCAAAAATCAAAAATATATATATATAATTGTTTATGGTTTATACATAATGTTCTGTAACCAAGAAAAAATTGGTCAAATGACCCAAAACTCAAAACACTAGGGGGCACCCTAGTCTAATGATGCTGGTGATAACAAGTCACCGCCTGTGCAATCATGCGTAAAAGCCTAGTCCATCAACTTGGCATGCCAGTAGTATGTCGCTGCAACCTTAGAGGCAGCTCGTCAGTCCTCACATCTGGAATACCGAGAGTGAGGCCCTCGACTTGGTCCTGTAATGCTGAAAGAGTCTCAGCCACATCAAGGTCGCGAAGGATAGCCCTTCCCATAGCCTCTCCTGCTGGAGCGGCAGCTGGCACTCTCAGGCGTACTATTGGCCGAACGGGACCAACATCGGCATGAGCACATGAATTCTGATTAGTCTTGACAGAATAAAGCACAAGGACATTATAAAGAGAAACGATATACAGAAATATGGTCAAAGAATTTACCAATGGCACCCCACTGCTCGCCAACCGACAGTACCAAATCCGGGTCACCCTGGAAGTCCATACCAGCATATGGATACTCGGAAAAAACCATCTCCTGACGATCAAACCACACGAAGAAGGTATCAGAAAAGGAGATCTGAGACTGACCAGCATTTCTGGACATATGGTCGACCCATCTCTACATCCGTGGTTCAGTTGGTGGAGGTAAACCAAGTGAAATATATTGCGGCTGCATCAGTGGGATCTTTTCCAAGGCAAAGGCGGTCAAAATAGAACCATATCCAAAGTTCTTCAATCTTCCATTTTTCACCTTGGTCAACTGTTCTTTCATCACAAAGAGTACTGCATCACACCATTTGAACACCTTCGGTTCAAGGCATTCTAAAGCATACTGCATATAAGACCGGTTGGCCACGTGAAGAGCCGCACCACTAGCCATCCTACCAAAGGTGAACAGAATGGTCTTCAAGGACCTGTCAGTGACATCTCGAATGATGATCTTGCCGTCTTTACTCGGCTGAGATCCTTCTCTGCAATACTTGTGAATGCAATCTCTCACAGATTCACCCCCACGGGCTGAACCTGATAAGGAGATAGGGGCACCCCGCCTCGATAAGCTGGTCAAAAAATAGATGTCCGAAACAGACAAGGGGATGGATTTGCCCCTAATCTGGAACACCTGGCTGGTAGGGTCCCAGGCATCGAGAAAATACTGCAACAAGTTGATTTGTTGCCTCATGCTAGAGATGCGGAAAAACTTGAGCAGGCCACAGTTCCGCAGTGCATTTACCGTAACCGAATCATGTAAAGCAAGCATGTCCTCTTCTTCATGCTCACGTTCTCGCCATGTAATAGGCATTTTGCTCCAATAAATCTCTGAAAACAAACAAGAGAATAATTAGATCCTGATTTGGTGAGAAACAGGCAAATAATACATTGAAAACTATGCACAAATTTCCCTCCTTGCGCCCATCGCACCCCTAGCAGTGTTCTGGGTGCGTTGTATGCCAACTGTCCAGTGAGTAGGCCAACATGCAACGCACCTTTCGATATAGAAAGGGTGCGATGGAGCCAGAGTGAGTTTTTCAAACCCTAGAGGCTCAGAAAAAACAGAAATCAGGCTCAGAATGCAAAATGGAAAGGATGAAATGAAAGAGCTCAGGTTTAGCTCCTACCTGGTCTAGACAGCGCAAAAAATCATCCACAGAATCTTCCGAAATCAGCTGGTGAAAATCAAGGGGGAAAGCACCTCCAAGACTCCAACAGACCAAAGTTCAAATGAAATGGTAAAATGAGGGGTAAAAGCACTTTTAAATTACTTTTTACGTAATTCAAGTAAAATATTAGTGTCTTAACTCATTTTCCAAACATGTATTGTTCATTTCTAACTAGTTTGATGAAGCAATTAAGCATGCAGCACAACCTTTGAAGGAACAAAGTCATTAATGGTAAAGTCAAGAAATGACCGTTATATCGAGCAATTTTAACGCGGAATTCAAGCTCGTTAAAAAATAAACATAAGCAATGAGCAAGTGTTTCCCCCAGCATTTAAGCTCATTAAAAAATGAACCAATTTCCAGTAAATAACCATCGTGAATGTATTACTTCAGCCTTTTAAGCCTTGGTCGTGTTCTCATCATCACCTCCACTCTGTATTGGCCGATCATTCACCTCCACTTGATTGTTTACCCCTTTTGAGGAACAGCTGCGAAGAGTGATCTTGTTAGCCATCCTTGTGACACTGCCATGATTGGAAAATTCCAAACCTTACCTGGAATCAGCTGCTACCCGAATCTATCACTCATTCCTCAAAAAACGAGTCTCCTTTAAGCTCTTTTCAACTGACTCGTAAAATATGAAAAGATTGTCGAGCCATTGGCCTCTCCAGCTCGCTAAAGTGACCGGAAGTGTTATCCCTCCTTTAGATTTTAATCTTTTTGGACCTGATGGATTATTACACAAAAAGATCGAGCGCTTGTTTTGTTCGGCTCGTTAAAATTACCGAAAATTCATCCCTTTTGTATTATTTTATACTTTTTTGGACTTAAGGGATTAGATGACGAAAAAGGATTTTTGGAGTTTCCTTTACATCCCTTTTCAGACTCTCTAAAATTGAAAAGGACCGAGTTATCTTTGTCGTTAAACTCGTTAAAACCTAATAGCGACAAACTTGTCCATAACAGACAAGAACGAGTTTCACTATCGCTAGGCTCGTTAAAACATAGCGATGGGTTTTCCCGAAGGGAAAATTATAGAACAAGCATATGTTATCCTCCTCAAGCTTGACAAAAATAAATAGGTACTGGTCAGCAATGACTGGGGAAAAATTGGGAAGAAAATTTGAAGAAACTTTGTTGGCAGCAAGTCGCTCTTGAACATGACACTTTCACTCTGCATTCGAGTCGGGTTGGGCTGTCCCATTCACTGGTCACATCACCATGGTTCCATCACACCATCCACATTTGGGGTTAATGCTACCAATCCATCATGTCAGTGTCGCCGATATGTTCAAGAGAAGTCGCTCAGAGAATTCACCTGTGTCTCACCCACTATAATACATTTTCGCTCCATTCTTTCATGACCACCACCCTAAATCGTATATCACCATATCGTTTTCACCTCCATTAAAATCATTTGCTCCGTTCTGTGTCATTGATGTGGGATTCACTAAGGCCCTCCTATGACAAATCGCTTCTTGTTGACTTCAGCTCATATCCAAGAAGTCGATCTAGGAACAACCCTTTCAGTACTTTGAAGCTTGCATGCCTCAATGGCAAGTTTCTCACTTCCGGTGACAGGTTTACATCAATGGCCTTCGATCGAAAGATTTTGCGTGGTGTTCGATGCCAAGTCCCTTATTCACACCACGTGAATTGTACTGTAGTACCTTGAGGATCATTATCATTATCAGTGATTCCTCTCGCGCCTGTTAACAACTTACATCATTGGCTGGTAATCAGGCGATGTCTTTCCATGTTCGACTCCAGAACATCTCTCACATGGATCGACTTGTACTTAAGGTGAAGATCGAATGAGATTGAAGACCCCGGATCTAGTTTCATCCATTCGAGCTGCAATATATATTCAGGAAAATAAAGACATCAAATGTACATCATTGCTGCACAGATAATCATCCAATCTAAGGGATGATGGCTCTACCAGAATCATCAGTCTACACTCAGACGATTGTCTGTCCTATGTACATGAAAATGAATTTATAAAGCTGAGCATGGGAATGCCCGCCTCAGCTAGATCATGAAAATAATATGAAGATAATGTATTGTATTTTATCTTATTACAGGTCGCCTTCCAGCTTGAAAAAACTTCGGATCCTCATGATAAAGCATTTCACCCGACATCAAAAGATTAAAAACCTCATGCTTTAGGGGGCAACTGTTATAGACATTTTTGGGCACTGCAACCCCAAGCATAAATGTCCATAAACCAAGGGCTCCTAAGTCCCTAAAGGTGTTGTTCCAACCCCTAAAAGAACAAGGTCAACTGATTACAGCATCTCCTAGAAGTTCTCCATGAAAAACTACTCAGAACTGGTCAAAACTGGACCATTTCACCTGCTCCATAGGCAAAGTGCGTTGCATCCCACCTGAATACACACAGTAGGTGCGATGCATGTCAAAAATCACTTCTATGGGATGTGATGGGCGAGAAGGGACAAATGGCAGGGTCAATCCGCAAGGTGGAGGAGCATGGAATCTTCCGGAAACCTCTCCTGTGACACTTGCCTCTCTGGATTCAACCAGGGATGAGTAAGAGATCATCAATCTCCAAGTGGAATCAAGAACTATCAGAGAGAATACACTAATCAAATCTCAAAAGCTGACTCACCTCCCTTGCAGACATCTATATATGGATCCCTCATCCCAGAGATCCAGAGGCTGGAATTTTGTATCTTGTAAGGAAGTGATGTTGGTTTCTTGGTGCAATATCATAGTGTTGAGTGATCTAAGCTTTTCATGAGGTGAAGAAGGGCTTTCTTGCTGAGAGGATGATGTTGGGTCAGAACAATTGGTTGTAATCCTCTTTGTTCTTTCTTGATTATCAATAAAGCTATTCAAGTTTTCCTCCACATTCTTGTATGATTGATGATTTATGCATTTGTGTGGTCAATGTACATCTGATCCTATATTGTTTATGATAATAGATCTATGTTCTTGGATAGTGTTATGCTGCTTTGATTCTACAGGTACTCCTTGAAGCTGGGTAGACAAGGAAGTGAGTGGCAAAGACCTACCAAAAGAGAGAGGAATCAAGCAAGGAACCAAGCGCAAGACAAAGGTTGGTCTCCTTATTCTTCTCTTATCTGTTGCTCATAAAGGAAAACGAAAGTAGTTTTTAGTGTGTTTGTTTCTAAGGTAGCTACCAGCCTTAGTGGGACTAGCAGCTCTGCATAGACACTAGTTTTCCCGATAACAAATGCGTAACTTAGAGAAGCCAGGGATAATTCAACTGCCCGAAACCAATTTCTAGGTAAAAGGGGTTTGTACTGGTATGCAAAATTAGGTTGGTCTATAAATCGTTGCAAAAAATGAAAGTTAAATCTTTTTCAAGAAAAACAAAGGAAAGATTCGTAGAGGCTCTATCCCCTACTCCAAGTTGTGGAGGGTATGTTGCACGAGGACTTGCAAAAGTCTGGGTGTGTGAGAGATAATGAGTCTTGACTTTGACCCATTTCTTTCATAGATTGGACACCTTTTTTCCCATCATTCTATATTTTATATTTCCTTTCTCCTATATTTTTCCAATTTTTCTGTAAGTTTCATGGCCTTACCAATTATGAGTTAGATAAGGTGATTATTCATAATTACACAATTTTTCTCATGAATTAAGTCTGCATTTTTGGTGTATTTTCCTTTCTAGATTAACCTTGGGCATTGCAACTCTTATATATGTTACAAGACTAGCAGTTGTTGATTGAACTACCATAAACTACTATGATCAAACAATCATGCCCAATTTTGGATTCTACGCCCAACGATTGGTTCAACCACTTGGATCAGCACAACTCGGGATCTAATTTGGTTCCAACAAAAAATATTCCCATCGTGGAAATGTAATTTCAATGTAATATCTTATTGGACAATTATGGTCCCCATGTTATCTTTGTACAAATAGTTACTAAGGCTGTAACATTGGGGTATTTTGAGAATTAATGTTGTTAAGAATTAAAAACTTTATATATTGATCTAAACATCTCTAGAGAGGTTAGTCGTCGTAATACAAAAATTGTTGTAGGGACCATATTTTGTGAACAAAAGCTCTATATTTTGTAACTTTCCTGTGAATTAATTCTAGTACCTTGTTACGGATAAACTTGTGACTTAAAATTTTATTCCTGCAATGCTCCCAATCAAGCAGGCCGCCCTGATTTGGGATGCACTCACAATGCCTTAGGATTTAATGGTATATAATTTTCTTTTGTTTAAGTTAATTTGTGTAAAATAGATTTTTTTACTTTCAGTTTTGTCTTCACATTTCGTGTGTTGAGATATTCCGCGTGGAAAGGTGTGAGGTCCTCGTGTTGAGAGCTAACAACCCAATGAATCCATAGGAATTCGAGAGACTCCAAGGCTCAGATCAGTAACTCTCAATTAAATTACTTATGTTTTTCATGAATGATTCTTTTCAACACTGCATGATTGTTTTTTCATTGAGTTGCAAGTATTGTTGAACCTACTAGATGCCCTTAGGATGCTGATGAATGTGATGATATTTTAAGTTAGTATTTACTCTTCTTTTTATGTTTCATGTAAGGGGTGAATCTATGTTCAACTAATTTCTGAAAAGCGTGTTTATAGAAGAATTTTATAGTGTGTTTTGATTTAGAACCAATTAAACCTATTTCTAGATATATTTTGTTGGCACATCATCGGCCTATGAGCCTCGATCAATAATTTTAATGAGCAATAATTTCAACAACGAAATTGCCTAAAAATTACTCAATCTCATAACTCTACTACGAAATCCTCTCTTATGGGGATAACATCCATCCACTAAACAATAGGGCGACAACTACTAAGGTGCTAGTGGTGGTTGATCACATTGTTGTGCTCAAACTAGAGTTCCTAGTGAGACTTTACACTAGGGTGCTAGATCTTATAGTAACAACCCACACATGGAGGATAAGTTCACAAATTATCAAATGGGTAGAAACATGTCCATGAGTGTCAACCAATCTAATCAACATAGTTTTATGCAACATCACATATTTTTGCATAAGTTGAGTCTCCTAGTCCAAGTGACAAAATAGATAAAAAGAGGGCTTTGAATAGAATGTTAATCATTGAAATTCTCTTCCATGAAGTTCTCTCCCTACAACTAAAGTGCTCCTTATAAACTAAGTTCTCATACTACTAAATTAGAACATAGAACACATTCAAAGAAACCCAAACTGACACTCTTTATGAGTTTGGTGCACCAAGCTACTCCTCTATCTTAAACCTCCTCTCTACTAGGGACTTCATTATTTTTACCACCTATGAATTTGAAGGGCATCAGCTTGGACCATTACTCCCCTTTATACTCTAAAATCACTCTCCAATATTGAAGGTGTCATTCCTTATCTAAATAAGACTTCATTAGCAACTTAAAAACCTCCAACATCATTCATGCCAACTTCACAAGTCAAATTCTTTCCATGCCACATTATGCACTATTTAGGAATTCATGCAATGGTGAATTCAACTATATAGATGACCAAGACAAGTGGATCAATTACATCAAGAATCAAAATATTAAGCATTTGCATAAATCTTGAAAATTCTTAGCAAATGTGCATGGGTATCTCACCATGCACCTCAAAACCTCTAACAACTTCAGATAAAATTCTCACTAAGGTAAACTCTCTTTTTGAGAGAATCATATAGCAACAAATATTGACTTGTACCTTTCAATGCTCCCATCAACTATATGCTTGAAATCAATCACTACTTCATGATAAGTTTTGTAAATGTATCCCAAGCCTCATATTCTATCATGGAATCCCACCACATTTTATTTTTATGTGCCTCCTTAATGCTGCAAGGTTGCTTCTCCATCACATCCCCAATACCTACTTCACATGTGTCTCCTTAAAATTTGAAGGCTTTGTCATTAAAGTTCCATTGTTTTTTTTATCAAGAGAATTGGTAGACATACCTCTTGTCACTGAGGAGACGTGGGATCGAGTCAGTGGGATTTCCACTATACTCTTGATCCTAGCACACCACCCACAAGCCTTGTTAGGAAAATAAACCAAGTTTTGAACTTGGGAGGGACTTTTATTTTGGTTGGAAAACACCTTATGGTGTGGTACATCCACCATTCAGCCTAGCCTGATGAGCTCGTTATAGTACCATTGTTATGCACTAGAGACCATTCTTCATTGGATCAATAAGTAGCTTGTAAAGGCCTCTTCCCCACACAACTCTAGCCAAAATCTAAAGATGATCCTCCTTGCAATCTTTTATGGTGCACTATCAATTATTGAACTAAACCATATAGTTTGAACATATGATTTTTGAAACATAAATAAGGTTCTATATCAATCTAGGTATGATAAAAACTCATTCAACGAAATGACATCCTTAAAGGCATCCAAAAAGATGTGGTGCCCATCGTTGGAAAATGTCACTATGTTCAGTCTTAATTAATGTACTTGAGTCACCATGATTTGCACTTGTCAAAAGAATAATGAAAATAATTTTTATTATTATTATTGTGACTTATTAAAGCATAGGTTTCATGCTTGGGTCACCATGTTTTAGGTCAAAGTCCCCATTGAGGGCTTCTAGGATTTATTATGAGTCAATAGAGTCATTGTACTTTTAAAGAGACCCTTCCTAGGCTTTTGAATCATGTAAAAAGGTTACATATTGAGTCAAATATGATTTATGTAACCTCCACACCTTGTCATCCTAGAAGAATATCAAGTCGGCCTAAGGACCCTATTCAACCTCACATTGAGCTTATAATAGCAAGCTCATCGAATTCATTTGGAGAAAAATTCTCTCCCACAAGTTCGATATCTCTTGTAGTTGGGTAAAAGTGCGAAGTTCTCTCATAGCTGGGAAAAGGTGCAAAGTCTGTTTTCAAGAAGATGAAGTGAATGCGAGTTTGGGGAAGTCTAAGGAGAAAGGAAAAATTAAAATTTTGGTCTCTTCCTCTCTCTGTTTCATGGTATGGATTAGGAGATCGAAGTCTCCTAAGTTTCGTTGTTTCTGGAAGTTGTTCCCTAGTCAAAGTTTCTAGAAGGGGTCAAAGATCTGGAAAGTTGATTTGGTGTGGAGGGAAGGCCTAGTCTTGGTCTAGGATGAAGCGTATCAAATAATACTATTGAAAGGAAGAAGTATCTTGACTGGGTTTTCCCCTCGAGGGTGGTTTTTCTCTGGCGTGTGCCTATATCTTGTGCCTCTTATTTTGTGATATTCATACACACATAATATGGTAATTGCTTGATGAAATATAAAATAATAAATAATTAAAATAAGCCAACACACTCACAAGTAATTATGAAGAAAGGAAAATCAAACCCTAATATAATTACTTTGATTTTCCAACATGGTATCAGAGCTAAGGTCAGGAAGAGTCGAATATCATTTTGTTGGCATGGATTCTCCCTCTATGATGAACTACATAAGAATGGGTTTCAACACTACTGGAAGTTGGATCAAGAAGGTCATCTACTACTTTTTCAACAATGTCAAGAGTCAAGGACTCTTGGTTTCTCTTACAGGTTCTCTTACTAATGACTATGTTGTTATAGGCATGGGATCAACATCGTTGAAGCTGGATAACGGATCAAAGCTACATTCTATATGTTCCAGGTTTGAAAAAGAATTTTCCTTTTATTATTAAGAAGATAAAAGAGAAATATTGCTTTTTGTTGATGGAAAAGTAATGGTTTGGGAAAAAGACTCTAGTATTGATAATTCCAGGGTTATTGGAGTTCGTGAAACTAGTGAAACTAGGTCTAAAGAGATATTAGACCTCATCCATTATGAAGTGTGTGGGCCTAGGTCTGAAAAATCACCTGGAGGTCATCTCTACTATGTAACATTCATTGATGACCATTCTAAAAAGACATGGATCTACCTCCTCAAGACAAATATGAAGTGTTTGATAAGTTCAAAAACTCTAAGGTCTGACAATGGTGGGAAATACACTTCTAAGAAATTGATTTCATATAGACATATACATTCAAAATAGGATTACTCATAAGAGTCTTGATAATACAACACCCGAAGAAGTATTCACAAGCCAAGTGTGGATCACCTCTGAACCTTTGGAAGTCCAACATATATTCATGTTCCGTAAGACATCTACTATATTCTCAAGAAGTATGAAGGAGAACCTCTCAAGAAAAGGTAGGTCAAGGAACAAAGGTATGATTTAAATACATTGATTTCTTTATATTGAAAGGATTATTCATTTGACATTATATTACCAACATTATTATGTCTAGTATCATAATGATTCTTTTTTTTGGGTGATTCATCTCTTGATAAATCTACCCACCCCCTCTCATATTCTAAATTGATTTTGTAGAACCCTATACAGGTTCTGGAAAACCCTAACTGAAGGGTATGCTAATGTGAATGTTTGAAGCCCTAAACTTCTTAGAGATAGTATGAAACGTTATTTTAAGTCTGATGATGTTTTTTTTTGGATTTTTGCATGATCATGAAAACCTAACTTGTTAGGGTTGAATGATAAGTTCTAAAATCTTGAACCTTTGAAGTTTTGGTAATGTTGGGTTTGCTATGTTTCTACATTGAAATACTAGCTCATTAGGGTTTGGTGGAATATGTAAGCAAGAACCTTATAATGATTTCCTTGGTATGTGTGTGTTTGTATGATCAAACCCTCACCTAATTAAGTTTTTATGTCTAACTCTTTTTCATGTTGTTGTGAATTTGGGTTTGACTAACGCATGATATGAAATGTATTTGCATGATGATGAAATCTACACATGTATAGATTTGACCTTTTGGTTGAAACCCTAGCTTGGTCTAGGATAAATGTATTAATGTTGTTGGACATATGAATGATTATGAATTCCTAGATATATGTGTTGAGCTAATCATTGATGGTCATGAGTCTTAGGAATTAATGGAAATCCTTGTCTGAAATTCTAGGATGATGATATCTAGAAATCTAGGGTGTTGTAGCTAAACCCTAGTGAAGTTAAATTATCTAGTATGTGTGATATAAAAATCTGAAATCTATTAAATGATTGTTGAAAATGAAAATCTAGGGTTTTGCAATTAAATCCTAGTAATATCATTGTCTAGTGTGAAATGTAACAATCTGAGATCTATGTATTTAATGATTTTTGAGATTGTGCAAATGGAATTCTATGGTTTTGGAGTTAAACTTTAGTCAAAGTAAAATCTCTGAAATATGATGATTTGAGATTTGTGTAAAGATCATTGAAATTTTGAAAATGGAATTCTAGGGTTTTGGAGTTGAACCTTAGTCGAAGTAGAAATCTCTGATGAATGTTTACAATATGATAATTTGAGAATTGTTAAATATTGTTGGAATTTGAGTTTTGTATGGATTTGATGGTCGATTAGAAACATAGGGTTTGCAACAAACCCTAGTGGAAGTTGGTCACATTAATGACTAAGTTGTTACTAACTTTGATCGATTCTTTTGTATGAAATCTAGGATTTGTATGGTTCCTAAGTGAGAAGTCTAACATATGAATTTTGAAAATTTGTTGGATGCTTTATATTTGTATGAATTGTTTCTAGGGTTTTTTATATGTTTTAGTAAGGTAAACCCTAGATGGAATGAAAGTTTCTATGAAGTAGTCTAGGGATTGTGACTAAGTCCCTAGCAAGATGTTGAAGAGTACATGTCTCTTGTTTGTAATTAATTATGGGTATATAATATGTATAAAGTTGAAATTCTTCCGTGTTTTTAATATGGCTAAAATCATGCTTCTATAGATTTGGTTTTACTTGCTATCTAAGTTGTGCAGGTACACAATCTTCAATTTGGTGAAGATGCTCGTTGATAAGCATGATGAGGATGATAGTAACTCTGATGAAATGGTTGGAAGCCATGAAATATTCTCTGATGACGAAAAGAAGAAGTAGAACTCCCTAAGTTAAGAGGGAGTCTGGATGAAATCTCCCTAGGATAAGAGGATGGTTGAGAATATTCCTTGTATAATACTGATTAGATCCTCTCTATTTAAGAGGGAGTGACATATATGATTCTTTGCTTCATGTGTCATGCACTAGACCAAGACTAACAACCGTAAGTTTTAGTGAAGGCCATGAGTAGGAGAAGGAAATTGGAGAATGCATTTTGAGGTGTTGTTGAAAGAAGGAAAGCAGGATATGATTGAATAATATGTTGCTACATATGAAGTAGGAAGAAAAATGTATGATTGATGAATCTTTTGTCAAAGATTCAGTTGATAGTCCTACTACGGAAAGTTTAGAAGAAACATTTGTTGTCTGGAAGACCTTGAAGGTTTATGTACATGTGAAAATATTATTGATTGGGGTTGTTTTTATACAGGCGAATCTCTCAAAGGTTTTGCTAGCATGTTGGTTATCGATCAATTTCATCAAGAGATATTTGTGGTCCTTGATCTACTGGATCAAGGGGTGTTGAGGCTTTGTGAGTGAAGCATTGCCTCAGAGGACATATGGCCAACACATTGCGTTGATGTCTAGAAGTTGGAAAGGTGGTGTTAGTTATTGAGCTTTGTTTTGGATACAAACCTGGACTTTTGTGTTGGAGATTAGCAAGCCTAATGGTACCTAGAGGGGCTGAAATCTTGAATCCATCTTAGTCCCACCTAGATAGATTTCCTTGGTCAGGAATCTAGTCCATGACATTGCAGTGCCTAAATTGTTGAGAGACCACTTGGATAGATTTCCCTACTCGGGAATCTATTCCATGGCGTTACAGTGCCTAAAGTTCTTCATGGTTCATATAGTTTGATATCTTCCACTGTATTTGCACATTATGAATACATCCTAGTTAAGAGGGAGTGTTGGAAAATGTAACTATGTTCGGTCTTCATTAATGTACCTGAGTCACCATGTATTTTACTTGTCAAAATAATAAAGAAAATAATTTTTATTATTATTATTGTGACTTATTAAAGCATGGAATTCATGCTTAAGTCACCATGTTTTAGGTTAAAGTCCCCATTGAGGACTTCTAGGATTTATTCTGAGTCAATAAATTCATTTTACTTTTATAGAAACCCTTATTGGGCTATTGAATCATGTAAAAAGGTTGAGTATTGAGTCAAATATGATTTATGTAACCTCCAAACCATGTCGGCCTAGAAGAAGATCAAGTGAAGCCGAAGTGAATGCGAGTTTGGGGAATTCTAAGGAAAAAGGAAAAATCAAAACTTTGGTGCCTCCCTCTCTACGTTTCGTGGTCTGGAATGGGAGATCGATGTCTCCTAAGTTTTGTTGTTGTTGGAAGTCGTTTGTTGTTGAAAGTTGATGCCTAGTCTAAGTTGCTGGAAGGGGTCGAAGATCTGGAAGGTTGACTTAGTGTGGAGGGAAGGTATGGCCTTGGTCTAGGGTGAAAAGTCTCAAAGAATACTATTGAAATGAAGAATTATCTTGACTAGATTTCCCCTCGAGGGGGGTTTTTCCCTGGCATGTGTCTATATCTTGTACCTCTTGTTTTGTGATATTCATACACACATAATATGGTAATTTCTTGATGAAAGATAAGATAATAAAGATGTAAAATAAGCCAACACACTCACAAGTAATTATCAAGAAAGGAAAATCAAACCCTAATATAATTACTTTGATTTTTCAACACCCATTTCAATCATTGCATATGTGGAATCCACACTCAACTTCATTAAGATGTCAATATTGTTCTTGAAATTTGTTCAATATCTTCCCTTGAAAGGTTATATGTCTCACTGCTCCAATGTCCACCTATCAACCAACATTGAAAATGACACTGATTAAAAGATAATAAATCGTAGGTAAGATGGTATCAAACTTAGATGTTAACTCATCTACTCCAACCACAAAGTCTAAATTTCCTGTAAACTACTCTTGGAGTTGCATGGCCTTCCATTTCTTCTTCTTTTGACATTTGTGAGCATAACACTCCTTGTGATTCTTGAAACAAGCCACTAGTTTCAAATCCTACATACCATAGTTAAAAGAACATGATTATTCCTCACTCATTTCAAGAATATCAATCATTCCAATCATTGGAGTGACATCAATATCATACCCACAACCTATCATCAAGTTCAAATAACCCTCAAACATAAAGCATACCACAATTAATAGAGCATATTGGGTATCACATCTACAACCTTTCACAAGTCTAAATTTCCCATGTTAGACATAACAACATACTCCAATCATTAGACCATCTCGAGTCTCACACTTGTGAAATCCTTTATTCTTGGCACATCTCATAAGGAGTTTAATTCTCCACAGAATGGATAGAATATATCAATGAAAAACCACTCCAACCATTATAGTATCATGAGCATCACACCCACCAACTTCTCACAAGGCCTAGTTGCTATCTCAAGCATGGATCGACTTAAATTACTATTGTGTTTTTGGGCATCACACTCATTGGACTATTCAATTCTCAACTCCTCATAAGTAGTGGGCTTCTCCATGTAATGGGTGGAGAACTTACAAACAAAAAAAATTGATACCATTTTGAAATTTTTGTTTGCTAATGAAAAAAATTAGATCAAAGAATGTAACAAATCTACATTCAAAAATATTTCAAGGCTAAGCAAAATTTGATTCATCTGAAAATCCTATGAAAACTTCCAAATATAAAACAACAAATTATCATATGCAACATAGGAGTGTAGATGTTACAAATACATTTGTAAATGTTGAGAAATGTAACTAGTATCTGTTTTCATAATTGTATTTAAGACATGATGTAATATATTTTTTTAAAGAAAAGAGAGAAAATTTATTTATAAGCATGGGTTTCATGCTTTGTTTATTTATTTCTAGGTAAAACGCCTCCATTGAAGGCTTCTAGGGTTTGTGTCATGTATCATTATCCTTGTCATTATGTAATAGACCATTCTTGGGCTTTGTATGTCAAGAAAGAATTTATTTTTGAGTCTAAAGTGTCATTTATGCCTCCTCCCCCAAGTCAACTTGCCTCCCAATCAAGTTGGCCTCATTGAAGGAATTCAACCTCACAAATTCACTATAATAAGTAGCTACTTGACCTCATTTGGAGATCCAATCAAGAAAGTTCAATATGCAATTTCAAGAAGAGAAAAGAAGTGTGAAATACCTAGAAGAGGAAGAACAAGCCCTAGCGAAGGAAGGACAAACCCTAGTGAAGTTAACAAGTTGATTTTCTCGTATATGGCTCACACGTGTGAGTTTTTGCATTGTAGAAGAAGGGCCAAAGTTGCATGTCTGCAGTAGGGACAAAATTTTGTTGTAGGAGGACTGAAATTTAAGGTTATTGTAGGATTGAAACATTTTGACTTGAGTTGACTTTTGATTTTTGGCTAATCATCTTGGAAGGTTGAATTGTTGGGTTGAAGGAGTTCTTTTGGCCTAGTCAAAGGTCTTGGTTATCTCATTTGATTTGGTTCTAAGGAAGAGAAAATATTTTTTGGGTTTTCCCCTAGAAGATGAGTTTTAGCCATGGCTAAGAGCTTACATCCTATGTCCCCATTGTGTTGATCTTCATATTTGTTTTTTATAGTTGCTTGATCAAAAAAGATATAAGAAGACATAAAAGAAGTTAATAAAGAACACTAAATAATCACAAGTGATCATCAAGTTAAAGGAAATATTTATGCCTTTCTGATTTTCCAACATGGTATCAGAGCTAAGATGAAGAAGAAGGTATAAAGGCAACTAGTAAGATCAACAAGATCTCAAAGAAAGAAGATGTCAAAAAGGTTATAAAAAGAAAGTTACAAAAGTAAGTGTAGATATGGCCTCATCAATGAAATCTAAGAACAAGTTTCAATGAGTCTCTAACTACAAGGCATGGAAAATGAGGATGGACCCCATCCTTGCAAAGAATGAGGTATTAGAATTTGTACAAGGAAAATTCAAGGAACCTGCAAATGATGTTGGAAAAGAAAAATACAAGGAAACAAATATCCTCACCATGAACTTAATTGTGGATGGAGTCAAAGAAAATTAGACCCCCTACATATCAACTCTAGACTCTTTAATAAATATGTATGATGCTCTCCAAAAATTGTTTACAATAAAAAATATTGGACATGTGGCAAGCTTAAAGAATGAGCTTAAAACAGTTAAGATGACAAAGGATGATACAATGTCTTTCTAATTTGTAATAATGCTCGTATAAAGGATGAAATTCAAGCAATAGATGAGATAGTCCCAGAGAAATAACTTGTAATTGTTTCACTTCTAGGGCTCCCCAAATCTTGGAATATATTTGCAGTTGGAATTAGTAGTTGGAAGAACTCTCCATCCTTTGAAGAAATGTGGTATGCCTATATACAAGAAGAGGCTTGTTTATACATGAAGAAAATGAAGAAAACACCTCAAATGCCTACTTTGCTCATGACAAGAAGAAAGGAGGATTTAAGAAGTACAAAGGGCCAAAGAAGAAGATTGATCTATCCAAAATAGAATGTTACAATTGTCGTAAGATGGGGCACTAAAAGAGTCAATGTCCTGATAATCCTAAGAACAATAAAAGTGAAAGGGGTCAAGCTAATGTTGTAGTAGATGAAAATCCTCAAAATAAGTCTAAAAATGAGGACCCCAAAGTCAAAGACTTATTCTATTAAGTCTTATATATCCTCCTATTATAGTCTAAGCTATTGTTTTTAGTTATTTCCTTTATATTTTATTTCTAGATTTAATATGTTTTGTTCTTGAGTTGTCTTGATGTAAAAGGAATCCCTCTCAATGACTAGGTTAATATAAAGATCAAGAGGGAGCTTTCCCACCTTTTTCACAAAAAATAAATATCTTATTCTTTATTTTTTTTTGTCTTAGTTAACTTCCTCTATTTTGTTTAAAGTTTCATGTGTGCTTGTCTATAATCCTCTCTCTTATGTTTTCCTTGGAAGGAAAGTTTGCAGGAATACTCTAAATTCAAGGAGTTTGCTTATTTCTAGATTCAAAAGGAGATTCAAATGAGAAGAAGGAAGTTTTGTTGCAGAGGAAGCCTTTCAATAGGAAACCCTAAAAGGTTTGTAAAAGAATCAACTCAAGGTATGCATAAAGACGTATAGTTGGTCTTCCTCATATAAGAAGGTACAATTAGTTAAAAATATATTTTATATTACTAACTATCTCATGTCTAGGGTTTTGAATCATAAAGATTCTTATTTTTCAGGGTGATTAATCATTAGATTAGATTGACCCTTACCACTCTATCTATCTTATGTTTTCTATGATGAAACCCTAACTTTTAATGTTCACTATGAAACCCTAGTCTACTTAGGGTTTGGAACATATGATGAAATCCTACTCTCCTAGGATTTGGTAATTAAAACCCTAACCTTTTAGGGTTTACTAATAATGTCTAGGATTTATGATAAAACCCTAAAATTTTAGGGTTTGATAATTTAAGTATTATGAAAAATATGTGTAATAAGTAATGAAAAATCTTAGAAATAAAACCCTGGGTGTATATGCTTTCATATTATTGAAGCCCAAGGTTGGTCAAAATTGTTGAATATCTGACATTGAAGTTTTTTATATTTAGTTTACAAAAACCATGGTAGAGATTAATATGAGATTCTAGGGCATGATAATAAAACCCTAAATGTGAAATGTTTGCGTTATGATTAAAGTCATAACTTGATTTGATTGTTTAGTCTTGATGATGAAATATAGGGTTTGTGACAAAATCCATAGCAAAAGTGTTTGTGAAAGTCTAGGGTATGGAAGGTTTAACCTTTGTCAATTGTAAACCTAGTTTGGTATAGGTTTTGAATATCTAAAGTATTATTTCTTAATTTTGAAGACCCTAGATACAATAATTAATATGCTAACCATGTATTGATAAAATTGACTTCATGCTCTATATGTATCCTTGGTTGTACTTGTTGAAGTTTTGTAGGTATATAGTCTACAAGAATTTGAAGATGATTACCTACCTCATATTTGATAATGATGTTGAGCATGATGGAAGGATAATGTTGCAATAATTGTGATAGAATTAATGTGAAGTAAGAAATAATAATGATCTGAAGGTTTAAGTTCTTCGATGACATGAAGATGTGGAAAGAAAGAGGCTATGTGATGGATTTGTACCCAAAAAGAAGAATCTTGGATAAGGAAAGTATATACCTCTCCAATTAAGCAGGAGGACATATTGTGGCAACCATAATGAAGATCTTGAAGAAATAATAAAGATCAGAGAATGGCTAAAGCAATACAAGATGGTTATTTGTGATTGATGTAGTCATGAAACAAGAATTGGATGTTTTGGAAAGTATTGAAGTTTGGTACAGTTGAAAAAGGAAGTTTCCATCATAACATAATTGAACAAGAAACATCAGAATAGTTTAAATACCCTAAAGTTTTGTGCTAACATACAAAACATATATATTGAATTTTGATGTTGATTAGGGTTTTGGAAGCTACTAGATGTTCTAACAATTGAACAGGTAGCTGATGTCTCCGTTGGAAGTTATTGAATATTTAAACAAGCATGCTTGGATTGAGAGGGAGAGATAAAGTACCATAAAATTTCTCTGATGATGGTACTTGGGAGGACATCTTGGCCGACTTGTTAATGATGTATAGATTCCGATGAGGGAGGGTATCATTGGTCTCGAGGAGTTTTGACCTTGGATATGATACCTAGATCCTTGAGGGTTGGAGCTAAGGTTGATGCCTGATGGTACCTATAGTGGTAGATATTTAGATAGCACCATAGTCCCTTATAGTGTCTTAGATCCTTGCATGAGTGTATGTCAATTGTGTCATGACACTTGGATCTTTGATGTGTTGGATACCTTGGCAGTTAGGGTATCTCAAGCATTGAGTATGTTGTTTTTTCTCTTCATAAGAAGATTTCAAATTGAGATCAATCTTGTACCGGTTGAGAAATGTAATTAGTATTGGTCTTCATAATTTTGAGCCATGATGTAATGTATTTATTAAAAGAAAAAAATATTGTAAAATAAAATTATTTATAAGCATGGGTTTCATGCTTTGTTTATTTTTTTTCTAGATCAAAAGCAAGGTTACTTGGGAGTAGGAGTGAAAACGAGGAGTGGGAGCAGAAGCAGGAGCGAGAGTGACATTTTCATAAGCTACCGGTTTGGGAGTGATTCCGGGAGCATTTATATATATATATATATATATATATATATATATATATATATATATATATATATATATATATATATATATATATATATATATATATATATATATATATATATATAGATATATATATATATTGAACCATATAACAAAAATCATCTAGAAGTTATAATCTTCATCAACCACGTCCACAAGTTAGTAACATTGTAACATACAACATATTGATTCTTATGATTCATCAATCTTAAAGTTTCAAGCTTTCAAAATTCAATATATAACTTTATCATTATTGATCACCAAAGTTTTACTTGTAAGCTAAGTGTAACCATTACAACAAATAATATCTAACATGAAATGAAATGTTATAAAATGAAATGAAATGAAACAACTTTCAACTTTCACGAAGCATCATATTAATAATTCATTACTAATGAGTTATAATTCTTCAAACTTCAAACTTAAATTATCATATATTGTTTACAAAAAATATCATCATAAATATGAAAGAGTCAATAGTTATAAAAACTACTAGAAACTACAAAAGACAAGTAAATCTATTATCTATTGCTAATACTTGGGCCTCTTGCCACCACGAGAAATGTCTAATTTTTTAGTCTTGTTGAAAAATCAAGATCTTTGTCATTAATATCACCCTCTAAGAATTAATATCCAGATGTATCTTTGCCATTACCTTTGGATCTGTATAGGGATATTTGTCATTAATATTACCCTCTAAGCATTAACATAAGATAGAAAAAACATAACATGTCAAGTCAAGATTTTGTTTGAGTGGTGTACATTTTTAGGAGGGTCATGATAGAGGAGTTTGACAACCAATGTCACTAACATCAAGGTACATAGAGGGATTGGTGATCTTGATTAAATATGAGTTCCATACCCTAATACATGACAAAATCCAACAAAAACATTGCAATCCCCCCAATCCTGAAATCCTAAAAAACTGATAAGTCTACTGGATTTTGAATGAGATCTAAAATTCTACTTTCTCCATATGAAATCCAATGAAGTCGGAACCACTCTCAAACATCCCAGGTCATTTCATGGTAATGTTAAAAATTTAAGTAAAAGTGACTTTCTTCTTAATCTTCATTTTCATCATTTTACACATTCTCCTTAATCTTCATTTTCATCCTTTTACTTTAAGAATTAACATTACCATGAAACACATATCAATACTAGGGCCATAGGCTTGATCATTAGGCTTTCGTGCTCAAAAATTATTTGTTTCTTTGAAAAAATTGCATTTGGAATGTTACTGCAAATAAAAATTTGAAAAAAAGACTAAACGCTCCTGAAAAAACAGGGAACGCGTTCCTACTAGCTCCCAAAGCGTTCCCGACTAGAGCGTGAATTCAGAGCAGGGGCGTGGGGGGGGGCGAGGGGGGCGGTTGGGTTCCTTCGCAACCCTGGTCAAAATCCTCCATTGAAGGCTTCTAGGGTTTGTTTCATGTATCATTGTCCTTGTAATTATGTAATATACCTTCTTGGGCTTTGTATGTCAAGAAAGAAATTTATTTTTGAGTCTAAAGTGTCATTTATGCCTCCACCATGTCAACATGTCTTCCAGTCAATTCAACCTCATTGAAGGAATTTGACCTCAAAAAATCATTATAAATAAGGAGCTACTTGACCTCATTTGGACATCCACCCAAGCAAGTTCGATCTACAATTGCAAGAAGAGAAAATAAGTGTGAGATACCCAAAAGAGGAAGAAGAAACTGTAGCGAAGGAAGGAGGAAACCTAACACAATTAAGAAGTTGTTTTTCTTGTCGCTGAATCACACGTGTGAGTTTATGGGTTGCAGAAGAAGGGCCAAAGTTGGAGGTTTGCAGTAGGGCCAAAATTTTGTTGTAAGAGGACTGAAATTTAAGGTTTTTCCAGGATTGAAACAATCTGACTTGAGTTGATTATTGGTTTTTGGCTAATCATCTCGGAAGGCTGACTTGGTGAGTTGAAGGAGGTCTTTTGGTCTAGTCAAAGGTCTTGGTTATCTCATTTGATTTGGTTCTAAGGAAGAGGAAAAGTTTTTAGGTTTTCCTCTGGAAGAGGGGTTTTGGCCCTAGCTGAGAGCCTACATCTCGTGTCCCCATTATATGATCTTCATATTTTGTTTTTGATAGTTGCTCGATGACAAAAGATATAAGAAGACATAAAATAATCTAATAAAGATCACTAAGTAATCACAAGTGATTATCAAATTAAAGGAAATCTTTCTCCCTTTCTGATTTTCTAATAGTAAAATCATTTCAAGGAACTTGAGGGCAAGACCTAACCCTAATAAAATTTCATAATTACATTAGCAAACAACAACTAAACCAAAAACAAAATGAGATCTGAAAAATGCAAATGAAGCATGCTCAATCAATGCAAGATCATCCCCATTTTTCATTAAATCAACATAATAACTCAATAGCAAATTCATCCAAAATCTAAAATCAAGTCTATAGTATAATTTTGGACAACAAGCACACGTATTTCTATTTCACATGAAAGATGATTATATTACAATGCATTGGCTCATCCCAAATTACAAATGAAAAACCCTTTCCTCTCATCCTAAGAAAATCTGAAAATGAAAAACCCTACAATTTATCCCAAGCAATGATTTTTTTTTCTATGTGGGTCACGAACTCCGAATATCGGTCACTGTTACATCCACGAATTATTTGTGCCAGGAAAATCAAAGCGAAGGGATCACTTCATGTCAACTTAACCATAGATCCTGACCCCGAGAATGTCGATAGAACTGAACCCATGATCAATCAATAGCAAAGCTTTTTTAATGATGAGGACTTGACCAATTGAGCTAGCCCTCGCGGCTAAGAAAGGGGAGTTCTTACAAGCATAATAAGCAATAGTAAGGGCACCACATAAGACATTAGATTCTTTTTATGTTTTCTCCTCTATTTTCTTGTTAATAAAAATGAAGTGCCTTGTTCCTCCCTATTATAACACAAGTGACTTACAAGTAAGGTAAAACCCTAACCCTCTTCTAGATCCACAAACGAAGAATGGGTCTAAAATTAAAGCACTCTATATATGCCAAATAAGTAGGTGCACACACAAGTGCTACTCACCTACCATGCATATTTTTATGTAACATTTTTTTATGTCGCTAGAAGTGCCAACTTACCCACTCCACATATTATACATCGCTACATAAAAAATATTTTTATGTAGCGAATTGTTGTAGCGGCTACAACCACCCTCCAAAATTTTGCCTTAGATTAGTTTTGGAGCCTCCCTACCAACCTTTCACAGCACCTTGTCTTGCTTCGTCAAGTACACAATCTTCAATGTTTTTCTTGCACAAAGATAGCCTGTCGATCAAAGCTTGATGCATTCCCCTCACAGGTTGATCACCCGGACTTGGTCCAGCTACAAGTTGAGCAACTCCCCCTAGAAATTGCACAATTCTAGAGGGAAACCAGCCTTCCCTCAAGAAAATGCACTATTTTATCTAGCAACCTGCTGGGCTCCAAAATTGTGCAATCCTACCAGTCAGGGTTCACCCCAGAAACTGTGCAATCCTTCCCTACAAGCTTACTCAGCCCAGAATTTGTGCAATCCTCGATAGCAGTCAGCTGCTCTGCCTAGAAATTGTTCAAATCCTCTGGGCATCCAGCCTAGCTCTTGTCTAGAAATGCGCATTTTCTCCCAACAGTTGAGCAACCTCATGCATAATTAGTTGGGTTGATCAGTTCCTCCTGGCACCAAGTAAACTTGACTTGCATGCATGGCTTGCTTTTCTTGGAATAGAAAAAGGTAACATGAAAAAAGCATCCCATGATTTAGGGAGCTATTTTTAGCATCCGAAGGTTACATGCAAAGTTTGTTTTAGAAACTTTCCTCCAAGTGTCATTTTTTCCTAGATTTGTGGCATGCGCATCATGAGCTCAAAATTATTTATTCAATGCATCATAGCTCATTATTTCACATCGATCTTAGACCTCTAACATCCCACAACACATCCAGGAATCTTTGACACATCTAGCTCAACTATTCATGGGTAAGTGGTCTCAACTTGTCTTTTTTAGCATTTCTGTCACTTTTTGTGTTTTTTCTTGTGTGAGTGTTGTTTGCTTGATTTATTTGAACACTTGTTGTGGTTTACATGCATAATAGCTTGTACTAGCACCATTTCAGTTTTCGTTGCTATCTCACTGTTGTCGCATGCATGAAATTGTTTTGCACAAACGATCGTCGATTCGGCAACTCGTTCCACCCACATGCATGTTGATATGTTCACTGAATCTTTCATTCAATGTTTTCATGGAAGATCAATCACTTCTGCTTTCACTTTTTTTTTCCATGCATTCACTTTCACATTTCCTTTTAGTTTCCCATCGGTGAGTCTGGCCAACCTTGGCCACGACTCTGCCTTCACCGTGACAACATTGCACAATCCAAGGAAGGAAGGCTTTGTCTTCCTCTCCAGAAATATGCATTTCTGCCCAGGCACTATCCTCCAAGACTGATTTGCACATTTCAAAGGGACAGTGACTTCTGGCCTAGAAAATTGCGTAATGCAGTCCCTGAGCTTGCAGTCATTGCCAGCTAGAATTATGCATTGCACAATCCCAACAGTCAACAATCAACCTAGATTGCGCATTGCACAAAACCAGCAACCAGTCTTGCCTCCCGAACAACCTAGACTGCCTTTTGTGCAGTTCTGGCAGCCAATCACCCAGCCTCCCAAAAGAAATTGCACAATCTTTGCCTATCTTTCCACAGGTGTGTGTTATGTTATTCCCCGAATTTTCTTTGGTTTTCGCTAACACATTTCTTGCCATGCATGTCGCTTTGTCTCCATATCTTTCAGGTGTTCATCTTCCTCTTAGCAATACAGGATCAATGGCCTCCAAGAGAGCAGGATCAAAGGACACTGGCAGGAGTGCAACTGGAGTAGCCGTTGAGCAGGTGTCTACATGTCTACTGATCTATGAAGATACCAATTTGTTTCTAGACAAGGAAATAAATATGAAATGAAAGGAGGTTAATGAAGCATTTACAGGCACTTTTGGGGAGGACCTCGAAGACTGACAAGTGTATGTGAACATTCACAAGTCTGGCTTGTACTAGATAGCATGCAAATACCACGCGTTCCCATCCACTGACATGATCGTCTCGCACATTGACCCAGAGACGATGACTCTGAGCAGTGTCAGCGGCACGAAGCTTGCCACCGTCTGGCCACAAGATTATGATGAGATGTATCAGATTTCGAAGCCCGTGACTATCATGGAGACTCCCATGAGCTTACATAACAGCAGTGCCAACTCCAGAGACATTCTTAAGAATTGGGTAAAGGAGCTGGCTAGATTCAGGATGACACCCAACCAGATCTATAATATGAAGATACTGCAGAAGGCATACCAATACTTGGTCATATTTTAATGTCGACTATATGGCCAAGAAAGTACAGAAACCTTCCCACAGAGTTGGGTGATCGCACTAGACCAACTGGCTAGTCAAGGAAAACCATGTAACTATTTCGGCATGTTGGCTCATCAGCAAAGGGAACATGTAATGAGGGCTCGACAGTCACCCAAAGGTATGCAAGCAGAGATCTACATGTCTACCTACATCTTAGATGCAATCTATGCTCGACAGGATTTCCTGGGCTTGGAGTGGGCATGGTCACCAGCAGAGACTGTTGTGAACACATATTGTAAGTTGTCCAAATGCAGCGTTAGAGGAGTTATCACAGGGCTATCTGACCATTTTTTCACCCAGTTTACAAGATGATATTCAAATAGGATCCACCCTGCATGTCGAAGGGAGTAATGGAGGCACTAATAGACATTTTTGATTGGTATGCCTCACCGTCCAGCACCTTCATACGAATGTTTAGCGCGAAGAAGCCTCTGCATGTTCTACCGAAGTTTGCCTTGGACATACTTGTCATGCAGGAAGTAGCATATCACATCTCGGCAAGATTGACAGCTAGATTGCACCTGAAGAAGAAGACACCTTGGCCCATGCTTCCATTGCAGATTGGGTTATATGAGATCCGGAGTTTCAAGCAAGGAGATGTCGAAGAAAAACAGATGAAGAAGTATCCATTTAACCTCCAAAGTTACAATCCATATGACCCACATTGTATTGTGCAAGATCACTACACGAGATTAGAGTTCAACTAGATCCACGGGGCATTTCATTGGGTAGAGGAGGACCCATGGAGGTATTTCTATAGTTTCTCCAGACACAATGAACAGGTCGGATTCAATGTGGAGTGGTTAGTGGAGCAACATGAAGCAGCATCTCGAAAATCACCAGCACCAGCACTAACAGCAGAGGCAAGCATACCAGTGCGTGACAAGGGCAAGAGGAATATTGTCGATCGCATGGAGGAAGAGCAAAGCTTCAAGTTCCGAGTAGATCCACTGGTGGATAAAGTAGCTTTGGCTATAGAGGCGAAGAGACAACAACGCGACAAGCGAATTGCGCAAAGGCAGAGGTAGCAGAGAAGGAGTTACATGAGTTGAAGGAGCAACTCTGGAAGGAACAAGAGTTGTGCAAACAGGAGAGGGAAGTGCACCAACAAAGGTTATAGCAGGGGGCGCAACATGTACAAACAAATGAGACAGAGCCCATACAGGTAGTAGATTCATCAGAACAGCTGGCATCAGGCAGACAGGGTTAACCATCACAGGAGTAGGACTTCGCTCATGAGATGGAGCAAGCACTTCAACAGTTAGATACCGATATGGAGCAATGAAAACTGGAATAGGACATCAACCTCATGCCTCACCACCAAGAGGTTGACTTACCCGCTTCATCGCATCTAGATGATGAGCAAGTCTCAAGTGACCAAGGAGGCACTGAGATCCTTAGAGATCAATTAGAAGGAGAGATGCACAACATCTCATTCGACGAGTCTCAACATAGAGTTGTGCAGTCTCGTAGAGTGTCGACTCCGAATGATCAAACATCTCTTGCGCAAGTTGAGGAATGAGTGATCGTGTATGACATGCACAAACATCCAACAACCTTGGCCAATGCAACCAGAGTATATGCCAAAGCCACGAGCTCAAGTGTTCATTTTCTGATAGCTAAGAATGAGAGAATGGCTAAGGAACTACAGATAGCCAAGCATGGAGGAGAGTTAGTGACAGTGTCCGCTCAAGCTGAACTAAAGAAGGAAATACTAGATGAAGTATTGTCCCTTGACACAGTTATGCGAGTGCTGTACTCCAAGTTTGGCACTATGCATAAGGCAGTCATCCATCTCAAAGGATAGCAATAGCGATGTGCTAGAAGAGTACGTACCTTGACAAAATTTCATGCTGTTGTTCATTACATGCAAACATGGATGATGAGTAACAAGGGAGCCCCGCTTCACTTGCCTAAGATGATGAAGGTTAGTGCAGTCAAGCTGAAGGCATGTATCCAGAGTCAGATCTAGAACTATGAAGAGCTCCTACAGCTCATCACTAGTATACAGACTTCCCATGCATGTGTATTCAAGAGTATGGATGTTGTGGTGCGCACACATGTGATCCCATCTATTGGAACTCTCACCCAAGCAAACACAAAGGCATAGATCCGACTAGAGCTTGACTTGTACTTCTACGAGTTAATGCGCATTACCACTAGCCCAGAATTTCCTATCAGTGCAGACATAATGCACAAGTATGTTGCTGGTCCAGCTGCATTGAAGACAATGATGTTCATGCTTACAGACGAGTTGGACAGAGGAGCCTGAGAAGTGTACCTTGATGCTTTGGAGGCAAGAGTCAGGTTCTAGAAAGATGTCACCTTGGAACACATGGACACCATCAAGGACTACTGGCATCAGTATGTTACTGTTGATCATCGCGAGGATGTTTAGGAGTTAGACTTCCATGGTTGTCTAAGTCAGAGTGATGTCTAGAATGGCTTGCTCAAGCCATTTTGTCTCACATAGGTACATGTGCATTGTAATGTAACGTCATGTCAAGTGTAAGTCAAGTGTCGATAGTTGGATGTAATAGTCATAGTGTAGATGAAGAGTCATGAGGGTAGTTAAACTCTAACAAAGGGGAATGTTAAGGGTCACCCCACCCTTTGCTATAAATAGTCCCTCATAACTCATTGTAGAGGCTTTTCGTCAGCCAAGCTTCTGATAAGACTATATTGGAGAGAGCTTGGACAGTATTGTTACGAGCCTTGGCTTCTCCACTGTGCAGAGATACTACTTCTCTTTGGAGGAGCAGGCGGTTATGGCTGTAACGTTCCGTTATCGAAACTAGTGGTTGGACATGGATCTACTGTATGACTGGAACTTACACATATTAATATAACAAGAGCCAGCACGTTTCATGCATATGTTGTATTGTATTCTATGCTATCTGGTTTACTCTAAATGATATATGTATTGGTTTACTTACTGTTAAATTATGGTATGTTCTATGCTTAGAGCAGTTTACTTATTTTTCTTCTTATTAGCCACATATTAGCAATCACATATACATTAAGTAAAGTGCAGATAGAACATTAAATGATCAACAGAAAATAAGCCAAGACAAGAGACACAAGATGTGGTAGCTAGCCAGGGACAAATCCCAATGCGGGGAAACCCTTTGATCAAATCTTCTTTTATCTTCAATATTTCAGCAGAGAGAAATAGTACAAAATCTTAATTCTATACTTTTATATCAGTAGTAGCAAACCCTAGATCAGCAAAGTCAAACTTGGTCAAACTAGCTGAAATTGACCTCTAAAATGCTTGGTCAATTTCCGGTGAACTTGTCCTCGAACAGCCAGAAGAAACAGCCCTTGAACAACCCCAAAAGTATAGTCAATTTGTATGTTTCTAAAGTCAACTTGCAGCCCTAAACTAGGGTAGTCAACACCAGTCAAACCAGAGGTTAGATCACCTTGGTTTTCGTGCCAAAAATTGCGTCTTGCCTAGGAGAGGCAGCCACACCCAATCTGCACCCCTAGATGGTCAACACTTGGTCAACATTGGTCAAAGAGATGACCTACTACCCTAGCGTCCTTCTTTCTGCGTCTTCCTTGCCCTAGGACGTCTTCCTTTTAGCCACATGTGTGAGAGAGAGAGAGGCTCCTTTTATGCGTAGTAGAGAGAGAGAGAAGATGAGTGAATGAATTGCCCAAATGAGGAGGAGGCACCTTGTATTTATATGCAAACGTTGAGGATGAATGGACGTGACTGTTGGGCTTCTGAGCCTGCATAAGTTTGCTGGCTGACCTTGAAAATTTGTCCATAATCAAAATAAATTCATATCTCCATAAATACTTATCGGAATCGGATGATTTTTATATCAATCCTACACCTCTCGATGAGAGGAATCTAGGAAAAATATCAGTAGCCATAAATAAAGTGACCCACATGGAGTTTGGCCCTAGTTGCCAATTTTAACACTCCCTCTCAACTAGGGAGAACTTCATTTGCAATTCGTCAGACCGTCGCTGTTATCCATCCATCAAATGCATTGTCCTGCACAGTTTGACCCTAGTCTGCTCTGCTCTGATCGAACTATGAAGAAGAAGAAATGATCGAGGATGTATCATACCATCCTCCACTAACCTGAAGTCAGTCTCAGAGTGTGTACCACTCTCACTGATCCCAGATCAGTATCATTGATCCAAGATCAATGGAGGTCATCCTAGCATAGGGAGTACGGTAGATACAACGATGCGTCCATCAATAGTACTACTATGGTCCCTATCCTCATTTCCCTGCTCATTGATCAGATGAGTAGTACTTCCCATGAGTCCCAAACTGCATGGGTAGGATGCCTCGATAGGAGAATTAATCATCCTGTCCACAGGAGAACGAATCATCCTGTCCAGTGGAAGCCACGGAGAACTAATCATCCAAGCCTACAGGAGAACTAACCATCCTGTTCCACGGTCTCTATAGAGAACGAATCATCCTGGCCCACAGGAGAACTAATCATCTTGTTCCACTGTCACCACGGGGTGTCACAAGGGAAGGTTGAACCTTTTACCCTATACATAGTTCTCCACCACGAGATGGTGAGTCACCTTGTGGTCACATGTCGCTCTGAGAAGTACCCCACGCCCCCCTGGAGCTCTCAGAGCTCAATACATCATACTAGACCCTCATAAGATGGTCTCTAAACGACACCAAATCGTTCTCGGAAAGTCAGGAATTTGACCTTTCCTAGGGGCTTTGTCAAAATGTCGGCGACCTATTCATCTATACCAATATGTTGGAGCCTTATTGCTCCTCAATACACCATATCACGAATATAGTGGTATCTAATATTGATATTCTTGGACCGATCATGAAATACAGAATTTTCTGATAAACGGATCCCACTTTGGTTGTCACACAGGATCACAGTGGTATCCAATGTAAATACAAACAGCTCACTAAAAATCTTTCGCAACCAGACTACCTCACGGGAGGTTATGCTAGCAGCAATGTACTCTGCCTCGGCGATGCTCAAAGCCACCGACTTTTGTTTCTTGCTCATCCAGGATATCGAGGCAGATCCCAAAGAGAAACAACACCCATAAGTGCTCTTTCGGTCCACCACACTGCCTGCCCAATCAACATTAGTATACGCAGGTAATCTCACATCTTCGGCAGTGTATCTCAACCCATGAGTGACTGTGCCACGAAGATATGTCAATAAATTCTTGGCACCAATCCAATGTGAGTGGTGAGGCTCAACCATATGTTGACTCAATGTGTTGACTGCAAAGCATATATTCGGACGGGAGTTCACCAAGAACATCAATGCTCCGACGAGTTGACAATACTCGGTAGCATTTCGTAAAACAGGTCCGACAACACTACCGCTTAACTTCTTGAAGTCAAGGGCCATCGTGGTAGTTATGGGCTTGTAGTCCACCATGTCAAATCCCTCCAATATCTTCACCGCATATTTGCCTTGAGATAGGAAAATCTCTTCTTTGTTGCCTATGCTGATAAAATAACCATACCTTTGGCTGTCCTTATCGAACTTAGCTCCGTGTTTATCAAAATTCTGGAAGAATGGAGTCCCAAGGTACATTGCACAATCTATTCCTGGGACAATTGGGCAGACCAAGTGTACTCCAATATTTTCTGTTAGCAGAACATATATTTCTGCCTCATATTTGGTGGGGTGCATAAGTCCTAGGTCTTTCATCTCGAACTCAGAAGCCAGCTCCCTCTTACATTTGTGAATGAGAGGGTCTGCACCTGTTAGAAAGAGGTCATCAACATATAGCACCAATATGAGAGGCTTGTCATCTATAACCTTAAAGTAAAGGTTAGGGTCGACTTCACTCCTAGTGAATCCCAGCTTCATCAAGTAGCTATCGATCCTCTCATACCATGCTCGAGGTGCTTGATTTAGCCCATAGAGGGCCTTCTTCAACCTACACACATGAGATTCTCAATCATAAATCTCAAATCCTTTAGGTTGTTCCACATAGACCTCCTCCTTGATTGAACCATGTAATAACATAGTCTTGACATCCATCTAATGTAGGTTCCATCCTTGAGAAGCAGTAAGGGATATGATCAAGCGGATGGTGGTATATTGAGCAACAGGTGCAAATATCTCGTCATATTCTATACCTTCCTTCTGAGAGAAGCCACGAACGACAAAACGAGCCTTATACTTTTCCACACTTCCATCAACCGCATGCTTTATCTTGTAAAGCCATTTTGAAGTGACAACTGCTTTGTCCTGGGGTCTAGGGATGTTAAAATTGGCAACCAGGGAAAAACTTCATGTGGGTCATCTTATTCATGGCTAATAATATTTTTATTAGATTCCTCTCGTCGAGAGGTGTAGGATTGATATAAAGATCATCCAATTCCGATAAGTATTCATGGAGATATGAATTTATTTTGATTATGGAATTATTATCAAGCCGACCTACAACTCATGTAGGCTCAGAAGCCCAACAGTCGCATTTATTCACCCACCAACGTTGTGTATAAATATAAGAGGACTTTTCCTCATTTGGACTCACTCATCTCATCACATCTCTCTCTCTCTCTACTATGCAGAAATGAGTCTCTTCTCTACTGCGCTGAAATGGGTCTCTCTCTCACACATGTGACGTCGGAAGCTGTTGAACTGAAGCTGGAACTACAGAAGTAAAGATTGACTTGCGTGGCCTAGAAGATCTCCTCTTTGAAACTGCGTTGTAGGTTCATCTAAACCTCCTTTGAAAGCTGCAACTTTTGGTGGTGGAATGAAGTCAATCCGACAAATGGTTTGCAAGATATCGACTGCCCTAGTTTGAAGCCAGAAACTGTTGAAACTGAAGCTGCAACTGCAGAAGTAAAGATTGACTTGCGTGGCCTAGAAGATCTCCTCATCTAAAGTGCGTTGTAGGTTCATCTGAACCTCCTCTGGAAGTCGAAACTTTTGGTGGTGGAATGAAGTCAATCCGACTGTCGGTTTGTGAGATATGGTCTGCCCTAGTTTGATAATGAAGTCGCTAATGCTGATGTTACTGATCTAGGGTTTGCTACTGCTGATATGAATCAGATTTATTGTACTATTTCTCTCTGCTGAATTATTGAAGATAAAAGAAGATTTGATCAAAGGGTTTCCCCACACATTGTGGGGTTTGTCCCTGGCTAGCCGCCACATCTTGTGTCTCTTGTCTTGGCTTGTTTTCTGTCGATCATTTAATGTTCTATCTGCACTTTACTTCATGTACATGTGATTGCTAATCAGTGGAATATAATAAGAAAAAGAAGTAAACTGTTACAAGCATAGAACATACCATAACTTAACATGGTATCAGAGCTGAGGTGAAAACAAAGCCCGAGCAAGAGCAAGAGCAAGAGCAATCATTGAAGAGAAGATTGGCAAGGCTATCCTAAAAGAACTATGGGGTCCTCAACACTCTTTCCTGTCGAAGACAAGCTCCATGAGAAAGCTGACTATCACGGATGGAAGATGGCTATCGATCTAACCCTTGAAGATCAAGGAGTGCTGGACCATGTAAGAGGCAATATTGTTGAGCCTTCAACAAATGCATCTGCTGCTGCCTGGAACAAATGGAAAAATGGAGAAGTCAAAACAAAGAAGATCATCCGGGACTCTATCAACAAGCGCTTGGTGGCCTACATCTCTGATCTAGACACCTCCAAGGAAATCTACAACAGACTGGTGAGTTTATTTAATGTTAATGATGCAAATCAAGTTTTGTTTCTTAGAAATAAGTTGAGGGAAATCAAGAAGGGTAAAGATGAAAGTATGCAAGCATACTTCTTAAGAATCACAGAGATCAAGAACGATCTCCTATCTATTGGGGAAACCATTACTGACAGAGAAATGGCACTCACAACTCTCGAAGGATTACCATCTGAATGGTATGTGTTCAGGACTACTCTTTTGAACTATAATGTAATTCCTAGTTTCGAGGAATTAATGGCTAGATGCATTCAAGAACAAACAAGGGTAGAAGAGCAGGAAATGCCCTTGCCTAAAGGTCCTCCTGCTGCTTTTTTTTCTCATGCTAAGAAAAGAAATAATTCTGGGTCTAAATCGAAAAGAAAGGCTGGATTTAAGGGTGGAAGAAAAGGACGATGTTTCATTTGCAATAAAGCAGGTCACTATGCAAGGGAATGCCCTGATAGAAAGGACTCTCATCGTGATGATGATCAAAATCCCTCTCATGGTAATCGAAGGAATGGAAAATTCAACAACAAAGGAAAAAGGAATGCGGGAAATCAAGGAAGAGGGCAACCATTCAAGAAGGCTAGAAATTCCAGGTATGAATCTAACACTGTTGACGATAAGCAGGCTGAATATTATCTACCAGCTGCTCTATCTACCTCCGCTCCTTCGGACTCAATGGGAATTTGGCTCATTGATAGTGGTGCCTCAAGACACTTCACTGGTTACAAAGAAGTACTCTATAATCTGGTAGAGAAAGAAACTAACCTGGAAATTGTCCTTGGAGATGACATGAAATACCCAGTGAAAGGTGTAGGCAATGTTTCTCTTAAACTGAATCAAGGTAATACGATTCACTTACAAGATGTATTATATGTACCTGATCTCAAAAAGAACCTGGTATCCATCTCGGCAATGGAAGACAAAGGCTATAAGGTAACCTTCAGCGATGGTAAGGTACGCATATGGAAAAATAATGTTAAAGATGCTTTCACTCTTGGGTTTCGAGTTGATTCTTTATATCAAGTCGGTGGAAGTCCGCTAGGTGTCATGTCTTGTGACACAATGCTTCAGTTCGAACTTTGGCATCGGAGGTTTGCCCACCTTCATTACAAAGCTCTACCCGATGTAAGACAGATGGTAATAGGGATGCCTGAATTCCAAGTAGAGAAAAAAGGTGTATGTTCGGGATGTGCCAAAGGAAAGCTCAAAAGGGGACCATTCCCTTCAAGTCAAAGCAAGACCTCTGATATATTACAACTAGTTCACTTAGACATATCAGGTATGATGCTTGTGAACTCCTTGGGAGGATACTCATATTATCTCACTTTTACAGATGACCATTCTCGAAAGACCTGGATATACTTCTTGAAAAAGAAGGATGAAGTGTTCCCTTGGTTCTGACACTTCAAAGCCCTAATCGAGAATCAAACCGAAAAGAAGATCAAAATCTTAAGAACTGACAATGGGACTGAATATGAATCTAATGAGTTCCATGATTTTTGTAAAGAGGCTGGCATCAAGAGGGAGACTGCTATACCATATACTCATGAACAAAATGGTGTGGCAAAAAGGAAGAACTGCACAATTATGGAAGCTGTCCGGGCCATGCTACATGATCAAAGTCTTCCTAAGTTTCTATGGGCTGAAGCTGCAAAAACTGTCGTATATGTACAAAATCGATGCCCTCATCAAGCATTGGGTTCCAAGACTCCTGAAGAAAAATTCACCGGTAAGAAACCTGATGTTTCTCATTTTAAAATCTTTGGAAGCCCTGTATACTTTCATGTGCCGAAAGAGAAAAGAAATAAATTGGGAGCATCTAGAAAGAAGGGAATTTTCAAGGGCTATGGTGAAAATACTAAAGGCTATAGAATCTATGTAGCCGGTCAAAGGGAAGTCATAATTAGTCATGATGTCACCTTTGACGAAGATATGGCTCTCAGCAAGGTGATCAATCTTCTGACTTTGAGGAGCTCTCAAGAAGCCGACACCAGGGAACTGAAAGAAAAGGATGATGAATCAATGCCTGATGTAGAAGAACCCATGGATCCGATTGATCCTCCTCCATATGAGCCTTCCTCTTCTAGGAAGAGGCCTTCATGGCTTAAGGGGTTACTTGATGATGCTGAGGGACATGCTGCACCCCGAGGAACCTTTCGTGAAAGTAAGAAACCTAATAGGTATCAAGGATACCTGACCATCATGAGCACGATCATACAAAATGAGCCTTCGTCATTCTCAGATGCCGTCAAGCATCAAGTATGGAAGGATGCTATGACCGAAGAATATGAGTCTATCATAAAGAATGATGTTTGGGAAGTAGTTCCTAGACCCCACGACAAGACTGTTGTTATTTCCAAATGGCTTTACAAGATAAAGCATGCAGCAGATGGAAGCACGGAAAAGTATAAGGCTCGTTTTGTTGCTCGAGGTTTCTCCCAAAAGGAAGGTATAGACTATGATGAGATATTTGCACCTGTTGCCAGATATACGACCATCCGCTCGATCATAGCCCTTGCCGCTTCACAAGGATGGAACCTACATCAGATGGATGTCAAGACTGCGTTCTTGCATGGCTCGATCAAAGAAGAGGTCTAAGTAGAGCAACCCAAAGGATTTGAGATTTATGATCAAAAATCTCATGTATGCAGGTTGAAGAAAGCTCTCTATGGGCTGAAGCAAGCACCCCGAGCATGGTATGAGAGGATCGATAGCTACTTGATGAAGCTGGGATTCACTAGGAGTGAAGCCGATCCTAACCTTTACTTTAAGGTTGAAGATGACAAGAATCTCATACTGATGTTGTATGTGGATGACCTCTTTCTAACAGGTGCAGACCCTCTCATTCACAAATGTAAGAGGGAGCTGGCCTCTGAATTTGAAATGAAAGACCTAGGACTGATGCACTACTTCCTAGGACTTGAAGTGTGCCAAAAGCCAGGAGAAATTTTCCTATCTCAAGGAAAATATGTGGTGAAGATATTGGAAAGATTCGGAATGGTGGACTGCAAGCCTGTAACTACTCTGATGGAGCTTGACTTCAAGAAGTTAAGCGGTAGTGTTGCTGGACCTGTTTTACGAAATGCTACCGAGTATCGGCAACTCGTCGGAGCATTAATGTTCTTACTGAACTCCCGTCCAGATATATGCTTTGCAGTCAACACGTTGAGCCAGCATATGGTTGAACCCCACCACATACACTAGATTGGTTCCAAGAATCTGCTGAGATATCTTCGTGGCACTATCACTTATGGGTTAGGATACATTGCCAGAGATGTGAGACTATTTGGATACACAGATGCTGACTGGGCAAGCAATGTGGAGGACCGTAAGAGCACTTTCAGGTGTTGTTTCTCCTTGGGATCTGCTTCGATATCCTAGATGAGTAGGAAACAAAATTCGGTGGCTTTGAGCACCGCCGAAGCAGAGTATATTGCTGCTAGCATGGCTTCTTGTGAGGCAGTTTGGTTGCGAAAGATCTTCAGTGAGTTGTTTGGATTCACATTGGATACCACTGTGATCCTTTGTGACAACCAAAGTGGGATTCGTTTGTCAGAGAATCCCGTATTCCATGATCGCTCCAAGCATATTGATATCAGATACCATTATATTCGAGATATGGTGCAATGGGGAGCTATAAGGCTCCATCATATCGGTACAGATGAACAGGTCGCCGACATTCTGACAAAACCCCTTGGGAAAGTAAAATTTCTGACTTTCTGTGAACAACTTGGAGTTGTTCAAAGACCCTCCAATGAGGGTCATGTATGATGCATTGAGCTCTGAGAGCTCCAGGGGGGTGTGGGGTGCTTCTTGGAGCAGCATATGACCACAGGATTATTCACTATCCCCTGGTGGTATACATGTACGCCCTGTGGTGACATTGTAGCAGGATTGATGTGTTCTCCTGTGAGTCCTGGATTGATGTGTTCTCCATGGCAGCCTGGATTGATGTGTTCTCCGTGGCAATTGTAGCAGGATTGATGTGTTCTCCTGTGAGGCCTGGATTGATGTGTTCTCCATGGAAATTGTAGCAGGATTGATGTGTTCTCCTGTGAGGCCTGGATTGATGTGTTCTCCATGGCAATTGTAGCAGGATTGATGTGTTCTCCTGTGAGGACAAGATTGATTAGTTCTCCTGTCGAGGCATCCTACCCATGCAGTCTGGGACTCATGGGAAGTACCTCTCATCTGATCAATGAGCAGGAAAATGAAGTTAGCGACCATAGTAGTATTGATGGACACATCGTTGTAACTACCGTACTCCCTACGCTAGGATGACCTCCATTGATCTGGGATCAATGATACTGGTCTGGGACTAGTGGTAGGAGTTGTACCATACTATGACGCTGACTTCGGGTCGGTTGAGACTGGTCTGGGATCAGTGGTACATACTCTGAGACTGACTTTGAGTCAGTGGAGGATGATATTGGTTTGGGACCATTGGAGTTGTACTCACTATGACGCCGACTTTGGGTTGGTTGAGACTGGTCTGGGACCAGTGGTACATACTCTGAGACTGACTTTGAGTCAGTATGATACATCCTCGATCATTTCTTCTTCTTCATAATTCGGACAAAAGCAGAGTAGAACAAAACAATGCAAGAGCAGAGCAGAACAGAACAAAACAGTACAGATCAGTGCAGGGCAGAACAAGACAAAGCAGAATAGGCAAAATAGAGCAGAGCAGGGCAAGGGTCAGGCTGTACAAGGCAGTGCATTTGATGGATGAATAGTAACGACCGATAGACAGATTGCAGATGAAGTTCTCCATGGTTGAAAGGGAGTGTTAAAATTGGAAACCAGGGAAAAACTTCATGTGGGTCATCTTATTCATGGCTAATAATATTTTTATTAGATTCCTCTCATCGAGAGGTGTAGGATTGATACAAAGATCATCCAATTCTGATAAGTATTCATGGAGATATGAATTTATTTTGATTATGGAATTATTATCAAGCCGACCTACAACTCATGTAGGCTCAGAAGCCCAACAGTCGCATCTATTCACCCACCAACGTTGTGTATAAATATAAGAGGACTTTTCCTCATTTGGACTCACTCATCTCATCACATCTCTCTCTCTCTCTACTATGCAGAAATGAGTCTCTTCTCTACTGCGTTGAAATGGGTCTCTCTCTCACACATGTGACGCCGGAAGCTGTTGAACTGAAGCTGCAACTGCAGAAGTAAAGATTGACTTGTGTGGCCTAGAATATCTCCTCTTTGGAACTGCGCTGTAAGTTCATCTGAACCTCCTTTGAAAGCCGCAACTTTTGGTGGTGGAATGAAGTCAATCCGATGAACGGTTTGCAAGATATCGACTGCCCTAGTTTGAAGCCGGAAACTGTTGAAACTGAAGTTGCAACTGCAGAAGTAAAGATTGACTTGCGTGGCCTAGAAAATCTCCTCATCTGAACTGCGCTGTAGGTTCATCTGAACCTCCTCTGGAAGTCGAAACTTTTGGTGGTGGAATGAAGTCAATCCGACTGTCGGTTTGTGAGATATGGTTTGCCCTAGTTTGATAATGAAGCCGCTAATGCTGATGTTACTGATCTAGGGTTTTCTACTGCTGATATGAATCAGATTTATTGTACTATTTCTCTCTGCTGAATTATTGAAGATAAAAGAAGATTTGATCAAAGGGTTTCCCCACACATTGTGGGGTTTGTCCCTGGCTAGCTACCACATCTTGTGTCTCTTGTCTTGGCTTGTTTTCTGTCGATCATTTAATGTTCTATCTGCACTTTACTTCATGTACATGTGATTGCTAATCGGTGGAATATAATAAGGAAAGGAAGTAAACTATTATAAGCATAGAACATACCATAACTTAACAGGGGACCACATCCCAAACATCGTTTTACATGATGGACTCATATTCCTCGGTCATAGCATCCTGAATCTTGTGTTTTAGATATGCTGCTCAATAATCTTCACTACTGAATTCGAAGTAAGTCTTACTCTACTTGACTTTGCTTGAGTTTCCCTATTTTTGGTATCAGAGCCCCGTTCAGGTCCTAAGTCTATAAACTACAGATAGAGCCTAAAGCCAGCTAGGAAGCCTTCGAAAAGCTCTTGTTTTACAATTGCTGAGTAGATAAACGTTGCTTTAGTCAATCTCTGGTCTAGTTTATAATCATGGCTAACTTCTTAAGATCATTTTCAAATATTGATAGACGCACTGTTACTGAGGTAGATTCTCGTTCTGTTGAAAATGATTTAGATGAACATGAAATAGTTGAAGATCCTGAGAATTGGAACCCCCCTGTGTTAAGTTCAAAAGAAATATATCAAGTTCCATCTCTGTTCAGTTTATCAAAGAAGAGTTATTTGAAAGAAGTTGAGCTAAAAATTAAGATTTCTGGCCCTTCTGTCCAGATTGTTGGTTTAAGTCTGTTTTCCGAGGATGAAATTAAAAAATTCAAAAAATATGTAGCTGAAAAACGGTTTGCTTATTTGCATTTTGGAGGGATAAGGATAGGACTAGCCCCACTGTTTCATCATGGCCTTAACACTCCATGTATATCTGAGGTATTTGACACCTGACATCAGATCTATGATCATGCTCGTATCGGAACAATATTAGGAAATCTATCTTCTGGTTGTCAACATGGCACCATTTTCCCCGATTATTCTATCAGTCTGTCTGATCCTCATCTAAAAGACTGTTGGAAATTATTAGTTGGTGTCCAAGGTCTTGAAATGGTAGAAGATAGTGAATTCCTTTCTGTGTTAGTCCAAGCATCTTTCCAGCTTACAAATACTGTCCATCCCAAGTTAAAGCAACCAGTGCTAAAAGATTGTGTCACCGTTGGAGTCAGTAATGCTCAAGTAGAAGGAGTTCCTTATGATAAAGAATCTCTTCCCAATGACTGGTATATTCAATACAAATCTTTGGCATCAACAAGAAACAAAATAAGAAGAATGTCTGTAAGCGATGGTCATGTCTGAATCTTACCTGATAGATCATCAGTACCTCGACCTATTTTTATGCCTAAAAAACATGTGTTACCAGCCATCTCTGAAACCGAGCAACCAGTAACCAGCAGGCGTAAATCTGTTTCAAAAAATGTATATAGCCATCCATCTACAGAGTCCATTGTATCTACTTCATCAGACCAATTGTATATTCCAGAAGAAAATCCATTCCTTGCCATTAATAAGATGTTTAGAACATATGTATCTAATTTCTCTCCTATCGAAGAATTTCAATATGCAAATCATAGATATGTCAAAGGTGGAAAATGGCCACCGAAAACAAAGTTCTGTACTTCTTCCTCTCAGTCTAGACAACCACCAACCCAAGCTGAATGTGCACCACTCCTTGAACATAACTCTCAAAGCCCCACTGATCTTGACGAAGTCCACCAGATAGGAAACTATCTTACCACTTGGTGTGCACATGCAGAAGATGTCCTTGATGATTTGGGTAGACAATCAGAATTAATTAATGCAAATCTTAGACTACTATATGAAGAACAACAGTCTGAGAAATCTGCAAAGGAGGAAAGAAGAAGAAGAAGACAAAAGAAAAAAGCACAAGAAGTTCCAAAGTTTACTTTTGATATGAGCACTCCCAATTATTGGGATAGAGAAGAAGAGGATGAAGATACTGAAGGAGCTTTTACAGCCACTAGTGCAGAGGGGTCAACTTCAAAACCTTCAAGTAAGTTGGCTAGTGTAAAAGGGGAAGCCTATAAAGCTGATAAGCAATTTTCCTCAAAGAAAGAAATCATGACTCTAGATCAGGCAGCCTCTAAGTTTCCTTCTTTTATTCTTCCTTCCATAAATAATCAAAATAAAGCTCATGTCTTGAAAGAAGTCCCAAAATACCCACGCATTGAAGAAGATTTATATGCTGCAAATACCAGTGGGTATATTCTTGATTTAGATAATTCTTCCAATCCTGAAGAATCAATCAGGATATGGATTGGTGCTCTGTATCAAATGCAGGTCACCACCAAATTAGATAATGTTTCTATCATGGTCCTAGCAGAGAAAAGAATGGCCGACATTGTATATGATTGGTGGATAGGACCATCAGATGAAGAATGGAGAGCTGTCATGGAAGCAAGACTGGCCACTCTAGAGCTTTTACTAAAGACACAATTTGTCCCTGAGCCAGTAGACGAGAAAAAACAATTGCTTACAGACTTAAGCCGTATGGAATTAAAAGATTTGAAATATCTTGATCAATTTGGAAAAGATTTTATGGCAAAAGTCTTTAAAGAAAAATCCACCCCTCCAATCAACTGATAATAATTTAATGCTTTTAAAATCCAAATCATATTTTCAGTGAATTGGGATGACCACATATCAGTCAAATGTTTAAAATAAATCTTCACCTGCATATTGGGCAAAGGATATATATTAACCAAATCAATATCTAATCCCAAAGATATGCCAACATTCTTTGAAGTCCATGCTTGACATCTTCTAATCCACTGATTTCTTCTCAGTCGCAGACCTACCACTTTCTTAATTTCTTTTGTCAAATGGCTTGCATGATTTTCCAGAATTCTGAACCTCTCAACAAATGTGCTAAAATTGTCATCCTGAGGCCCCTTTCCGGGTAAAATAAAATGACTTTGCAGAGCTAAAACAAAGGCTTTATTCATGTCTCTGGTTAGAGAGTCGGCTAAAAAATTGGAATTGCCAGGTATCCACTCGACATCAAAATCAAATTGTTGGAACCAAATCTGCCAAGAGAGTAACCTTCCTCTAGCAAGTTGTCTTGAAATTTTGGTAGATAAGAAATATTTAAAATTCATAGAATCAGTCCTTATGAGAAATTTCACCGATGCCAGATATAATTCAAATTTTTGTATTCCATTAAATATTGCTAACGTTTCTTTTTCAGCAATATAATAATTCTTTTGGCTAGGCGAGAATTCACCTAATGCATATGCACAAAGTATTTCTTCTTCCTTTCCATCTTCATAATATTCATAAAATCCATTCGTCTCTGAAAGAATGCAGGAGCATTTTTAGACCAAAGGGAACCACCTTCCATTGATAAAAACCTGCAGGACATGTAAATGCAGTTTTGTGTCTATCCTCTTCCTGGACCTATATTTGGTAGTATCTCGATTTCATGTCGAATTTACTGAATACTATGCTATGTTGAATTTTCTGCGTGATTGTTTCTGGTCTTGGTAGAGGGTAATGAAAACCTTGAGTTATAGCATTCAGAGGTTTATAATTAATTATCATTCTTGGTTTACCTCTGACTATTTCTGAGTGATTTCTAACCAGAAACGTTGAAAAAGAATAGTGAGACATACTAGGTTCAATAAGGTTCATACTAAGCAGCTCACTTATTTGTTTTCTAATTTCTTGTTCATCTGATGCTTGACAGCATCTGTGAATGACAAAGGCTCATTTTGGATGATCATGCTCATGATGGTTAGGTATCCCTGATACATGTTCGCCTTCTTACTTTCACCGAAGGTTCCTCTGGGTGCAATGTGTCCTTCAGCATCATCAAGTGTCCCCCTAAGCCATGAAGGCCTCTTCCTAGAAGAGGAAGGCTCTTGCGAAGGAGGATCAATAGGATCCATAGGTTCTTCCACATCGGACATCATCTCATCTTCCTTTCCCTTCAGTTCCCCAGTGTCGACTTCTTTAGATCCCCTTAAAGTAGGAAGATTGTCTACTTTGCTAAGAGCCATATCTTCGTCAAAGGTGACATCATGACTAATCTCGACTTCCCTTTGACCAGCTACATAGATTCTATAGCCCTTAGTGTTTTCGCTATAGCCCACGAAGATTCCTTTCTTTCTAGATGCAACCAATCTATTCCTTTTCTCTTTTGGCACATGAAAATATACAGGGCTTCCAAAAATTCTAAAATGAGATACGTCAGGTTTCTTACCGGTGAACATTTCTTCGGGAGTCTTGGAACCCAATGCTTGATGAGGGCATCGGTTTTGTACATATACGGCGGTATTTTCAGCTTCGGCCCATAGAAACTTCGGAAGTCTTTGATCATGAAGCATAGCACAGACAACTTCCACAATTGTATGATTCTTCCTTTCCACCACACCATTCTGCTCAGGAGTATATGGTGTAGTAGTCTCCCTCTTAATTCCAACCTCTTTGCAAAAGTCATGAAACTCGTTGGATTCACATTTAGTCCCATTATCAGTCCTTAAGGTCTTGATCTTCTTTTCGGTTTGATTCTCGATCAAGGCTTTGAAGTGTTGAAACCATGAGAACACTTCATCCTTCTTTCTCAAGAAGTATATCCAAGTCTTGCGAGAATAATCATCTGTAAAAGTGAGGTAGTATAAATATCCTCCCAAGGAGTTCACAGGCATCATACCGGATATGTCTGAGTGAACCAACAGCAATATATCAGAGGTCTTGCTTTGGCTTGAGGGGAATAGTCCCCTTTTGAGATTTCCTTTGGCACATCCTGGACATACACCTTCTTGCTCTAATCTGAACTCGGGCATCCCGATCACCTTTTTTCTCACGTCGGGTAGAGCTTTGTAATGAAGGTGAGCAAACCTTCGATGCCATAATTCGCACTGAAGAGATGTGTCACAAGACATGACACCCAGCGGACTTCCTCCAACCTGATATAATGAATCAATTCGAAACCCAAGAGTAAAAGCATCTTTAAAGTTCTTTTTCCATACATGTACCTTACCATCGCTGAAGGCCACCTTGTAGCCTTTGTCTTCCATTACTGAAATGAACACCAGGTTCTTTTTGAGATCAGGGACATATAATACATCTTGTAAGTGGATGGTATTACCCTGATTCAATTGAAGAGTGACATTTCCTATGCCTTCACGGGATATTTTGAATTATCTCCAAGAACAATTTCCAGGTTGGTTTCCTTCTCTATCAGATTATAGAGAGCTTCTTTGTAACCAGTGAAGTGCCTTGAGGCACCACTATCAATAAGCCAATTTCCTAGTGAGTCCAGGGGAGCAGTAGTAGATAGAGTTGTTGGTAGATAATACTCATCTTGTTTATTGTTATCAGTGTTAGATTCATACATGGAATTTCTTTCCTTCTTGAATGGTTGTCCTCTTCCTTGATTTCTGGCACTTCTTTTACCTCTGCCATTTGACCTGCCATTCCTTTGATTGCCTAAGAGGGATTTTGATCATCGTCCTGGTGTGAGTCCCTTTTATCAGGGCACGCCCTTGCATAGTGACTCGTTTTATTGCAATTGTAAGATCGTTATTTTCTTCCACCCTTAGGTCCAGCCTTTCCTTTGAATTTAGCTCTGTAAGTGTTTCTTCTTTTAGCATGAGAAGAAAAGGCAAAGGGATGACCTTTAAGTATGGGCATTTCTTGCTCTTCCATCCTTATTTCTTCTTGAATGCATCTGGCCATTAATTCCTCAGATCCAGGAATTACGTTATTGTTGAGAAGAGTAGTCCTGAATATATACCATTCAGATGGTAGTCCTCCAAGAGTTGTGAGTGTCATTTTCCTGTCAGGAATTACTTCCCCAATAGATAGGAGATCGTTCTTGATCTCGGTGATCCTTAAGAAATATGCTTGCATACTCTCATATTTTCCCTTTCTAATTTCCTTCAGCTTATTTCTAAGAAACAAGACTTGATTTGCATCATTAACTTTAAATAAACTCACCAGTCTATCGTAGATTTCCTTGGAGATGTTCAGATTGGAAACATAGGCCACCAAGCGCTTGTCGATAGAGCCCTGGATGATCTTCCTTGCTTTGACTTCTCCCTTGGTCCATTTGTTCTTAATAGCAGCATATGCATTTGATGGAGGCTCAACAATTCCACCTTTCACATGGTCCAACACTTCCTATTCTTCTAATGTTAGATCGAGAGACATCTTCCATCCGTGATAGTCAGACTTCTCACGAAGTTTGTCTTCAGCAGGGAAGTGTGTTGAGGACCCCATGATTTCTCTAAGATAGCCTTGCCAACCTTCTCTTTGGTGATTGCTCTTGCTCTTACTCTTGCTTGGGCTTTGTCTTCACCTTAGCTCCCATACCATGTTAAATTATGGTATGTTCTATGCTTAGAGAAGTTTACTTATTTTTCTTCTTATTAGCCACAGATTAGCAATCACATATACATTAAGTAAAGTGGAGATAGAACATTAAATGATCAACAGAAAACAAGCCAAGACAAGAGACACAAGATGTGGCAGCTAGCCAGGGACAAACCCCAATGCGAGGAAACCCTTTGATCAAATCTTCTTTTATCTTCAATAGTTCAACAGAGAGAAATATTACAAAATCTGAATTCTGTAATTTTATATTAGCAGCAACAAACCCTAGATCAACAAAGTCAAACTTGGTCAAACTAGCTGAAATTGACCTCTAAAATGCTTGGTCAATTTCCGATCAACTTGTCTTCGAACAGCCTGAAGAAACATCCCCCCAAAAGTACAGTCAATTTGTAGATTTCTGAAGTCAACTTGCAGCCCTAAACTAGGGTAGTCAACACCAGTCAAACCAGAGGTCAAATCACCTCGTTTTTCGTGCCAAAAATTGCGGTCTGCCTAGGAGAGGCAGCCACACCCAATCCACACCCCTAGAAGGTCAATGCTCGGTCAATGCTGGCCAAAGAGATGACCTGCTGCCCTAGCATCCTTCTTTCTGCGTCTTCCTTGCCCTAGGGTGTCTTCCTTTCAGCCACACGTGTGAGAGAGAGAGAGGCTCCTTTTATGCGTAGGAGAGAGAGAGAGAAGATGAGTGAATGAATTGTCCAAATGAGGAGGAGGCACCTTGTATTTATATGCAAACGATGAGGATGAATGGACGTGACTATTGGGCTCCTGAGCCTACATAAGTTTGTTGGCCGACCTTGACAATTTGTTCATAATCAAAATAAATTCATATCTCCATAAATACTTATTGGAATCAGATGATCTTTAGATTAATCCTACACCTCTCGATAAAAGGAATCTAGGAAAAATATCAGTAGCCATAAATAAAGTGACCCACATGGAATTTGTCCCTAGTTTCCAATTTTAACACTTACATATGCATGTATAGCTATTTGTGTGTGTATGTATGAATCTTTTTTAAATGTGTTGTTGTTTTAACCGTCACTTTGGATTTCTTGCTAACATGTCTTCCATGTTGTGATGCATCTTCGGTCATGTGTTCCCTTCTTAACTGCGTGCTATCGCAGGTTTCCAAGGAGCGCACTCATCTCAACCCCCATGTGTTAGAATCTCTCATACACCTTCCTTGACTCACTAGAGTTGTCACACCCTTGCTACCAACAGAGTTATCTTACTTGCCTCTATGTGAAATCGTAATCAAGGCATTACCATACGACCCACTACTGGGACTCCTACACCAAATGGTCTGAGATCTAATTGGGACTTTTTACCGGGGAGATCCCTTAACATGTTGGTGGGTCCAACACCGTCAAAATTTATGTTGCTAGAAGGAGGGCCAGATGACAAGATGTGTTTTCTCATCCTGTTTTGAACCTTTGAATATCTATCATGGATTCTTGCACTCTCCTCCCTCCACGATGTTTTTCCAATCACGAGAATGTCACCATCACAAGGGAGTTTTTTGATCACTTGTCTACTTACCTACCTGAGTTCTTACATGACTTTCTTTCCATGCTTCATGAGGAAGATGGATGTACCGACTAACAGGCCAACTTGCTGGTTGCATACACACTTTGTGAATCTCCACATCGGTGGTTGTGCAACCTACCATTTGACAACGTGCACTCACTTGAGCACTTCTGTGATCTCATTGAAGACACTTTCTATTAGTTTGATCCAGACCATCTTGACCAAAAATTGTTACAACAACGGAAGGCTCTGCATGAATCGGTTCTGGATTTTTGGCAGGGCTTCTGTGACTTGCAATTTCAAGCTTTGAAGAGCGAGATGAAATTTTTCTATCTTTGGGACCGATTCGAGTACTGTGTTAAGAAATATGCCTGTCCCAAGAAGAAGTTTGAAATCAAGCCTCACTAAAAATTCTTCACTGATGGAGTTGCGCAATCTTAGATGGACGCTTTCATTGTCACAAGTGACTGTATGTCGTCCCCTCATCAAACAACTCCACCACTGCAGAGTGATGTTGAGGATCATGCTCACACACCAGTTCAACGATCACATCCTCCCAACATCACTTCGCTTAATTTTTTCACAGATTTGGTTGTGAGTCCATCGAGTTGTCATATGCATCTTGTTCCACAACCTCCATCTTCGCACTCAGTTGTTCCTCCGGATGATATTGTCTTGTGTTCTTCCATTCCGAACTCTACACTTGTTATGAATGAGGAACAAGCCACTAATGGAGTTGGTGTTGCACAACCAACATGCGCTATCATTCATAAAGAGTATGAGTGGGAGCTTGAGCATCAACACTCGGCCAAGGATGACTCCCTTTCGTCCGAGCCTCTTTTGTTCCTTCCTGACATCGTTGGTGAACCTGCCATCCATGAATTCACATGTGTATCTTCATCTTCAGATGAACCCATCGTTGATCACTCGCAGGACACACCAGATATCATTCCATCATCCGACAACGGAGAGGATAAGATATTCATTGAAAATCCACTTGATCCTTCATCTGCCTTTTTCAGAAACATAGAGGATGAATTTCTCTGCTTTTCATCTAACCCTTTGTTTGATTCATCTGATCATGAGGATGATGATGAAATCATTGATTTTTCTGATCGTGGTTGTCGTGATCCATGTACTTCCATATTCAATCACGATCATGATTTTATCGCAGTTGATTTTTCGAAGCCACTGGTCTATGATGATCTATCTAACGATGAAGTTGAAACACCCAAGATTGTCAAGGCACTTCAGCCCAAGCTAATGGTTATGTCAGCCCCTCGTTGTCCTAAGGTTGGTTTCACTTCTGGTCAGTAAATTGTTCAATCACCCAAGGCTCCTCATCACTCATTTGTATGCATTGAAGATCAATCTCACGCACAGATCATTCTTCCTCCACTCAAACTACACAATCCTATCGCTCATGCATTGGAGTAATCTTACATTGCAAGCACGCATGCACGACAGAAGTTGTCTTTGTTTCTTTATTTTGCTTGCATGTCACAGTCAGGAGTGTGCATATGCTTCAAAGCTGCACACTGTGTCACACAACACCGTGATAAGTCCACGCACTGTTTGTCATACACTTGCACTCACTTATGTCCTGTGGGAACTTTGAAACATGACGTGTGGTTGTCTTCATTGTTGTATCTTTCTTTCTTGCTGGTTCACACAACTGGGTTGCTCGCAGACCAAGCCTTCACCAACATGGGTCAACCAATGCACCAATGACTGCATTGGAAATATCACTTCACGTGATTAGGCTCATGCACCATTATTTTAGGAGTAGGAGTAGTGTTTGCTTTCAGTCATTTTTCTAGCATGCTTGTTTGCTTACATGCTTTGTTTTTTTGTTTGTCTGCTTGCTTGTTTGCTTACTCGCTTTGCTTTCACTTTCACTTCTACTTCTTCTTTGCTTTGTTTGTTTGTTTGCTTGTTTTGTTCGTAGGTTAGTTTCGCATGAAACCATATATGACTCTTGAAAGAAGTTGGGTAAAGTACAAGAGGGCTTGTATAGCTATCACTACTTGGTTATCTATCATCTTGCCTCTGTATGATGAACTTGTTACTTTTAGTCCATGATACGTCAAAGGAAAATACGTATTGTTCGAAGTGAACCTTGGTGAAAACACAACGCTTGCACGCTAACTAGTGTTACCTACCCTAGTCAGTTGTTTTTGGGTTAACCCTTATCAACTCAGTTAAGTAAAATAAGATGAGGGGGCAAACCTTAACTGGCACGTCAGAGGTATAATAAACTACTTCTCTGTTGGAACAACCTCTTCTTCTCTCAATAAGTCGGGATCCCTCTTCCGCCTCTGAAATGAATAAGTGCTATGCACAGTTATCAAAAATAATGAAAAAAATAAAAATAAAAAATGTGAAAATTTTCAAAAATGAAAATGAATAAGGCGAAAGGAGAGAAAGGCTTCCTCCTTAGAGAGGTGACGCAAGTAACTCCTTCGGGGTACTGACCAAGCTCGCTGGTAGCAGAGCCATGCTTGTGTTCCTATATGACTCCATCGGGGTACTGTCCAGGCCTGCTGGCAATAGAGCAACACCAGAGATGAAACTAAGACTCTGACGACTATACTGCTTGTGCACCAATATACCCCTCAACCCCAATCGAAACAACTGTGTTGCCTTGGCTTGGAATGTGTGTCAATTGACCAAGAGCTTGGCAGATGCTACATCTTACAATCAAGCTAGTGTGAAACCAAGCCGAACTAAGAACTGAACAATACTTCTGGAGGTGCCAGACTTTCTTTTCACGAACAAGGTCCATTTAGAGAGCTGGAGTTCTACCAGTGTGTCGCCAAGTGTTGTAGCGGCTACAACCACCCTCCAAAATTTTGCCTTAGCTTCGTTTTGGTGCCTCCCTACCAACCTTTCACAACCCCTTGTCTTACTTCATCATGTACACAAGCTTCAGTGTTTTTCTTGCACAAAGACAGCTTGTCGATCAAATCTTGATGCATTCCCCTCACAGGCTAATCATCCAGACTTGGTCTAACTGCAGGCTAAGAAACTCCCCCAAGAAATTGCGTAATTCTAGAGAGCAACCAACCTTCCCTCCAAAAATTGTGCAATTTTTTCTGGCAGCCTACTGGGCTCTAGAATTGCACAATATTGCCAGTCAGGCTTCACCCAGAAAACTACGCAATCCTTCCCAGTAGGCCTGCTCAACACAGAATTTGCACAATCCTAGGTAGCAGTGAGTTGCTCTGCCTAGAAATTGCACAAATCCTCTGGGAATCCTGCCCATCTCCCATCCAGAAATGCGCATTTTCTCCCAGCAATTGAGCAGCCTCATGCATGATCAATTGGGTTGACCAGTTCCCCCGGGAACCAAGGAAACTTGACTTGCATGCATGGCTTTCTTTCCCCGAAATATCAAAAGGAAACATGCAAAAAACATTCCATGATTCAGGGAGCTATTTTTAGCAGTCGAAGGTTACATGCAAAGTTTATTTTAAAAACTTTCCTCCAAGTGTCGCTTTTTCCTGGATTTGTGGCATGTGCATCATGAAATCAAACTTATTTATTCAATGCATGAGCTCGTTCTTTCACATCGACCTTCGAGCTCTGACATCCAACAACACATCTAGGACTCTTCATAACATTCGGCTCAGCTATTCATAGGTAAGTGGTCTCAACTTGTCTTTTTAGCATCTCTATCATTTTTTGTATTTTCTCTTGTGTGAGTGTTGTTTTCTTGATTTCTTTGAACACTTGCGGTCATTTATATGCATACTAGCTTGTACTAACATTGTTTCAGTTTTTGTTGCTATCTCACTACTATTGCATGCATGAAACTGTTTTGCACGAACGGTTGTCGATTCGACGACTCGCCCCACCCACGTGCATGTTGATCTGTTTACTGAATCTTTCATTCAATGTTTGCATGAACAATCAATCACTTATGCTTTCACTTTGTGTCACCATGCATTCACTTTCACATTTTCTTTCAGTTGCCCGTCGGCGAGTTTGGCCAACCTTGGCCTAGACTCTACCTTTACCGAGACAGCATTGCGCAATCCGGGGAAGGAAGGCTTTGTTTTCCTCTCCAAAAAATCGCATTTCTTCCCAGGCACTATCCTCCAGGACTGATTTGCGCATTTCTGAGGGACAGTGATTGCTGGCCTAGAAAATTGCACAATGCAGTCCCTGAGCCTACAGTCATTGCCAGCTGGAATTGCGCGTTGCGCAATCCCAGCAGTCAACAGTCAGGCTAGATTGCGTATTTCGCAAAACTAGCAACTAGCCTTGCCTCCCAAACAGCCAAGACTACATTTTGCGCAATTCTAACAGCCAATCACCCAGCCTCCCAGAAGAAATTGTGCAATATTTGCCTATCATTCCCCAGGTGTGTGTTATGTCATTCCTCGAATTTGCTTTGGTTTTCGCTAACAGATTTCTTGCCATGCATGTTGCTTTGTCTCTAGATCTTTCAGGTGTTCATCTGCCTCTTAGCAGCACAGGATCAATGGCCTCCAAGAGATTAGGATCAAAGGACACTGATAGGAGTGCAACTGGAGCAACAGTTGAGCAGGTGTCTGCATGTCTACCAATCTATGAAGATACCAAGTTGTTTCTAGACAAGGACATAAAGCTAAAATGGCAGGAGGTCAATGAAGCATTTGTAAGTGCTTTTAGGGAGGACCTCGAAGACCACCAGGTGTATGTGAACATTCACAAGTTCGGCTTGTACTGGATTGCATGTAGTTACCTCGCGTTCCCATGCGCAGACATGATACACTGGATCCTCTCGCGCACTGACCCCAAGGCAATGACTCTGAGCAGTGTCAGCGGGACCAAGCTTGCCACCTTCTGGGCACAGGATTATGATGAGATGTATCAGATGTTGAAGCCCGTGACTATCATGGAGACTTCCTTTAGCTTACCATCAGCGGTGCCAACTCCAGAGACATTCTTAAGAACTAGGTAAAGGAGTTGGCTAGATTTAGGATGACACCCAACCAGGTCTACAAGACGAAGATACTGCAGAAGGTGTATCACTACTTGGTCATATTTGCATGTCGACTGTATGGCCAAGAAAGCACATAAATCTTCCCACAAAGTTGGGTGATCTCGCTAGACCAACTGGCCAGAGAAGGAAAACCATGTAACTGGTCTAGCATGTTGGCTCATCACCTGAGGGAACAAGTAATGAGGGCTCGATAGTCACCCGGAGGTATTCAAGCAGACATCTACATGCCCGCCTACATCTTAGATGCAATCTGTGCCCGACAAGATTTCCTGGGCTTGGAGTGGGCATGGTCACCAACAAAGACTATTGTGAACACATATTGTAAGTTGTTGTCCGAATGCAGCTTCAGAGGAGTTATCACACGGCTATCCAACCATTTTTTCACCTCAGTTTACAAGATGATATTCGAACAAGATCCACTCAGCATGTCGAAGGCAGCAATGGAGGCATTGCTAGACATTACTGATTGGTATGCCTCACCGTTCGGCACCTTCATATGAATGTTCAACGCGGAGAAGCCTCTGCATGTTCTACCGAAGTTTGCCTTGGACATACTCGTCATGCAGGAAGTAGCATATCACATCTCAATAGTATTGATAGCTAGATTGCACGGGAAGAAGAAGGCACCTTGGCCCGCGCTTCCGTTGTGGATTGGGTTATATGAGATCTGGAGTTTCAAGCAAATGGATGTCGAAGCATAACAGATGAAGAAGTATCCATTCGACCTCCGAAGTTACAATCTGTATGACCCACTTTGTATTGTGAAATATCACTGCACAACAGTAGAGTTCGACTGGATCCACGAGGCATTTTATTGGGCGGAGGAGGACCCATGGAGGTATTGCTAGAGTTTCTCCAGACCCAATGAGCAAGCCGACTTCGCTGTGGAGTGGTTAGGGGAGCAACATGAAGCAGCATTCCAGAAAGCACCAGTGGAAGTAGCAGCAAAGGTAAGCATACCAGTGCGTGACAAGGGAAAAAGGAAGATTGTCGATCACATGGAGGAAGAACAAAGTTGCAAGTTTCGCGCTGACCCACTGGTGGAGAAATCAACTTTGGCTATAGAGGTGAAGAAGCAACAGCACGACAAGTGAATCACGCAAAGGCGGAGGGAGCAGAGAAGGATGGAAGAAATGGAGAAGGAGTTGCATGAGTTGAAGGAGCAACTACGGAAGGAACAAGAGCTACGCAAATAGGAGAGGGAAGCACAGCAACAATAGGTACAGAAGGGGGCGCAACATGTGCAAATAGATGAGACAGTGCCCGTATAGGTAGTAGATTCATCAAAACAACTGGCAACAGGCAGATAGGGTGAACCATCGTAGGAGCAGGACTTCACTGATGAGATAAATCAAGCACTTCAACAATTGGATACGGATATGGAGTAACGGGAACTGGAACAGGGCATCGACCTCATGCCTCACCACCAAGAGGTCAACTTACCCGCTTCACCGCATCTAGATGATCAGCAAGTCTCAAGTGACCAAGGAGGCACTGAAATCCTTGGAGATCAGCCGAAAGGAGAGATGCACAACATCTCATTCAACGAGTCTCAACATTGAGTTGTGCAATCTCGTAGAGTGTCGACTCCGGATGATCAAACATCTCTTGCACAAGTTGAGGAATGAGTGATCGTGTCTGACATGTGAAAACATCCAGCAGCCTTGGCCGATGCAACCAGAGTGTATGCTGAAGCCACTAGCTCAAGTGTTCACTTTCTAATAGCTAAGAATGAGTGAATGGCTAAGGAACTACAGACGACCAAGCAAGGAGGAGAGTTGGTGACAGCTTCCGCTCGGGTTGAATTGAAGAAGGAAATACTAGATGAATTTTTATCCCTTGACACAGTTATGTGAGCGTTGTACTCCAAGTTTGGCACCGTGCATAAGGCAATCGTCCATCTCAACGAATGGCAGCAACGATGTGCTAGAAGAGCACGTATCTTGACAAACTTACATGTTGTTGTTGATTACAACAAAACATGGATGATGAGATACAAGGGAGCTCGCTTCACTTGCCTAAGACGATGAAGGTCAGTGCATTCGAGCTGAAGGCATGTATCCGGAGTCAGATCCAGAACAATGAAGAGCTCCCGCAACTCATCACTAGTATACAGGCTTCCCATGCATGTGTATTCAAGAGTATGGATGTTGTGGTGCGTGAACATGGGATCCCATCTATTGGAACTCTCACCCAAGCGAAGACAAAGGCACAAGCTCGACTAGAGCTTGACTCATACTTCGACGAGTTAATGTGCATTGCCACCAGCCCAGACTTGCCCATTAGTACAGACATCATGCACAAGTATGTTGCTGGTTCGGCCACATTAAAGACAATGATGTGCATGCTTACAAACGAGTTTGACAGAGGAGCCCGAGAAGTGTACCCGGATGCTATGGAGGCAAGAGTCAGGTTCCAAAAAGATGTCACCTTGGAGCACACGGACACCATCAAGGACTACTGATCTTGGCATCAGTATGTTACTATTGATCATCGCGAGGATGTTGAGGAGTTGGACTTCCATGGTTATCTAAGTTAGAGTGATGTCTAGCATGGCTTGCTCAAGCCATTTTGTCTCACATGGGTACATGTGCATTGTAATGTAACGTCATGTCAAGTGTAAGTCAAGTGTCGATAGTTGGATGTAATAGTCATAGAGTAGATGAAGAGTCATGAGGGTAGTTGAACTATCACAAAGGGGAATGTCAAGGGTCACCCCACCCTTTGCTATAAATAGTCCCTCATAACTCATTGTAAAGGCTTTTGGTCAGCCAAGTTTCCGATGACACTATCTTGGAGAGAACTTAGATAATGTTGTAACGGGCCTTGGCTTCTCCACTACGCAGAGCTAGTACTTCTCTTTGGAAGAGCAGGTCGTTATGGCTTTAACGTTCCGCTATCGGAACTAGTGGTTCGACATGGATGTATTGTATGACTGGAACTTACACTTCTTAATATAACAGGAGCCAACACATTTCATGCATATGTTGTATTGTATTCTATGCTATTTAGTTTACTCTAAATGATATATGTATTGGTTTTCTTACGCATACATGTATAGCTATCTGTGTATGTATGTATGAATCTTTTTGAAATGTGTTGTTGGTTTAACCATCACTTTGGATTGCTTCCTAACTTGCCTTCCATGTTGTGATATATCTTCACTCGTGTGTTCCCTTCTTAACTGCGTGCTATCACAGGTTTCCAAGGGGCACACTCATCTCAACCCCCGTGTGTTATAACCTCTCATACACCTTCCTTGACTCACTGCAGCTATCACACCCTTGCTACCAACAGAGTTATCTTACTTGCCTCTATGCGAAATTACGGTCAAGGCATTACCATACGACCCATTGTTGGGACTCCTACACCAAATGGTCTGAGGTCTAATTGGGACTTCTTACTGGGGAAATCCACTAACATGTTGGCGGGTCTATCACGATCAACACAAATGTATTCTCCTAATCCAAATGACAAAATAGGAAATCAAAACAATGAGAACCAGGCAAAAAAACCTAACTAAACCTAGTAAGTACTGTTGAAAAGTGTAACTAGGTTCAGTCTTCATAATGACATGTAATTGTGACTTTTGTAAATGATGTAATAAAGGAAATAAAATTATCTTTTTAAGCCTTGCTTCATGGGTTTCATGAGCAAGTGATTTTATTTTAGATGGCTCCCATTGAGAGCCTTAGGATTTGTTATTAAGGTCAAAGAATTAATGTCATGTACAAAGAGCTCTTCTTGAGCGTATGTAAAATGTATATGAGTCAACCTAGTGTCTAGAAAGCCCTCCAAAAGATAAGCACAGTCCTCCTCTCTTAAATTCAACCTCCAAACGAAGTAAAGATCACGTCGGATTACATTATAAAGACACATTGGTTCACTGGTTCATGTCAGCTTAATAAGATGGACAAACTACTATATATACCCAACTAGGCTCTTCGCATTAGGACACAGAGAATTCAGATCTGTTTCTAAGATTTTTGCATAACAGTTACAGTGAGAAGTTTGGTGATTTCGAATGGGTAACAGAAGTTTGGAATTCGGATATCTCTCTAAAGTCTTGGTGAACAGTGGCAGTTAAACAAGTTCGGATCTCCACAAGAAGACAAGTCCGGATGTCTTTGAAATTCGGGTATACAGTCACAGTGAAGGATTCGTATGTCACTACAGTCAAGGTCACTCTAAAATTCGGGTAACCAAAAGCACAGTGACAAGTTCAGATGGTTAACTACATTGATGCATTCAGATCTTAGTACAACTCGGTGTCATGTCAGCTAGACATTAGTTCAGATAAGGCACATTACCACAAAAGAGACCACTGAAGAAGCTATGTATCACAGTGATTTGTGGGTTTTAAGTATAAATTTCAGTACTATGTTAAGAAGAAGGATATCAGCGTTATGTTAAGAAAAATGGCTCGGTACCATCATAGAAATAAGGTCCAGATAATATGACAGCAAGAGGGACGACATTAAGAAGATTTTGATGATGCCATGAAGCTCGAAATCGAAGAAGAATGAAGGAGGTTGACTGTCCAAAGGGTATGTCTTGGGCTTGGAGTGGCTAATAGGTCAAGGGTCTTGGTCTTGGCATTCGTCAATTGAATTCTCTATAAGAAGAATTTGTGCAGGTTTTCTTCTCAACGAGTGAGAGGTTTTGGCCCTGGCTCGTAGCCTACATGTTGTGTCTCTTGTCTATTTATGTTCTTGTATTGGTCACTGTTTGATGAATAAGAACACTATGAATCTAACGTAAAGAAGAATCTAACCTAAAGAAGTAAAAAGCACTCACAAGCAGTCACCAAAAAAGAGAAATCAAATAATACTAATGCCCTAGATTTCTCAATATGGTATCGAAGATAAGGTGTTGAAGTCAAAGGAAGGACATCTAATCAAAGAGACATTCAAGAATCAAGTTTCAAGGAAGGACTAAAAGCAAGTTGGAGATTATCAAATCAAAAGATCAAGATCTACATTGAAGAATCAAATCCTAGATCGAAGAATCAGTCTAAAACAACAGTAGCTTTTGCTTCTATAAAAGGCCACAAAGACCCTCATCAAGTTGTCTACAAGGCTAGATAGGTCGAAGAACTTTAAAAGTGAATTTCAAATCCTCTTGGAAAAAGTTGATAGAAGCATTTCTAATCTACACTACAAGAAGTTGAAGCATATTGAAGGAGAGAAGGCATTGTCAACATTTTCAAGGTTATAAAGCAAGCAAGGATCCTCTCCTTGCCCTAGAAGAAGTTCATCCAAAGAAGCAGCAAATCTTCCTCATCAAAAGGAGCAACCTTTTTCTATTGAAGAAAGGCTTTTTCATTTGGAAAAAATATGATCCAAGAGGGAGCTCTAATACATCTTCTAGCATCATCAAAGTGATCAAGGTGAAAACTTCATCTTCACTTGTCAAGTAAGTATCTTTCATTCCTTAATCAATTTGGTAAAATGACTTCATGTTTGGAAGGAAATCTATAAATTGGATGGGTCATTGAAATTCCTTGCATGAAGAAGGATAGACATAGTCCTCTAAGAAGTTGAAGTCATTGAACATATCAAAAGGTCTCCTCTAAATTCATGGAAAGGGATACTTATGAAAGATCCCCTCATATAGCAATATTGGAGACATCAAAAGGATGTATATGATAAACTCATTCTCTGAAGGTACGATAAAGAAGGTCACATGAATTAGATCTAATACAATGTCAAAGGATGAAGGATATCTTTATAAGGTCTCATCTACGAGATCTAGGAATCACCATTAATCTATAATGCACTAACTAATGATCAAGGTAACAAATATCGATGGGATAAGAAAGTTACCTCATTCAACAACTTGTGATTTCTATGCAAGATAGAAGAAGAAAAGTTGAAGGCAATTCTAATTTGAAGTGTACATTAAATATTTTTGAACTAACATCTGGTTGGGCTTATGTAGAAATGTAAAAAGGAAGATTTCTGAATGACTAACTAATGATCAAGGTAACAAATATCGATGGGATAAGAAAGTTACCTCATTCAACAACTTGTGATTTCTATGCAAGATAGAAGAAGTCAAGTTGAAGGCAAAAGTGTTGAAGGTTAAGGACTCAAACATTTGTTGGAAGGAAAGGAAGTTTGGAAAATTCTGAAAGAAGAGCATAGCTGAGATTCAATGCTATGAATGTAAAGACCATGAACATTACAGGAAAGATTGCTCTTAGCTTAAAAACGACAATCGAGAACAAGTCCATTTCATCGAAGAAATGGAGGAAGTTGAAAGAAGGAAGTCCAAGGAAAAAGTCATCCAAGACAAGTATCATCATACATCAGTTCAAAAGGAAAACGTATGCTAAATAAGGATATGCAAGATGGAATTCTCATTGGAGGATTCACCGATTGAGAAAGAAAGCAAGTGTTTCATTAGGAACTCCAACTCATGAATTTCATGGGATAATGGAACGATGACATGAAAGATGAAGCAGATCACGGGGTTGAAGATCTTTTCAATCAAGGAAGCTATTGAAAGAAGCCTAGATGACCTAAAGGTAAAATGAGGTATGTATGCTTGTATTTAATATTATAAAGTCAAGTCATGTGGTTGCAAGTAACAAGGATCACTACTTCTATTTTGAGAAGCATGATCAAAGGAAAGGAATCTCCTCCTATGAAAGAATGTCGAAAGGCATGAGTCACATTAGATGAAATCAACATAATATGTCCTGATATGAAGTATGAGGTGGTTGACTACGATTGAGGAACTCTGATTGGAAACCCTTGAGAATAAAGTGTGTGAAAAGGTAAGAAGAAATTGTGATAATATGCAACAAAGGAAGGCATTCAACCTCTGAAGTCCAAAAATATTTGACTAGAAGATCTCTCGGAAGAATGTGAAGACTTTGATGGAAGTCGGAAAAAGCTAGACCCTTGACACTAAACATTTGTGGGAGATGTGTCAATCTGCTTGCATGATGTCGATACTTACAGGAAGATGTCATGGTGAAGTGTACATTAAATATTTTTGAACTAACATCTGGTTGGGCTTATGTAGAATTGTAAAAAGGAAGATTTGTGAATGACTTCCAAGCGGACCATATGGAAGGATGTAATGTTCTTCCAGAAATATGGCATGAAAGCAAAATGACATGAAGCAAAGCCAAATGGAAGATCTGATGGATCACTTTCTGATGAGTTAGAGACATGACTAACTCATGGACAAAAGTGATGGATGATCTTTGCCCTATATATAGAAGTTCCCAAAAGTTAAAGACTCCTTAAAAGAAATTCATGACATCGAAGAAAGGAGCTCTTCATGCCGCTGATTGTTTTAGGATCTCCTCATAAAGAGCAGCTATATGTCCCTGGTTAAGAGGGAGCCTAAGAAGAAGTTTCTTACTCAGTAGACACTCAAAAAATTCCTAAGCCAAAATCTTAGGTACATTCCTCTGTGATAGGAATGAGTACATTGCCAAGACCTCTTGGTATAAGGAGTGATAGACATGTTGTTATGTGCTTAACCTAAAAAGACAGAATGGAGGATTGTGTAATCATTTTGAATCTGATGCTCTTGTGGGATGAGATAGGGAATCCCATGGACAAGTAGTCGGGGAGGACCTCCTCTTGGTACAAGGAGTGATATGTTGTTATGTGCTTAACCTGAAAAGACAGAATGGAGGATTGTGTAATCATTTGGAATCTGATGCTCTTGTGGGATGAGATAGGGAATCCCATGGACAAGTAGTCGGGGAGGACCAATATTCTTTTGGGGACTGGGGAGTCCAAGAAAAGAATAGTCCTCATGGAGCATATCCTGAGAGAACTTAGGTGGAATATGTTCTAAGAGGGACAATGATGAGTATGTCTATAAATTGTTTGTCTCGCCATCATTTTTCTCTATGGTAGACTTGTTAGTTAAGGTCTTGCTATATAAATGTTGGTTGGTATGATCCTATACAAATGAGTTACAGATCTGAATTCTTATGAGAAATTCTTCAGATTGAGAATGACCAAGTACCATTATGAATACCTCCTTAGTTAAGAGGGAGTGTTGAAAAGTGTAATTAGGTTCGTTCTTCATAACGACATGTAATTGTGATTTTTGTAAATGATGTAATAAAAGAAATAAAATTATTTTTGTAAGCCTTGCTTCATGGGTTTTATGAGCAAGTGATTTATTTTAGATGGCTCCCATTGAGAGCCTTCGGATTTGTTATTAAGGTCAAAGAATTAATGCCATGTATGAAGAGCTCTCCTTGAGCATATGTAAAATGTATATGAGTCAACCTAGTGTCTAGAAAGCCCTCCAAAAGACAAGCACAATCCTCCTCTCTTAAAGTCAGCCTCCAAACAAAGTAAAGATCATGTCGGCTTACATTATAAAGACACATCGGTTCACGGGTTCTGTCGGCTTAATAAGATATACAAACTACTATATATACCTAGCTAGGCTCTTTGCATTAGGACGCAGAGAGTTCAGATATGTTTCTGCGATTTTCACATAACAATTACAATGAGAAGTTCGATGATTTCGGATGGGTAACACAAGTTTGGAATTCAGATCTCTCTTTGAAGTCTCAGTGAATAATAGCAGTTAAACAAGTTCGGATCTCCACAAGAAGACAAGTCCAGATGTCTCTGAAATTTGGGTGTAAAATCACAATGAAGGATCCGCATGTCACTTTAGTCAAGGTCCCTCTGAAATTCGGGTAACCAAAAGCACAGTGACAAGTTCAGATGGTTGACTACAGTGATGCATTTGGAGCTTAGTACAACTCGTTGCCATATCAACTAGACAACAATTCGGATAAGGCACAGTATGGTACCACAACAAAGACTACTAAAGGAGTTATGTATCACAATGATTATGTGGGTTTTAAGTATAAATTTTGGTACTATGTTAAGAAGAAGGATATCAATGCTATGTTAAGAGAAATGTCTCTGTGCCATCATAGAAGTAAGGTCCAGATAATATGAGAGCAAGAAGGACGACAGTAAGAATACTTTGATGATGCCATGAAGGTCAAAATCGAAGAAGAAGGGAGGTTGACTGTCTAGAGGGTGTGTCTTGGTCTTGGAGTGGCTAATAGGCCAAGGGTCTTGGTCTTGGTATTTATCAATTGAAATCTCTATAAGAAGAATTTATGTGGGTTTTCCTCTCAACGAGTGAGAACTTTTAGGCTGGCTCATAACCTACATGATGCGCCTCTTGTCTATTTATGTTCTTGTATTGCTAATGTTTGATGAAAAGGAACACTAAGAATCTAATGTAAAGAAGAATCTAACCTAAAGAAGTAAAAATAAGTCACTAGCAGTGACCAAAGAAGAGAAATCAAATAATACTAATGCCCTAGATTTATCAAAAAGTTGAGCAAGCCGAGAAAAAGAAAATACATCCATCATTAGTACTCTTCCATGATCTAATAGGCCCTCCTACCAACAAGTCGAGCAAATCTAGAACGAAAGAAAATACATCCATCATTAGTACTCTTCCATGAAAGGCTCTCCCTCCCAGCAAATTGTCAACACACGTTGAGAATTCATTCTAAATGAAAAACAAGTTCAAACAAAACAAATTGACAATGTTTCTTTCACTATGACTATATTGCAATGAAACCAACTTATGTAAGAAAGCTACCTATAAAAGATGAAATTTTCACATACCGATTCATCTTAAATAGCTGTCTTGGCTAGTTTAATGGTGTATATGCTCATTTCTTAAAAGTATGTTCAATTCACAATGATTTTTTTTTGGCTACGAAGGGTTTGACAATGAATTGCTATTAAGTGTATGAATAGTTATGAATTTTTCTTTCACTAAAAGTAATAAAAATCATCTATATACCAAACAACCAATCATTTTAAATAGCTCTCTTGGCTAGTTTAATGGTGTATATTCTCATTTCTTAAAAGTATGTTCGGTTTGACAATGAATTGCTATTAAGTGTATGAATAGTTATGAATTTTTCTTTCACTAAAAGTAATAAAAATCATCTATATACCAAACAACCAATCATTTTAAATAGCTGTCTTGGCTAGTTTAATGGTGCATATGCTCATTTCTTAAAAGTATGTTCAATTCGCAATGAAACTTTTTTGGCTACAAAGGGTTTGACAATGAATTGCTATTAAGTGTATCACTAGTTATGAATTTTTCTTTCACTAAAAGTAATAAAAATCACCTATATACCAAACAACCAATCCGTGCCTGCAAGAGAAACATCTATATACTCAGAGAGTAAGGCAAACATATGAAATGCAGGTATAGGTAAAACAAACTAATAGAATATTGTTAAAATCAAGGAATGATCAAAACAATTAAACGACTCAAACTACAAGACCCTCAAATGTCTCTCTTAACGAAAGATTTAGGGGGGGACGTCTTTTCTAAGATATAACCAACATCGTTTTAATATTTTAAATCCCACTATAAACATGTCTAGGCAGTTATCTGTTGTTTGAATTATGGTAATGCATGCAAAAGTTAAGTGTTGAATTTGACAATTATTGCATGGATGAAAAAGCAATCCTCTAACGTGAAGTGGAACGTAAGCACTCAAATAGATTGTTCGTTAAGGATAGTTTAGAGTATGGGGATATTACAAATAAGTTGAGAAATACAGACATTTAAAGATATGTTATTTCACCGTTTCAATAAAAGTGATAAACCCAGCCTTTTGAGCTCGATAAGTAGAAGTAATCCACAATATAAAGTAGTGACGCATTTTGAAAGCCCAATCCCTCTGAAATTAAGTATTAAATATGTTAGAAACTGCTCGGGTGCTTATATTTCTAAGACAGATGAAGTGCTTATAGTTCTATGAAATCAGAAAAACTGAATTGTAGTGAAATCAGAGAAACTGAATTCTAGTGCGGTCGATACATATGCCAGTGTACGTAACGGGATATTTTTTATACTTTCAATGAATATTTATAGGAAAAGGCTCACCATAATGTGCTCAACAACTATCTTCCGTGACCAGCCCTTTTACACCAATGGCAATCTTCATTGGTAGATTTCTTCCACATTATATTTTTCTTCCAAGAGCAGGTTTGTCCTGATGTAAGGTTGAGTTTTTCGAAAGCACCATATTCTCAAACTTTAAATTGTCGAGTGTTTTACTACAAGAAGATGTTCATAAAAGAAAGAATAGTCCGTGATGACTGTAAATAAAATTGAGGACGTTGCTGAGAACATTTTTATGAAATAATGTTTTCATGGACGAAATGATATCAATCCAAGTTTTACACCAGTAAATGGGTAAGTAACATTGGCAGTAAGAATGATGAACAATCTTTGCATGATATGATCAAGTCCGCAATTGAACTAATGTTATATCGTTTGTGTTTTTTCAATTGCCAACCTCGTCCTATGTGAACATCTTGATATCAAAATAAATCTTACTATAGAAAGATGAGAAAATAATGAGCAATTCTTGACATATTAATAAAGCACATGACTTCATGTACAGACAGATGGAAACTCAAGATTGGTTGGGCAAGCTCGCTAACTTTACCAGTTCCCTTATCATGGGCAACTAATGTTGTAACAATGGGTTACGAGGAATAGAGGGCATTGCATACTTTTATGTGGAACCCTTTTTCACTGTGGAGATGCATGTGCTATAGCAATATATACATGTGCTATAGGTGTTGCAACTATTTCAATGGCATGAAAATCTGGGAAAATTAAAAGACCAGACCTGCTTAGAGCTCAAATCCCAGAATGATACTTGAGATTATAAGTACGAACATCACAAAATTCACTCAACCACGGGCTTATTTGGACCTCCAGCTTATACAACAAAAAAATGGTAAAGACTCTCAACTGATAAATCGAAAGGAAATATCAACCATTCCAAGGAAAAATGCTAGGATTCCCTTGCTCTTTTGGATGAATCACCGGCCTCATCTTCAAAGGGCTCAATACACCTCTTTCCTGTTATACCATTGCTTGTCAGGACCACTGGCTTCAAAGCAATACACTCATGCTTCACCAGGCTTGTGACAATGGCATAATCGGTAAATGTTCCTCTGGACTCTGATATTCGTTTTCTCTCTATAGGAGAAACATGCCCACATGTCGAGACCTCAACAGCTCTATTCCTCAAACTTTGTATTACATTTTCTAATCCATAATCGAAATCTTCCATTGCATCCTGCAAAATGGAAACACAAAGGATTAATTGAAAAGTACCGAAAAACCAGTTCAATGAGACCATATCCATCCGTTTTGAAAAGAAAACCAACTTGTCTCCAAGATTATTCTATTAGCAAATTGGATCTTATCATGTTTCAGAGGCAGGCTAGGAAGTATCAAAGCTTTTGTTAGATGCAGAAATGAATAAATGGTTTGGTAACTGTGCAAAAAGTCTTTGTAAACCAGTCAATCTGAACTGAAAGCAAGTAATCGTTAAGTTGTCATAACCAATTCTAATTAAGGAACTTCCTTAGAAGAACATGACTCTTTCGTAAGCTTGCATGCAAAAAGTCAAGCTACAATTATAACTTTGGAATCATTCACATCTGAATTTGTGATAACCAAATAGCATAGGAAAATGTTGTAGTTTGTAATATTTAATGATGACTATTTTTGAAAATATTTAGCCCAAGCGGAATATCTGAAACAGGACACACTCCTCTTATGCTGTGTCTTCTGTCCTCATGTAGGACATATGGACACTCAAGACACACAGGACTTGAGTGCCAAACACTCATGGGACATGTGTCCTGAATAGGGCACATGTACCATGCATGTCCAACACTCAGGTCATGTGTGTCTCAATGTTGGTCAATGACTAATGTCCTGTGCATTGGCATTGGTCAATTATTTTCACAGTACCAATACTTGGATCTTAACGCATGAACCGTAGAGCCAGCCACTTTTGATGATGGTGATCCTCTTAAGGGGTCATCTGCCAACCAACAGATGCATACTTACACTGGGTACGGTACTGTTACCACACACTTGGGATTGGACCCACATGGGAATTTCTTCAAGTGTGCGATAAGTTAGCCTACTCAATGAAAGAGGGACGGCCTTAATGGCCCCCCAACAGATCACATGCAATATGTAATGCTATCCAGCTCAGCAAGGAAAGGAAGGGCTCTTCTCGTTGGGGCCCACCAAAATTATGATTATGAGTTTATTTTTGTCACCAAAAAAGAATAGGGCGAAGCTATTTTTAGAGCTCCTTAGAAAATGTATTGAATGTAATATTTAAGTGCTGTTAACACACTTGGGATTAGGCCCACATGGGTATTTCTCCAGCTCCTTAGAAAATGTGTTGAACGTAGTATTTAAGTACGGTTAACACACTTGGGATTGGGCCCACATGGGTATTTCTCCAAGTGTGGGATAACTTCGCCTGGTCAATGAAAGAGGGATGGCTTCATGGCACCATAACAGATCACATGCAATATGTAATGCTATCCAGCTCAGCAAGGAAGGGGGGGCAATTCTCATTGGGGCCCACCAAAATAATGAATTTGAGTTCATTTTTGTTACCAAAAAACGATAGGGCACAGCTTTTTTTAGGGCTCCACATAAAATGTGTTGAATGTAATATTTTCCTTAGAAGGCACACTTTCTAGTGGGCCCCATTTTCCATGGATATAGCTGTTAGAAATTGATGGCTTGGGGGTTGAAGTTGGTCTTATTTATTCAACTCGCCCTGGTGTTGTTATGGTTGTTGAAGAACTGTAGACTAGGGACTTTGTTCTTTGTAAGAAGCTAGTGGATGGTCCATGTAGTATGCTCTTTTGAGGCTGAATTTGCCCTGTTCATCAAGTATCTCTCATCTAAAAGGTTCATCAATATTGGCCCTGCGATTAATTCACCCTGGTAAAATTGTTCTATCTTTCAGTTTGATTATCAATTGAAATATATTTCATGCTGGTTGTTTCTTTCTGCTAATGGTGGTGAAACCCATTTTGGACTATTTCATGGTAGTTTGAGTTTGCATGGGCTTTTGGTTTCCTGTCCACTTTTGGTGAACTTCACTGCTTACATTTAGAACCTAAATCAAGGATTTGGTAACATTTGGCTTGTATACATCAGCAAGGGTATCCTTTGTCCTTCCCTCTTGGTAGGGCGAGTTCCCTTTCTGAGTGGCCTACACCCCATTTTCTCGTTGGAGCAAGGCACTGCCATTTCTTTTTTCAGCCACAATTTTACCAATTAACTCTAACACTGTTGGCATCAGAGCTGAGTTTATCTGAGTACACGTCTATAAACCTGCTGCCATTAAGGACAGTGTACAGTCCATCTCTGTGAGGAAACAAAGGGTGCTGGTCCATACCCTCCTGTGCAAACTTGTTGGTAAGAATCTCAACTGTCCGGTATTTTAAATACAGGTTTGCATTGGGTAGTAATTCCTTATGTTGCACACCAGACATAACATGTACAAAGCTTTTCCCTTGGCAGTTGCAACGGAAATCTTAGAGGTATGCATGGCTATCTACTAACTGTTTGTAGAAAGTTATTGGAGAAATCTTTACCGCAGCCTATCTGAAAATTGTTGGTATAATGGTTGATAATATATTAGCATATGGGAGTATTGCTCTATGTTTGTAGATGCATATTCATCACTGCATGAGTGATTTCAAAACTTGTCACTTGAAATTTATGTGTGCTGTTAGTATGGGATGCACATAAGATTGTTTAAATGTTTGATGATGAAATGCTACAATAATTTGTTGTGTCTGCACCACAGTATTGATCTAAAGGCGTGCATGATGGTTATGAATTCATAATTGGTAGCTGTTGATGTTTTTGCAGCATCGGGCAGACATTCTCCCATGGGGTCATGCTGATTTGACTAGAGGAGAATGATACATTCACCCATGGGGCCATGCTGATTTGGCTAGGGGTGAATGGCCCAAGGGTAGTCTTTCTCCCATGGGGCCATGCTGATTTGGCTAGGGGAGATTGGCCCACGATGCTCACATTGTGCTCCAAGATGGAGTGATCTATTTTTTATAGATGGGTTTGAATTGTTTATTGATTGGGGTTTTTCACCCAACAGTGGGGTAAACAATTCTAGTCTAATGTTGAGTTGTGATGTAAGCTCCATTAGTCAAGGGGTTTCTTGTGATGAGGAGCCACCTTGATGCTCTCAACTCAATGTTATAGCTCTATATAAATAGACAAGCTTGTGAGAGGCAAATTACCAACATAGCAAGCTCATTAAATCTTTTCTAGTGGAGGAGAAAATCAGCTAAAGGAGAAATCTGTTGTCTTGGCTCATTTTCATTCCTATCTCTTCTTGAGGCTGCACGTGTGAATCTATTTGACCAATTTTGACCAGCTTCTTGGAGGCCACACTTGTGAGATGTTGACTGAGTTTGACCACAGCAAGTTGACCAAGTTTGACTGTTGTTTGACCAAGCTTTGACTGAGTTTTTTTTACCAGAGTTCAACCACATGTGTGAGCTGACCACAGTCACACATGCAGATTTGACCATAGACCGTTGACCACAGGGCTGAGTTTGATCAAGCCAAAGTTTGACTGCAGAACTGACTGTTTTGACAGGTTAGACAAGCATTGAATTGCAGCTAATTGACCAATTTTGATATTTTGACTTGTATATTGGCACAAATTTCTAGACAAATTGCTGATTTGTAAACCTTGCTGAAAATCAATTTCTCTTCAAGAAAAGATTGTTGGGCTTCCTAGGTGAAAAATTATGTCTATTGTGCATGATTGTCTTTCTATGATCTTTACTGTTTCCGCTGCATTTATAGTTCAGATTTTTTGTGTGTAGTTATTCAATGATATTGGTAGTATTAGAAATACTGGTTGAAAATCATTATTAAGTAATTATCAGAGCAGAGAATTGTATTCTATTTCTACTGCACTTGCCATAGAATTTCAACATGGTTTCAGAGCTTTGTTGAAGATCAACCATTGATTTCAGCATCAGATTTTAGCATTCAGCGGCTTGTTCAGATTTCAAATCTCTTGTCAAGATGGTGCTCAGATTTCAGATCTCTTGTCAAGATAGTACCCAGTCTCAAAGTAGAAGATAAGTTGGATGGTGCTACAAATTTCAGATCTTGGAATACCGAGATACTCTTTGTCTTGATGAAAATGAGATTCAAAACTATGTTGAATAAAGTGTCTCAAAACCAGAGGGAGCCAAGGAGAAAGCCAAGCATAAGAAGAATGAAGCAAAGGCTAAGAGGATCTTAATAGATTCCATAAAGGACCACTTGATTCCACATGTCGCTGAGTTGAGGACTGCCAAAGAGATGTATGATGCCTTGGTGGGATTGTTCAAGAGCAAAAAGGGATTGTTCAAGAGCAAAAACACTAGCAGGAAGTTGGCCTTGAGGCATCAACTCCGTAGTACCATGATGTCTAGATCAGATTCAATTGCCACTTTTCTCATGAGAGTCTCCCAATTGAGAGATCAACTTAGAGCCACTGGAGATGCCATTGATAATGTAGAGCTTGTTACAGTGACACTTAATGGATTTCTTTTTTCATGGGATCCATTTGTATAGGGTATTTGAGCACAGGTTGAGTTGCTCAAGTTTGATCAACTTTGGAATGATTATGTCCAAGGGGAGGCCAAATTGTTGTCCAAGAACAGCTTGGAGAGACCTCATGATGATGAAACTCAAGCCCTTGCAACTCATGCAAAGAAAGGAAAAGGAAGGAGAAACTTTGATAAGAAGAATACAGGTGAAAGACCAACTCCAGTTCAAGATTAGAAGAAGAAGGATCTTTCAAATATCAAGTGCTTCAAGTGTCATACATTTGTTCATTGTGCCTCCTTGTGTCCTCGAAAGAAAAGGAAGGGTAAGCAGCATGCATTAACAGCCGATGTTGATGATGACGATGAGCATCTACCACAGAAGAAGTCAAAGGAATCTAAACTTGATAAGATTGCAGATGAACTTCGGAAGGAATATTTCTTTGTCTCTACTGTTACAGGGACTATTACCAATAGTAGTCATATTTGGTTGGTGGACAATGTCGTTTCTAGCATGACAGGTTCACGAGATTCTCTCACTGATTTGATAGAGAAGGATTCAACACTATAGGTGGAACTTAGAGATAATGCCAAATATGCAATGAGGGGAATTGGGGCAACATCGTTTCAACTGGAGTCCATCATTTCAGCTGGAGTCTAGAGATTCTCTGCACACGGGAGATGTATTGTTTGTACCAGGATTGAAGAGGAACTTGCTCTCTATTTCAGCGTTGGAGGATAGAGGTTACAAAGTTGCATTTGTTGATGGTCAAGTTCTTGTATGGCCTAAGGGTTCGAGCATAGACTTAGCAGGAGTGATTGGTGTTCAAGAGGGAGGACTATATAGATTGTTAGGAAGTCCAACTCAGGTCTTGGTACATGATAGTATTAGTTTATTTGAGTTATGCTAAGAAACCAGACTTGTCCTAAACCCTCTGCGTGTCCCAAAGCGGAAGAATCAAACACGATTCGATGGGACACGTGTCCTCCGATCATGTCTGGGGACCGAGTCCATCGTGTCCCGATTTTGGGACACGTTTCCCCTTGATTAGCGTGTCGCGCAGCCCATAAAGGTCGGTTTCGGGCCATTTCACCCTCACTTTTCACTCTCTCTTGATGTGGGTGTGTGGGAGCAAATAGCAAAGGGTTTGGGAGCATTTTGGAGGCGATTCAAGCAACAGGTAAATGCATTTTGTTTCTATTTTTTTTGCATTTTTATTACAACAGTTTGCAAATGTATTTGTTTTACAAGTTTGTGCATTTTTTCTTCTTTTTTACAACATTCATGACTCAATCAAGGGCAGGGAAGGGGCAAAAGAAGGGAAGAATATTCCCATTCGAGATGCCCCTCCTATTCCAATTTCATCAGGGTCTGCAAGTGTTCCCTCTATTGGAAGTGGGGTTGCAACAACAGCTTCAAATGTCGAGGGAATAATTAATTTAGAAAGACAACAAGCTCAAGAAAACAAATATCCCTTGTGGAAGTATGTCACAAGAGAGCAAGGGCCAGGACCCAAGTTGAAGCGATGAGGCAATGTTGTTTGGAAATGTAACTATTGCAACAATCATTTCATGAGCACTTATTACCGTGTGAAATCTCGCTTGTTGGCTTTACCAAGTTGTGGAATTGCAACATGTACACCAGTGTCTTTAGCTAAGAGGAAAGAAATGGAAAAACAGGCCAATGTTGGTATGGCAAAGGTGGATGCAACATCTAAAAAAACAAGAATGATGATCCCCTTCCATTGTTGAGGAAAAGCAGCAGCAAATTTCCATTTGAGAGTTTTGGTGGGGGACAAGCAGCAAAAATAAAGGCAGTGGCAATTGGTCCTGTTACCCTCCATTTTTTGGGTAATATCCCTAGAAAAAAAAATTTCTACACAATGGTCCTCAGCGGACAGCCCCTTGCAGCCATCAACTAGCTCATTGTGCCATTTCTCCGCCACTTGAGCCAGCCATGTGTTCTCTCGCCCATTTGCCATGATCGTATGTTTGAAGGTGAGCCTCCCCAAGCTAAAGGTATACCTTGTCATTTTGAAATTGAGTCTTGTAGTTTGCTTATCATGGACACTTTTGGGTATCGATTAATGGGGGGATTCGGAAAAATGAATGGGCTAGATCTGTGCTTCAATCCCCTAGGCCCCTTTTAGGACTTAACCTTAGATTCTAGTATCATGGGATCTCTTTTATTGATCACTTGGTTTCAGGCATGGTATTTCATGGAAAACCCCGATTTTGTTTGCGTGGTCCTGCTCCCTTTTCTACTTACATTACCCCCTTTCCATTCAATATTACCCCATCCATCACTTCTCCCATGTGGGTCCACATTCCTCCATCAGGTCCACATAGGGTCAGCTCACCCCTTCCCCTTGCCAACACCTTGGGTCATGGATTTAAATGAAGCCCGGAGGTTGAAACAACTAAAAGAAAGTCAAAAGCATATATGGCCACATTCAAGACAAAAGCATTTAACACGTGGGAAAAAGCCATTACATGAAGCTCTACACCATCATCATGGCCATCACCCCGGTTCCATTCTATGAACCTTCCTCATCATATGGGAACCCATAATTGTCCCAACCCCTGGTGGGCAATGAACCGCCCCACCTTAAAGGGGGAATTCACTGCTAAATCTTAGACATCATGTCCTAACCCCTTGAGCCCCGAGCAGTTAATCAAAGAAAATCATAAAAAGGAAAAAGGCATATAAAGAAGGGTGGAAAAATCAAGGTCAGGGCACTCCATCTACCACGATTGCTCCCTCCTACACCTTATAAACCCAAATGTGGGCTTCCCTCTTATTAGCTACCCCTATGCCCCAGCATGTGACCCAAGGTTGCCCCCTTTCATTCACTACCTCATTCATCTATCTGCCACATGCCACCACCTTTTGGCGGATGTACCTTAACTATATTATCCCCTTTAGAAGTAGAAACCACCTAATAGGGTACTTGGTTAACCCCATTGGGAGTTTAGGAGACATTGGCACACCCAAAGCTCACTATGGAAGGGAAGGCTATTATGAAGTCCCCACCTGTGGTCCATGATTAGGTAAGCTCATTCACACGATTTCTCTAATGACTTGTTGTATTGGAAGCCTAGCGGACGCATTGGATCTTATGCAAGATTGCAGATGGTTTCCATTTGGGGTTTGGTCTCCCTATATGAGGTCTAAATCCTCCATAGGGCTACATTGGCACATATAGCGTGACCATTGAGAGCCATGTGAAAATTCGGAAACCCGAATCCTATTGCAGCAACTAGAAATTATTCTCCTAATTGTTATTTTAATTCACAATTTATTTACTGTTTCCTACAGCAAATACTAAACAACTCACATTGCAACCTTCACAAATAAAATACTGCGGAAGAAAAATAATGTTGGAAGAATAGATGCACACACACACAAATACATAGTTATTTTTGGACTAAGTCCCTGGAAAAACCCAACTCAGGAAAGCCGGTGCAACAGCTGAGGCTTTTATCTATTATGCAGTAGTAAATTTGAGTACAAATCTATCGAAGCTCAAATCTAGCTTTCCATACAGAGAAATAATTGATAGGAGATCTAGTTAGAAAAGTCTCACTCCCACCAATGATCTTACAATGACCTTGGCTCAATATGAGCTGCCCCTTGTTGCCTCTGCGTCAGCCTATGCAAATCTACATCCCACAACTCGGACCAATGTCTCTCTTGCTAACTGATTAGTTGCTATCTGGAAAATTGATCCTCCTGGCCTCTGGGCTCCCACTCTGGCTTCTGGCACTGAATTTCGACTTCTCCTCAGCAAAATACAAATCTCCCTCTGAAGCTCTGCGCTGCCTCTCTGTGGCACTCACTACCTCTCTGCTATGCACTCACCAGAATGGAGAAACTTCCTTCTGGTCTTACTATCCCTGCCCCTCTCTCACTGCTTCGACTGCACTAAATCACCTCTGGCAATTGACTGTTCTACTATGGAGCTCGATTTCCCAGCAAAATCGAATTCCTAGTCTCTCAACTGTGTTCTCCAACCCCCATCGAGGTTCTTCTTATAATCTCTTGTTGAGACATCAACAACCAAGATTAAAACATAATCGATGGCTAAGATTAACTAGAATTCTATCCATGTCTTCTTCTAGAAGATTCTCACAATGACTTAATTAATACCCTTTGATTAATCAGTTTTCCTAATTTTAGACTTAAGCAACATTAAAAAAGATTAATTATTTTAATTAAGTCATCTCTAGGTGGACTTTCCAAGAACGATGTCTAGATTTTGGAGAATACATGTATTCTAGCCTTTCCACAAAGTTTCGTGGCTAGAACACATCCGATGCTACAAAAATCATCAAGCCATAGGCCTCCATAGCAACAGATTGCACTTCATGGGTCCCCAAAACCATTCAGAGATTGTTTGTGGTTCACTTATTGGACGAGGAGGATGCACCTGATCCATCATGCCCAATTGACCCCAGATCTACACCACGCACTTGGCAAATAATCCAGGACTTCTACGATGATGTGGCATCTCCTATATTGTCATCCTAGCCCTTGAGGGAAACCTACAAACATCTTCGACCTGTTTGGAGACCCATGAGGACACTTGTGTGCCCCCACAGTCATTCAGAGCACAACAGGTTATTACAAGGGGCCAACCCCTTGTCCACTACTTTTGAGGGTCATATTCTTCATTGTGACACCCATGGACCTCATTAGGCCTCTTAAAGGGCCCTGCGACATGCATAGATTATTATTTGTCCTATTGAGAGGCTTATATTTTCATTTGTGAGCTAGTTTCGTGGGCTTGTCAACAAAGTTATGTCATTTGCACATTATTTTATTTTTAGGGGCTAATGTAGGGTCATTAGCTAAATCGAACTCCTAATTGGTGTATAAATAGGAGTTAGTTGGATTCATTTGTATCATCACTTGACTTGGGATCTCTCTATCTTTAGAGAATTTCGCACTTTTTCCTTGGAGGACTATTTTGGATGATGGATGAATTTTGATCTATGGATTTGGGCTATTTCTATCTTGGAGCTTCTTATTTGCAAATGTGATGTTGGTTGGACATACTCTCTAACATTGTAAGTGCAAATTTAACGTTATTTTCTTGTTGCTGCATACATTTGAATTTTGCTATAATTAGGGCTAATTGCTGCATGTATGGAATGTGGAATTATTCTTTGTATGGGCCATTGTAAGATGAATGAAATCTCCTAGAGATGATGTTATCTTGATAATCTTGCACCATTTGTATGAAGTATAAATGCTTGAAAGTCACTTTTCTTCTCTTTCCCTTAACATTGGACGAAGTTGACTTTTGTAGCCTCCTTGAACAATCCTTGACTCCATATCCTCGAGTGAATTAGGCACTCGTCCCTCAAAAAGGGTGACCATTTTAACCCTCTTTTACCCCTTTCCCTTTCTCCCTAGGTCTAGCCTCATTAGGTCATCTAGGGTATCAATTTCCTAGGAAACTGGCCATAAGAAAACTTCAATCTCCTAGATACAACTGTGTTGGTGGGTTCCCTTGCTCTCCTCCAAATTTGAAGCAATTCTGAAGGTGGGATTTCCGAATACCTCAAGCCCTAGCTCTAGGATCAAGTTTTGCCTAGGTGTTCCCAAGGCTAGAACCTAGTAGGATCAATTTGACATCTTTGGAAGAAAATCCTTGTTCAGTCCTTTCCCCTCACCTTGGCTAAGTTAAGAACATCATTAGTTGCCTAATATCCATTCCTTAACCTGGGTTGGGTCCACTTGGTATCGTGTGGTCCCATTCTTCACCAAACCTATTTATCAAAGGCTACTCGAGAATCCAAGCTCTGAAAAGGACTTTAGAGATTTGAGAACCTTCTTCATAGGTCTTATCCTTCTACCTCAATTGTCCAACCTCATCCCCTTTCCCTAGAAGATCAAGTCCCTTGCTTAAAAGGCAAGCAAGCACTATCCTTCCAACTCTTCTGGAAAGGGAATCATTTGGCTCACTCCACACCTTCATTGATCACTACTTTATAAGTGATTTCCCAACTACCGGGTCTCCTCCCATCAGTGAAAATCTGTAAAGAGTAGGGAGTCTTAGTTGTGATGACAGTGGGCTAAGTCTCCATAGTTGTCGTTGACCTAGCAGTTGTCCTCATAGGAACCCCTTTAGGTCCCATGCTAGTTTGTGCGGTAACATTTTGGCGCTGTTTCCAGGGCGGAAAAAGGTCTACCTCCCTAGTGAATCATTGAGGAATTGATTCATTGACAACATTTATAAATATTCCTCTGGCGACTCCACTCATTGTCCAATCCCCTAGTTTACTTGAAGGCAACAACATTCCTCCTTTGACTAGGGTTGATGCGTAAATGAGAAAGTGATCTCCATCACTTGTTGGAACCTCCCTTTTCCTCAAATTTGAGAAAGTTAATGATCAATCTCTAGAAATTGAGCAACGATCCCAAGCAATTACCGGAAAAATTTAACCGATGGTTGCACAAATTCAAAGGGGATGTCACTTGGACTACCCATGGTTTTATTGAAGAATTCTACTGGCACTTGTCCCCTAGATTGATATTTGATGAAGATAGAATCATTATGCTTTTTGCCTTATCACTTGAGGGACAAGCAAGGGAATTGTATCTTAGCCTTCCCCCTAGGTGCATTAAGGACTCTGATATATTTTAGGAACTATTCATGAAAAGGTGGTCATGTAATGCCCAAGGGACTTTCAATATTGAAAAGTTCTACCAAATAACCAAGGGAAGGGAAGACGTGCGAGAATTCATTCAAAAGTTTGATAGGGTAGTCAAAGATATACTTGATTGATTGAGGCCATCTGACGCCAATATTCTTGACAAATTCAAAAAGGTTATGGGTGGCCATCTCACCTATGTGCTGAGGGATAAGAAACCATCCACCTTAGCCGAGGCTAAAGAAATGGAAATGGAAGTTGAAGAAAACTTGTGAATATCAAGGGTTGACATCAATGCCCACCCGAGAGCTAAATTTGAAACCAAGAAGGAGAAACCCAAAGATCAACACGAAGAAATTCTCCTCGCTATTCTCAAAAATATGGATAAATTCACCGAAGAAGCCAACACACATGACAAGCTTTTTATGAATAAGATCACCGCCTTGGAAAGGGCCCAAAAATCAAGATATACCCCTAAAGGAAAGTCTTTTCCCAAGAAGCAAAATGAAGAAGATAAACCTAGCTCTTCTCAAATCCCGAACACATTGGCCCCAACTAATGTTGTTGAGCCAAACTCTTCATTAGATGATGAGGAAAGTGAACAAGATGACAGTGAGGATGAGCAAACAAATGAGCAAGCCAATATTGTGGAAGTTGATGTCTTCAACATTTTGCTAGGAGGATCATACATGCATCCTCCCATTAGTTAGGTCGTCCTCAAAGAAGAAAAGGAAGAACTTATTCTTAATGTTAATAGCCAGGGAAGGTTCAAAGGGGTCCACTATTCCTGAAAAGAAAAGGACAAAGACCCATCACCTCCTAAAGAATCACCTAAGGAAGATCCCTTACCTAAGCAAGCCCCTCCTAAAGAATTTGTCCCCAAAATTCTTCCCACAAATAATCCTCCAACAAAAGTGTTAGGATATTCCGACACATAGGAAATAATTAAGTATAACTTGTTCTAGTGTATAGTTAGGTAAAGTGTGTTTCTTTAGTACGTACTTTTTGTAACTTACAATCTGACAATCACGATATGTCCTAAACATGAAGTGATGTGACGGTTCACTCTCTCCTCAGTATTACCGACACTTGATCCATGGCTTAACACACGATTGGTCCATGATCTCTATTTAAAGAGCATGGAGGGTCATTTGTTAGGTGACCGTTCATGAGATAAGCTTATGTAAATTTTCTTTCTTTTACATTAATAAATTGCCTAAAGTGGTTGTGTTGGCTTAAGTCGTGAATTGTTTCCCTCTTTGAGGGTTTTAACCACGTCAAGAATACTGGTGTATTGATCTGCAATCTGTTTGTGAGCGGTGTCCTTTGGTGTTCTATCTGAGGAACTTACCCTGTAAATGCCTACATGGTATCAGAGTTATTCGAGGGTCGCATCCATTGGTGATCCAAATCTGAAGCCAGTACAACTGCATCCGACTGTCGTTTCCTAGATCTACTGTTTCTGACTGCTTTTGAGTCAAGAGGACTGCTCTATTGTGTTAGGAGCATCTATTCCAGTGGGGAACCTCTTTCGTTTCACACGAAAACGTTTCTGGTAGCCCTAACTACGCCATTTTAAGGTCTGGAGTTATACAGTCTTTATTTGCAGTTATAGTTATTTATCTCTCTTTATTTCGGTTTATAGTCATTTATAATTTTTTATTACCGGATCTATACATTTCATTTCTGCGTATGCTCTTTGCCCCGCGACTCTGTGCATCTGGGCAAACCAGAAACAGAAAGAAAGGATTTTTCTCATGCCTATGCTCTTCTCCGTTGCGCCTTAGCATGATCTCGGAAAATCAAAAACACTGAGGAAAATATTTAATTTCCGGCAAAATCTGACTTTTTAAGCCATAAGGCTTGGATTGCTTTTGCTTGTTCGTTTTTGGGTTGTGTGGGTTTTTTTTGTTTTGTAGGCAAAAAGAGGTTTTTCAAGTAAGCACGCACTCCAAAGCTTCAGTGGGCGAAAAAGTAAAAAAAACAAAACAAAACCAAAAACCCGCTTCCTCCTTTCCAAAAATTACTAACCTTTTAAACTAGCTCACTTGGTCCAAAGTTACTTTATGAGAATAGAGGTCTTGGGTTCAAGTCTTTCTTTTTATTGAGTTATTTTTTCAAAAATCACATGTAACTTATGTTTTAAAGTTATTTTATGTAAAAGTGTTCTCATCCATTATAAAAAGTGAGTCACTTATAATTTTAAACTCTCTTTATCTTTTATTTAAGTTACAATTTAGTGGATAGTTCATAAAGTACCATTGTAAAAGTGACTAAACTTCATTTTATGGTTGGAGTTCAGGAAGTTGTCACTAAGGAGAGATAGGCTCTAATGCCTCCTTCCTTCTCCTATTGTGTCATCTTTGTACATCCTTCAATCATATCCCAAGTTGTTCTTAAGGGGGGATGTTAAGATATTCTGACACATAGGAAATAATTAAGTATAACTTGGTCTAATGTATAATTAGGTAAAGTGTGTTTCTTTAGTATGTACTTTTTGTAACTTACAATCTGACAGTCACGATATGTTCTAGACATGAAGTGATCCGACATTTCATTCTCTCCTCGGTATCACTGACACTTCATTCGTGGCTTAACACCCAATTGGTCCATGATCTCTATTTAAAGAGCATGGAGGGTCATTTGTTAGGTGACCGTTCATGACAAAAGCTTATGTAAATTTTCTTTCTTTTACATTAATAAATTGCCTGAAGTGGCCGTGTTGGCTCAGGTCGTACACTGTTTTCCTCTTTGAGGGTTTTAACCACGTCAAAAATATTGGTGTATTGATCTGCGATCTGTTTGTAAGCGGTGTCCTTTGGTGTTCTATCTAAGGAACTTACCCTGTAAATTCCTACAAAAAGTAAATCAAAAGAAAGATCCTCCTAGGAAAGAATACAAGAAGAAGGAAAAGTGGAAGGAAGTTAAACTTGACATAGACATAGGGGTTGTTGTAGGAAAGATGACTATACCCGTTCTCCTAAAGGAAGTTGTTAAGCTTCTCGAGCAAAAGCAACAACTTAAGACATCCCTTGGAATTCAAGATGAGGAAATACTTGAAAAATTGCAAAACATTCACATTCTCAATCGAAACCCAGGGCATAAACCCTTCTTGCTCACTTTGGCTATTAATGACCTCTTCCTACACAATTGTGCGTTAGATTCTGGTGCTTCCGCCAATATCATGCTTTTGACTATTATGAAGCATTGAAGCAATTGGGTCTCAACATCACTCGACCATATAAAAGGGTGTATGGTTTTAATTCCAAACATGTGGAAGTGGAAGGCATCATCAAAGATCCTAAAGTCTCTTTAGCTAGGAATCCTGATATATCCTTCCTCGTGGATGTTATTGTCATTGATATACTTTATGTGTGGGGGATGTTGTTATCCCGTGTGAAAATTTGGAAGACCCAAATTTCTATTGTGGCAACTAATTAAGTATCTTCTATTTGTTAAATTACTGAACAAATTATTTACTGCACCCTACAGCAAATACTGAAACTAATACATTGCAGCCTTCACCAATTAAATTAAATGCAGAAACAAGAAACTGAGCAACAAAGAAATACACAACACATGACACCGTTATTTTCGAACAAATGTCCCTGGAAAAACCCAGTGCGGGAAAACAGGTGCAGCCGCTGAGGGTTTTTATTATTAAGCAGTAGTTTTCTGAATACAATCTTTGGATGCCTTACTGGCTATCCAATACAGAGAATCTTACTAGCAGAAGATTAGTGAGAAATACCTAACACTATCACTAGCGATCTAAAACTGATCCAAGCCCTGGATGGCTGGCCCTACGCTGGCTCTGCGCAACTACTGCATTAGCCTACGTAGTTCTGCGTCAACCTCTTTGGGGACCTGCATCACCTCTTCTTGGATATCTTGTTGTCTGGAGCTTTGTTCCTCCATCTCTCCAGTCTCACACCCCGGCTTCTGGCCTCAGCGCTACTTCTGCGTGAGCTTACGTTGCCCACCACGGCCTCTACATGAGCTTACGCTGCCCACTGCGGCCTCTACGCTGCCTCTTCTAGATCTCTCTCTGCCTCCTCTGCGATGTATTCCCGAATCAGGAAACTCTCCAACCAGAACTATCCCTACCCCTCACTACAAGAAATAACTTCGATCTTCTCTCTAGCAACTGTTGCGTTGCCCTCTTTGAGAAATTTGATCTCTTGATCTCTCTCCAATGTGTTTTCCAAATGCCCATCTAAGTCCTTCTTATAATCCTCTAGTTGAGTAATCAACGGCCCAGATTAGATTCTAATCAATGGCTCAAATCATTTCGACTCGATCTTCATCTTCTTCTAGAAGTTTCACCCTCATTTTGAGGCTTAGAGCACATCCGATGCTGCCAGAAATCAACATCTCAGAAATGGGGAGCTACCGTTGGGGGGCATGTTCAAATGGATTTATCATACGCAACCATTCCCCAATCCGTTGGCACCCCTTTTATCCTTTATAGGGAACCTGCTTATTCGCCGCATGTGATCAAGCCTGGAGCATATTATGGAAAATGTTAAAGCGAGAGACCTTCCCATATTCTCCCTACCCAGGAAATTCGAATCCTCAAGCGACCAATCTCTCAAGCAAGCAAGAAATGGAAGCCTAGGAAAAAATATAGGGTTGGGGACCTAGTCTTGGTAGATAAGGACCCTGTACTCGTCAGGATTCATGGAAAGGTTGGAGGTGACTATTACTACATTGCTAAACTTAACGATAAACTTTGGCCTGAGCCGGTCAAATTAAGTCGTATCACCTCCTTCCTTGAGACTTGACATTGTACTATATGCATGGTAGGGTAGGATGCATTGCACGTTGATTTTTGCATTAGAAATAGCATCATATGATATTTCTCATGGTAAATTAGTTGCGCTTAGATTAAAATCTACATATATTTATATTTTTGTCGATTTTATGGCTTAACATATTAGCATGTGCGATCATGAGATGTCGCGAAAGCATGTTGCCTCGTGTTTTTTCCATCCGTTATATGTGCAGGTGACAAGTTTGCGATAACCAAGCGATTGTTGGACTTCTCATGACCCCCACTTCGAGTAGATTTACCCACTTCTTCAAGAGATCACCTCCCAGTTGGAGCCAAATGTTACCCACCATTTTGTGGGTAATATCCCTAGGAGAAAAAAATTCTCAACAATAGTTCTCAACCAACAGCCAGTAGCCCCTTGCAGCCATCAACTATCTCATTGTACCATCTCTCTGCCACCTCAGCCAGCGATGTGATCCCTCACCCATCTGCCATTATCATATGCTTGAACGTGGACCTCATGAAGCTAAAGGTATGCCTTGTCATTTTGAAATTGAGTCTTGTAGTTTGCTTACCATGGAAACTTCTGGGTATGAATTAATGGGGGGACTCGGTAGAAAGAATGGGCTAGGTTTGTGTTTCTGTCCCCTAGGCCACTTTTAGGACTTAACCTTGAATTCTAGTCTCGTGGGGTCTCTTTTACTAACCACTTGGTTTTAGGGATGGTATTTCATATGAAACCCCGATTTTGGTTGCGTGGTCCTGTTCCCTTTATCTGCTTACATTACCCCCTTTCCATTCATTATTACCCCATTCATCACTTCTCCCACCTGGGTCCACATTCCTCCATCCGGTCCACATAGGGTCAGCTCACCCCTTCCCCATGCCCACACCTTGGGTCATGGCTTGGAATGAAGCCCGAAGGTTGATGTAGCTAAAAGAAATTCAAAAGCATATATGGCCACATTCAACAGGAAAAGTACCACAAAATGCAAAAAGATGGTCGAGACAAAAGCATTTAGCACGTGGGCAAAAGCCATTCCATGAAGCTCTACCCCATCATCATGGCCATCACCCTGGTTCCAACAAGTTCTATGAACCTTCCTCATCATATAGGAACCCATGATTGTCCCAACCCCTAGTGGGAAATGAACCGCCCCTCCTTAAAGTGGGGAATTCACTGTTATATCTTATATGTCATGCCCTAACCCCTTGAGCCCCGAGTAGTTAATCAAAGAAAATCATAAAAAGGCATATAAAGAAGGGAGGAAAAATCAAGGTCAGGGCACCTCATGTAACATGATTGCTCCCTTCTACACCTTATAAACCAAGTGTGGGCTTCCCTCTTATCAGCTACCCCTATGACCCAGCATGTGACCCGGGGCTGACCCCTTTCATTCCTTACCACATTCACCTATCTGCCACATGCCACCACATTTTGATAGATGTACCTTGACTATATTATCCCCTTTAGAAGCAGAAACCACCTAATAGGGTACTTGGTTAACCCCACTGGGATTTTAGGAGACAATGGCACACCCAAAGCCCATTATGGAAGGGCAGGCCATTATAAAGTCCCCACATGTGGTCCATGATTAGCTAAGTTGATTCACTCGATTTCGCTAATGACTTGTTGTATTGGAAGCCTAGGGGACGTATTGGATCTTATGCAAGATTGCATATGGTTTCCATTTGGGGTTTGGTCTCCCTACATGGAATCCTAATCCTCCAAAGGGCTACATTAGCACATATAGGATGAGCGTTGAGTGCCATGGGCCTCCATAGTTACAGATTGCACTTCATGGATCCCCACAGCCATTCAGAGATTGCTCGTGGTTCACTTATTGGACGAGGACGATGCACCTGATCCATCATGCCCAATTGACCCCAAATCTACACCACACACTTGGCAAATGATCCAAGACTTCTACGATGATGTGGCATCTCCTATATTGTTATCCTAGCCCTTGAGGGTAACCTATAGGTATCTTCAACTTGTTTGGAAACCCATGAGAACACTTGTGTACCTCCACAATCATTCGGAGCACCACACGTTACTAGAAGGGGCCAACCCCTTGTCCATTGTTTTGAGGGTCTTATTCTTCATTGTGGCACCCATGGACCTCATCAGGGCTCTTAGAGGGCCCTACGACATGCATAGATTATTATTTGTCCTCTTGAGAGGCTTATCTTTTCATTTGTGAGCTAGTTTGGTGGGCTTGTCACCAAAGTTATGTCATTTGCACATTATTTTATTTTTAGGAACTAATGTAGGCTCATTAGCTAAATCGAACTCCTAATTGGTGTACCAATAGGAGTTAGTTGGATTCATTTGTATCATCACTTGACTTGGGATCTCTCTATCTTTAGATAATTTCGCACTTTTTCCTTGGAGGACTATTTTGGATGATGGATGAATTTTGATCTATGGATTTGGGCTAATTCTATCTTGGAGCTTCTTATTTGCAAACGTGATGTTGGTTGGATATACTCTAACATTGTAAGTGCAAATTTAACATTATTTTCTTGTTGCTACATACATTTGAATTTCGCTATAATTAGGGCTAATTGTTGCATGTATGGAATGTGGAATTATGTGTCTATTTAGCTTATTCTTTGTATGGGCCATTGTTAGATGAATGAAATCTCCTAGAGATCATGTTATCTTGATAATATTGCACCATTTGTATGAAGTATAAATGCTTCAAAGTCACTTTTCTTCTCTTTCCCCTAACATTGGACGAAGTTGACTTTTGGAGCCTCCTCGAACAATCCTTGACTCCATATCCCCAAGTGAATTAGGCACTAGTCCCTCAAAAAGGGTGATCATTTTAACACTCTTTTTACCCCTTTCCCTTTCTCCCTAGGTCTAGCCTCATTAGGTCATATAGGGCATCAATTTCCCGGGAAACTAGCCACAAGAAAACTTCAATCTCCTAGATACAACTGCGTTGGTTGGTTCCCTTGCTCTCCTCCAAATTTGAAGCAATTTTGACAGTGGGATTTCCGAATACCTCAAGCCCTAGCGCTAGGGTCAAGTTTTGCCTAGGTGTTCCCAACGCTATAACCTAGTAGGATCAATTTGACATCTTTGGAAGAAAATCCTTGTTTGGTCCTTTCCCCTCACCTTGGCCAGGTTAAGAACATCATTGGTTGCCTAATATCCATCCCTTAACCTGGGTTGAGTCCACTTGGCCTCGTGTGGTCCCATTCTTCACCAAAGCCTATTTATCAAAGGCTACTCGAGAATCCAAGCTCTCAAAAGGATTTTAGGGATTTGAGAACCTTCTTCATAGGTCTTATCCTTCTACCTCAACCCTCCAATCCTCATCCCCTTTCCCTAGAATATCAAGTCCCTTGCTTAAAAGACAAGAAAGCATTATCCTTCAGACTCTTCTGGAAAGGGAATCATTTGGGTCACTCCACACCTTCATTGATCTACACTTTATAAGTGATTTCCCAACTATCGGGTCTCCTCCCATCGGTGAAAGTCTATAAAGAGTAGGGAGTCTTAACTATGGTGACAGTGGATTAAGTCTCCATAGTTGCCCTTGACCTAGTAGTTGCCCTCATGGAAACCCCTTTGGGTCCCATGCTAGTTTGTGTGGTAACAGGTCCAATGGACAAGATTTTTCAGAAAGAGAAATGGGAAGAGCTTGATCTCACCATTGCATTCTTTTTCTATCAGAACTTCATATCCTTTAATGTTGCACGCTCACCTTTATTTATTGAGATGTGTCGAGCTCTAACTCAAGGGGCTCCATCAAGGTATGTGCCTCTTGGGTCAGAGAAGCTTAGAACCACATTGTTGACTAAGGCAAAGAAAGAGGTGGACAAAATGCTTGAGCCTATTAAATCAGCATGGCCAACATCTGGGGTTAGTATTGTTTCTGATGGATGGACAGATCTAGCACGCCACCCACTCATCAACTTCATGGTGTCTTCCTTGAATGGTCTAGTTTTCTTGAAATCAATGGATGCACTTGGACAATACAAGGATGCACAATATATGGGTGAGTTGTTCATTAAAGTTATTGAAGATGTAGGTGTTGATTCTTGTGTGCAAATCATTACAGATAATGCACCTGTTTGCAAGGTTGCTAGCATGATTGTGGAAGCTAAATATCCACAAGTATTTTGGACATCTTGCATTGTCCATTCCTTGAATTTAGCACTTAAATCTATTGCTTCTGATGTGCTTTGGATTGGAAGTATTATTGAGGATGCACGGCATATCCGCAACTTTGTACAAAATCATACAAATGCCCTCACAATCTACAAAGAGTACACCAATCTATCATTGTTGAAGATTGCAGATACACGATTTGCCTCTTCATTCATCACGTTGAAGAGGTTGAGGGAGGTCAAGACCGCTCTTGGGGCCATGGTTATTTCAGAGTTTTGGTCTTTTTGGAGAAAGACAAATCAAGCAACCTCAAAAAGAGTGAAGGACACAATGTTAGATGATGCTTGGTGGGAGAGGGTAGATCTACTTATTAAGAGCATGGACCCTATCATTTCTTGGCTAGAATTTGCAGATACAAACCAACCCATCCTAGGAGAGGTTTATGAGGGATGGGATCCCATGATTGACTCTGTAAGGAGCATTGTTTGACAGAGTGAATGCCCCGAGTATGAGAAATCATTAGAGGCTTTCTTCACCACCATACAGGATATTCTTGTCAACATATGGGACAAGAATTGGACACCTTTGCATTGTTTGGCTCACTCATTAAGCCCAAAATACCAGTGATGATAATATCGGCAAGATATCGCCGAATATCAGAAATATCGCGATATTTTTGGCGAGCTGAAATATCGCCGAGAAAATATTTCGATATTTTTGGCTCCCAGAAATATCACAATATTTCCAAGATATCGTTGATATCTCGGCAAAATGTCGCGAGACGACATAAAATATCGCCGAGCGTGTTATGCCGTGGCTAGAAAAAGGGAAAATCATTTTTTTCTTCATTTCTATTTTTGAGTGTTGGAGAAGGAAGGGGAAGAGTTTTGTGGTGGTTGTCAAGGAGGGTTTGAGGATCAAACAACGATTATCACCACCAACTAAGCTTTTTTTGTGGATCAAAGATTGAAGAACAGTGAGACAAACTTCATTTCTTCCATTAACAAGTATGTTCTTAAAAACCCCTATGTTAATGATTTTTTCATAGATTTAGGGTTATGCTTGCTTGCCTCCTTGCCTACCAACATTTTGTTTCTTTGATTTTTTCCATTTGCTATGATTTTCATGCCCATGAGCCAATGCAAGGGTTTTCTCCATATTTGGACAGCAAGCTTCATTTTTTTTTCAACTTTCTTATGCACCGTCTTACTGCCATTTTTCATTCACATTGCAAAATACAAATAATGTAGTAATTTTTTTTAAATGAGGTGCTTATTACTTATTATTTTTTGTGTTGGGGGGTTTAATGCCAATTTTTTGTTTTTTTGTGCCCTAGGTTTGAATTAGTTCACTACAAATGTCAAATATGCCAAAAGCATTGGACCCATTTTGGGAGTATGGGGACATTGTTGGTGGGGCAAATCGGGCATATATATCATGCAAATTGCGTGGGACCAAGATGTCAGGAGGGGTTACAACAATTGAAATACCATCTGGCTAGACTCCCTGCACATGATGCAGATATAATGCCTTGTATGGTTTCTAGTGCAGAGGTTATACAAAAAGCTCTTGAAGCAATTGCTGAACAAGACAGAAAGAAAGCTGCTAGGGAGAGGCCAATGGTCTCAAATATATAGCTGCTAGTTTTATTTGTTTTGATAAGTTTATAACTCATGATGATGAAATACTTTTAAAGTTTTATATATGTGATGTTATTTTGTTCGAGTCCTTGATTGGACAATTATCAAGGATCAACAAGATATGTGATGTTATTTTGTTTGAGTCCTTGATTGGACAATTATTAGGGATCAGCAGGGTTTGGTATCGCCTTTGAAGTTTGATGTCTCATTTCTATCTGACATCGTATATATCAATGCTTTCTTCATATTTATGTGCCAATGTGTTTAGTTCATGTTGTTATTGCTTTATATGTTTAGAAATCTGAAAAAAAAAAAAAAAAAAAAAAAAAAAAAAATGAATATATTATGCATTTTTTAAGCTTGCCGATATTTGTTGATATTTTGCCGATATTTTCGTTGATATTGCCGATAAGATGTTTTATGGACCCTCACCGATATTTTTCCGATACCGATATTTTCAACACTGCAAAATACTACAGCCATGAGTCGCTGAATGGTGGACCTTCCCGTAGATTCCATTCTCACATGGAAGGTGAAATTTCACAGGGGAGGCAGGACGCATTGAGGCGGATTTTTCAGGATAGCGCATCCCTTGATAAGGTGGACGATGCCTTTGCATAGTTTTCCACTGGCACTGGTCGATTTGCAGGATATGATGTGATTAGAGACAGGGGGCTAAGAAGCCCTATTCTTGGTGGTCAACTCATGGGGTAACAAGCCCTCCTCAATAGCAGTTAGCCATGAGGCTCCTCTCTCAGGTGACTTCATCCTCTTGTTGCGAGAGGAATTTAAGCACATATGGGAATTTGTATAGTGTCAAGATGAGCAGGGTTGAGTAGTCCAGGGCAGAGACAATGGTGTATGTGCATAGCGACCTTCGTCTTATTTACAGGCAGAGGGATAAGTGGCTGAAGGGAAAGACAAAGACATGGGATGTCTTTCTGAATGATATGGGTTTGGACAACAGTGTTGAGTTGGCATTGGCCAACTTAGATCTTAATGAGCCAGTGCTAAATCCTGTCACTTTCGATGATGGCGATACTGTTGAGGGGTCATCCTCCACACTAGCAAATGCAAAGATGACACTGGATACAGAGGAGGAGGATGCAATGGAGGAGAGCAATGGTGACCATGATGATGACAGTGATGTTGATTTTGATGATGATGATTGATGACTCATGAGCTACCTACTACCTTGTACTTGTAGTTGTTTTCATTTTGTATTTTTTATTTCTATTTGCCATTGGCATTGCTATTACCTATGTAGCACATTTTGATTTTGATGACTTTTATGAGAAAACTAGAGTTTCTTGTGGTTCTCGTATTGGATCATTGATGAATCTGTCACAATTGTATTTGTATGCATAATGTTACTTTGTAAAACTGACATCTAGATGAACATCTATGTTTGAATCAATGAATTTGTATCATGAATAAGAATTTGTGTAAGAAATACCTAATTTTAATATATATATATATATATATATATATATATAACATGTCCAGTTATGGGGGGTCAACGTGCCAGTGTCGAACACTCAAATCCTTGTGTCCTGTGTATTCCATGTCCCCGTGTCAGGTGACTTAGGGAAGAAGCATTTACAGGTAAGAAGCCAAGTGTGAATCATCTTCGAATATTTGGGTGTCCTGTGTATATACATATACCCAAGGACATGAGAAATAAGTTGGATCCTATCAGTCTAAAGGGCATCTTTGTTGGGTATAGTGCTTCATCTAAGGCATACAAAATCTATATTAAGGAGGATCGTCGAATTGAAGCAAGGATGTCATCTTTGATGAAAGTATATCTTTCAAGAAATCAAAGGATGTTCCAATCGACTCTAATGAAGAAGAGATACCTATCTTTGAGGATATCTGAAGGGACAATGATAGTAAACATCAAACATCTACTCAAGAAGATGTTGAAGGACCAAGTGACCCTGTGCAACAAGTAATTGTTCTAGAAAATCGAAAGAGGCCTCCTTAGTTGAAAGTTATTCTACAAGAAGCAGAAGAACACACAGCTAAGGGGACCTTTAGAGAAAGCAAAAGACCGAAGATGTATTTTGGGTATGCTGCATACATGAAAAATCCCATTGAAGTGGAACCTTCCTCCTATGAAGATGCAGCTAAACATCAACAGTGGATGAATGCAATGCAGGTAAAATACTAGTCAATCATGAAGACCGATGTCTGGGAGATTCTCCCAAGGCCAAGTGACAAATCTATAGTCACTGCAAAATGGATTTACAAGATTAAGCACGTTGAGGATGGGAGCATTGATAAATACAAAGAAAGTTTTGTAGCAAGAGACTTCTCACATAAAGAAAGTATTGATTATGAAGAAACTTTTGCTCCTAAAGCTAGATATACAAGATTAAGATCGCTTGTTTCTTTGGTAGCTCCTATGGGATGGAACATCCATCAAATGGATGTTAAGACAACTTTTCTGAATGGGACCATTGATGAAAAGGTTTACATTGAGCAACCTCAAGGATTTGAAATAAATCAGAGGGAGACTCATGTCTACAGGTTGAAGAAAGCTCTATATGGCTTAAAGCAAGCACTTAGAGCTTGGTATGAAAGAATGGATGCATACCTATTGAGGCTTGGTTTTACCAAGAGTTTTGCAAATCCTAACCTATACATCAGGGTGGTCCAAGGTGAACCAGTCATCATACTCTTGTATGTGGATGATCTACTTGTCACAGGTGTAGAGCATCGAATTCAAGAATGCAAGAAGCAGTTAGCAACCGAGTTTGATATGAAGGATCTTGGGATTATGCATTACTACTTGGGACTAGAAGTTTGGCATAAGCCAAGTGAAATATATCTTGGTCAAGGTAAATATGTGATCAAGATTCTTCAAAAATTTGGCATGATGGATAGCAAGCCTATAATGACTCCTATGATTACCAATCTAAAGAAGTTGAGGATTTCAGATTCTAGTTTGATGGATCCTACTTGCTTCAGATAGTTGATTGGTTCCTTAATGTATCTAGTAAATAAAAGACCTGACATTTGTTTTGCAGTAAATGTTCTCAGTCAGTTTTAGATAGAGCCAAAACATGATCATTGGATTTCTGTAACAACCCAAAATTGAATATACAACTAATTATATCAATTATGGAATTAATAATGATCACACAAATTATTCAACAAATTAGCATAGAAATTTCGAAAAACACGAGTAGAGACAACTTACCTATAGCAACAATATTCCTTATTCAGAGTGAACGTTATTTGAATCCCGCTAACCGCAACAACATTTTTGGGGACGGCTCTCCACCCAACCATAGGCTCAATAGCACATAATCTTTCTACCACTAGTCACCCCCGAGCCCTCAATCAACGTACTACTGCTAAGGAATCCTTTATCTCACAACACTTTTCTCCCAAGAGAATGGATGAATCTCATCCTCCTCATTGTCCATTAAATAGACCAAAAATTGGAAAGGGGTCCGCATGCAAATGTCCCATGTGTCAACATGCAACTTTTATTTCTTTATTTTAAGTTTTACTTGATTTAATATTTCTCTTAATTTAACTCTTTCCTATTTTATTCCTTTTTACTTTTTGTTAATTTACTTATTCTTACTATTTGTATAGTTTACTTTTATATATAGTTATTTAGAATTCCAATTTATTATTTACTATTTTATTTATTTATTATTATATTCTCTTTATTATTTATTATTTATTTACTATTATTATCTTTTTCTATTATTTACTATTATTATCTTTTCTTTATTATTTATTAATTATTTGCTTATATTTTAATATTATATTCTTTTTATTATTATTAGGGGCATAACAATTGCAACCAAGCATATCCTAAGATATTTTCATGGAACCATACATCACTGCCTCCAGTATACTAGTAATGAAATCCAACTCATTGGATATACAAATTCAAATTGGGGCACAATAAGTGGATGCTTCAGCCTAGGATCTTCCATGGTCTCATGGATGAGCAGAAAGCAGGATATTGTTGCTTTGAGTAGTGTTGAAGTTGAATATGTTGTTGCAAGCAAAGTCTATTTGGAAGTAGTTTGGCTCAGGAAGTTACTATCAAATTTGTTTGAAGGACCGTTTACCCCTACATGGATACATTGTGATAATGAAAGTTGCATAAGATTAACGGAAGACCCAATGTTTCGTGCTAGGATGAAGCATATAAATAATAAGTACCATTATGTCAGAAGCTTGGTATGAGATGTGGTTGTAGAGCAAAACTATCTACCTACATATGAACAAAGAGCAGATATTCTGACTAAAGCATTACCAAACAAAAAGTTTGAGTCCCTGAGAGGTAAGCTTGGTTTGGTGGACAACTCCTCCCCAATTGAGAGGGAGTGATGTTGGATAGTTCTTGTCTTTATGGGTCATGCACTAGACCAAGACAAACAGTTGTAAGTCTTAGTGAAGGCCATAAAGAAAGAATGGAGGCTGGAGGATTGGATAGGCATTTGATATTGGAACATATGGATTGTAGAATCCAGGAAAAGAAGTTGTTGACCGATACTCTTTGAGGATGAGGTAGGGCCTATAAGATAAGAGTAGTCGAAGAGGATTGATATTCTTTGAGGATTCAGGATTGGAAATCCAAGATAAAAATAGTCCTAAAAGGACATATCCTGTGAACATCCAGATGGGGTATGTTCCTTAGAGGTAGTGTGGCAGCTCACGTAAAGCCTCCCAACATAATGCTCTCGAACAGACGAGCTTGTCTAGTTAAGGCCTTCAAAGACAATGTTGGTAATGGTATAAATGTTTGGCACAGATGGTTTATCAATCCAACTCTTCTTATGAGAATGCTTCAAGGATGAGATTCCTTGTACCATGTGATGGGATTATGAATACCTCCCTAGTTAAGAGGGAGTGTTGGAAATTGTAACTAGGTTCGGTCTTCATAATGACCTATTTGTAATCATGACATTGTATACTTCTTATAAAAAAATAGCAAAAAAATTATTTTTATGTAAAGCATGGGTTTCATGCTCAAGTCTAGGTCAAAAGCATGTTCTTTGTGCTTCTAGGTCTTTCTAGGACAAAGAAGAATTTATGTCATGTATTATAGTCCCATTTGGACTCATTGTAACAAAAGAAAATATTTATTTTGTCAAGAAAAAGCCATTTATTCCTCCAAGACCAAGTCGACCTAAGGGAGGGCTATTCGATCCCTCAACAAGGCTATAAATACAAGGAGGTCGACCTCATTTGGCACACTCACTCATCATCAAGTTCAATCTGCAATAGCAAAGGAGAAGAAGAGCTAAAAGGATGAAGAAAGGAAGAAAAGAAGTTGAAGTTTCTTGGGGACATCTCTCTTTGTCTCTCTCTCTTGCTTGACACTTGCAGAGTTAGGGTTTTGTTACTGCCTGTTGTAGGAGGCTGAAATTATAGGGCCGAAATTTTGAAGTGCATTTGCAAGGCCAAAAATCTGGGGCAAAGTTGCAGTAGGTCGAAGTTTGGAAGTTGCCATGAAGAAGACCTTGCTAGGGGGTTGACTTGGTGATGGGGTGGATCTTGGGCTTTGGTCTTTAGGTATTGGAAGTCTCATTGTAAAAATATTCTATAAGAAGAGAAGCATTCTTTTTGGGTTTTCCCCTTGGAGGGGTTTTACAGTTTACCCAAGCTTGGGAGCCTATATCTTGTGTACTGTCTTGTTGTGATCTTCATTGTTTTGGTAAATGCTTGATCAACAAGAACTAATAAAAGGCCAACATCAAGTTAAGGAAAATCATCTATAATACACAGGTCTTCTGATTTTCCAACAACTGTATCTACTATATATATGCAGACCCTTTCATGACCATCACCATGACCTAAAGAACAAAGATTATATGTACCTCTTTTGAATTTTACTTGTCCTTTGACTTGTCTTCAACTATCACGAGTCAACTTCCTTCAACAAAGGTGCCTTAACTTTTCCAACTATATAACCTTTGTTGGGTTGCTAGCTTCATCATCAGTTGATATATATATTGGTTGTTTCGTATATTCGTTGTGCAAAGATTAGCTTCAAGTACTTCAAGTTTAGTGATAATCTTGGTTTCTTTTTCAAAGTTTTGGTTCCTTCTACACAAGTTGACTTCATGGAGAAATTCATCGTTCCTATATATATAGAAACAAGATCTCATAACTGCTTGAGAGCATTGCCATATACTGTAGTTGTACATTATAGATGAGAGTGTTGGAAATAACACTGAAAGGGGGGGTGAATCAGTGTTATCAAATTCTTTTCAATATACCTTCCTGATTTATACTTTAATTTATTCTTCAGATATTGATCATTAACTTGTATGTTAGAACCATATAAAAATGAGCAAGAACAAGGAAAAACAGATAGTCACACCAAGGAACACCAGATATAAGGTGGAAACCCAATGTGGGTGAAAACCACCTGTTGCAATATGTCTCTATTTTCTTTCAATTAGAAACTTCTTTTACAATGATTTTGTACTGGTGTAGTCCTTTACCAGTACGCAGGCTGCAACCTGCAGAGAGCTACAACTCTCTCTCGTTTTCCAGTCTCTCCTGGAAGGGAGCTACAACCCCCTTTGCTCTTTTACTTCTTTAAGGACCACGTTTCATTAATTTTCAAACTGGATCCAAGAAGATCAAATAATCATCAAGTACATGCAAATCACCCAATCTCCTTATACAATCAACCAATGAATCACCCAACTTCTCAGAATGCTGTAAACAGAAAAGTAATACCAGAAATCTAAACCCAGAACTCTGCAGCAATAGATAAAAGACAGCCAACAAATGTTTCAAGATAGGTCCGCAACTTCACCAATAGAGGCCTGCGAATACCCGCAGCTCTTCTATGTCTAAACTGCGCAGATCCGCACCTGGTCGATCTTCTGCTCTGCGTATCTCCGCACCACTCGTTCTGCTGCCCTGCGTACCTCTGCTCAGATCTGCACCTTCACTGTCTGCCTGACAGTGTACCTCCGCAACTGGTTCTTCTGTTTCCCTGCGTACCTCCACACTGTGCCTTCTTCTGCGCTGCGTACCTCGCACTGCGCCTTCTGCTGCACTGCGTACCCCCGCACTGTGTCTTCTCCTGCACTGCATACCCCCGCACTCACGCCGTGAATCGCCTGCGAACCTCTGATTAGGGCCAAATTAACAGTCCTCCAATGTGCCACAAACAGTCAGATCCACAGATCTGATCATGCGCCCGAGAGATCACGACTTATCAATAGATTCGCCTTAAGTTTTCTCCTTGATTTAGATCTAGCTTTTTAAAAACCAATCACCCAAAATTTCAGATCTTAAGATATTCAAATTTCACAAGTGTCTAGCCAAGTGATCTCCTTCCCTTTTTATAGTCAATCCCTTATTCACACCATGGGACAAAACCATCAAAAACCAATACAAGGGATCCAAACCGGGGTTCAACAATTTAGATCCTATACCACGGGCCAAAACCATAGGATCATGAACGACGGGCTAAATACCAAGGGCCAAACATAAGAAACCCCACGTGAGCGCGCTTCTCTGCATTGGAGTGAGTGAACTGGGGGACCGCACCTTATGAACGGAGAACCTGCGGGTATGTCCGCACTTCCTGGACGGCGAACCTGCGGGTCCGCACCTTTTGAATGATGCACCTGCGAACCTCTTATTTTCCATCATTTTGAGAGCCTGAACAGAGTTTTGCCAATTGAGTGAGTTGCCATCAAGTACAACACCTGTACCAAAGAGCCAAACCAGAAACATAATGCCAACAGAGAGTACATCTAGTTATTGAGAGAACTTTCTGCTATACGACAATGCTACTGGATAATGCCATATTTCATTAGATCAATCAATGTCACTGTTTCTCTTTAGTTCAAATCGTTGTCATATAGAATTATGTCTCATCGTCAAGGATATTGATAAGCAACAGGGCCATTGTCAAGTCTTCAGAAACGCTAAGTATTCGTCCCACAAAACCATGAATTATACTAGCGAGTGAGTCACAAACGTTAGAACTATGTCAAATGATGTTATTGTGCATAAGAACGAAAGCATTATTGTAGTGATGCCTCTGTTATATAAATGTGATGCATCGTGTATATCTTATAGCCAATGGAGTGATGTCACCATAAGTGTTTCAGGCTCAATGGTTAAACAACTGAGTTGCAATATAGTCAAGCCATATAACAATGTAATCCATTATAGCGAAATTCGTCACAAGGAATATGCGATCACGTCACAGATGTGAGTATCAAGGCACAATTAAATGCTAATTACTCAGTTATGGTGTAGTGCCTTTGATATGCAAGCCCCACTATAGAATACATAAAAGATTCGAACAAGCAAACCACAAGAACGAGTCATCGAACCATACATATAAAATACATGCCACCAATCATTGTATAAATACAATTCCAATTCATTGTATGAGAAATATTAATCCACTATAAAAATGTGATGCCACTCCACACCGCAGAATGTGAGCCTTAGCACAGAGATTATTGAGCCATATCTATAAATCATAGATGCGAGTTGTAGAGTAATAGTGCAAGGCACAGAACCGAGCCTCAAGGCGAGCACTATATAGCGAACCTCAGAGTATATGATTTATACGCATATAATCCATAGAGTTGATGTGAGCTATTTGCAATTCATCACAGATCATTGTCACCATACACGAGTTATGGAGTGAGTCATGGTCATCATATGCAAGTCTCTATTGAGCCAGGGAGACATAGATTTGAACCTACATAACAGCTATAATGCCATAGAGTATGACATGCCACAGAAAAACCAACAAAACAATATTGATGCCAATAATACAAGCCAAACTGTAATATGACCACTAGTGTATAGAGCAATCCACAAAGCCACAATTAAATCCATAAATAGGACAAGCCACAACGAACTATAAGAGCGAGCCTCCAATAACAAAATATGTGAATCATCACAGTCACATATGCAAGTTCCAGTTGCATTTACACAATAATGTAGCGAGCCATTATAGTCATAATGATAGTCAGGGTGTAAGAGTGTTAAAGAGAGAGTCCATACAGGTTGCTAGAATTTTTATTTTGTGGAAAAACCTGTGAACAGTTTTGAAACCAACGTTTCAGACTAGCTTAGTGAGTCCATCATCAGGGCAATGGGATTTGTATTTTGAGAAGAGAGAGCGTGACATTATGGAGCTTATTAATAGTTAATTGAAAAATTTTGATGTCTTCTTTTATTGTCGGCTTACAAATGACTAACTAATTAATAATTATTTTATTTATTTATTTATTTATTTATATTATTATTATTATTATTTATTTATTTATTTATTAATTATTTTTTAAGATTTCTAGCTCTAGAAATTCTCATCTTCTCAAAATTTAGAGCATTGTTCATTATGTCCCTTCCATGGTGGGACTTAATGGTGTTAAAGAGAGAGTCCATACAGGTTGCTAGAATTTTTATTTTTGTGGAAAAACCTGTGAACAGTTTTGAAACCAACGTTTCGGACTAGCTTAGTGAGTCCATCATCAGGGCAATGGGATTTGTATTTTGAGAAGAGAGAGCGTGAAATTATGGAGCTTATTAATAGTTAATTGAAAATTTATTTATTTATTATTTTTTAAGATTTCTAGCTCTAGAAGTTCTCATCTTCTCAAAATTTAGAGCATTGTTCATTATGTCCCTTCCATGGTGGGACTTAATGGTGTTAAAGAGAGACTCCATACAGGTTGCTAGAATTTTTATTTTTGTGGAAAAACCTGTGAACAGTTTTGAAACCAACGTTTCGGACTAGCTTAGTGAGTCCATCATCAGGGCAATGGGATTTGTATTTTGAGAAGAGAGAGCGTGAAATTATGGAGCTTATTAATAGATAATTGAAAAATTATTTATTTATTTATTTATTATTTTTTAAGATTTCTAGCTCTGGAAATTCTCATCTTCTCAAAATTTAGAGCATTGTTCATTATGTCCCTTCCATGGTGGGACTTAATGGTGTTAAAGAGAGAGTCCATACAGGTTGCTAGAATTTTTATTTTTGTGGAAAAACCTGTGAACAGTTTTGAAACCAACGTTTCGAACTAGCTTAGTGAGTCCATCATCAAGGCAATGGGATTTGTATTTTGAGAAGAGAAAGTGTGAAATTATGGAGCTTATTAATAGTTAATTGAAAAATTAGAGTGACAGCCTTAGAGTGCGAGAACCTCAGAATGATCGAACCACTGTGTATCAATACAATCTACTATATAATGATCTGAGTCACTGTAATTCTCTGGGATCAGGATCTCCTTTACATCAAAAAGAGAGGATGCCTTCACATCACAGATGGAAGGTTTCTTGATATGCCTAGAATCTCGTTCAATTTTCAAAGATAGAAGCTACAGTACAAATGCTACAACAGATTGTCCAATAAAACTATAGAGAGAGATCTGAATACCCTAAGGAATGCACCAGACTTGTATCCAGAAGCCAGCAGAGTGATCTTCAGGCTTCCTGCTTCAAACCTTAGCTCTGATACCATGTTGAGAAAACGGGAGGCTTGCAAATTAGATTAGATTTCTCTTTCTTTAATTATTGCTTGTGAATTTTGTTGGCTTCTTATTAATCTTTGTTATGTTTCTTTCATCAAACAATTACCAAATCATAAACATGAAGATCACATTAAAAGAAGAGAAAAAAGAATTTTTATTATTTTTTAATTAACTTATTAAAGCGTAGGTTTCATGCTTGGGTCAAATGTATAGGTCAAGCCTCCGTTGTAGGCTTTAGGTTATTGTCAAAAACAATTTGAGAGGACTCCTCCATCAAGTCAAGTCTCCTTACTATTGAAAGAATTCTCTTCATGGCGGCCTCAAAATTATACATCAGTTGTTGGCTCAATTCAGTGACACTGCTCTTCAAAAATATCATGTCGACTCATTTAAATGGAAAAACAACTATAAATAGGAGGGTGCACCACTCCACAGTTCGTACAACAATCTCGCATGATATCTGAAGAAAAGTTTGGTCATCACATGAGTAAAACTCGCATAAAATCTCGGAGATACATTTCAGTACTACTATATGAGCTCGGGTTAATACAGAGATGATCTCGTTAGACAAGTTTAGTGGATAGTTTCGATGCTACTATATTTCGGTGATATTACAGTGAACAACATCTCAGTGATATTACAGTGACCTCATCACATGAATTTATCTCAGTGCTACCACAGAGAATGGCTCGATGTTATCACAGTGATGAAGACTTGATTCTACAGTCTCGGTGGCACTATAGTGATGAGGGTTCAATGTCACCACAGTGAGGAAGGTTTGCTGACACCACAGTGAGAAGGTTTCGGTGTCATAACAGTAAGAAGATCTCAGTGGTATTGCAGTGATGATGTTTCGAAGTAGCAAGTATTCGGTGCTAACACAGTGATATGAATCTGGACACTCACGGAGAACAAAAGGATGACTTGATGGAGGATGTCACTAGTCTAGTTTGTAAAGGTCTTAGTCATCTCACCTTGAATCTACTGAAGGAAGAATTTTCACTGGATTTTCCCAAAGAGGGGTTTTTCCTTGGCACCGTGCCTACATCTTGTGTCCTCTTCTATTTGTTGTTTGGCATTAGTGTTGATGATCAGAAAAGATAAATCGAAAGAACAAATAATAATAATGAAAACATCACAAAATAATATCATAATAAGGGAAAATCATTTAACTGCTGCCTCTATGGATTTTCCAACATGGTATCAGAGATATGGTCAAAGTCAAAGGCAGTTTGAAGACAGTTCGAATGTCCTAATGATGGGTTCCAATATGTCACAGTAAAGAAGCTTGGTCAATCTCAGAAACAAGAGCAGTGAAAGCTCAGTGCAAAATCTCAGAAGGAAATTCTGATGTCACAATAATGAATTCTAGTATACTTTGAGACATCAGAGAATAAGTCATCAAGTCCAGTGTATCATCAGAAAGCCAATTCAGTAGAAAGGTCAGAAAGAAGTAAAATCAAGTTCGGATCAACGTCAATGATGAATTTGTGTGAAAATATCGGTGTAAATCAAAATCACATTCATAAAGGAAAACTCGGCCTCTATGATATATGGTCAAAGTACTAATATGTATAAAAATCAAGCATTGCTATGTAAGATCGAAACAGTATATTATATCTTACACTCATTGAAGAAATGGAATTTGACGCAACTATCAAGCACAAGCACAAGGTTCCAACTCAAGGAAATCAAGTACGTATTTAACAAGATGCACCTTCAACTAGTCTAATAAGCTATCAAATCAAAGATACGTAAAACGCAAGGTACATATATTCATAAGTTTCTTATAATAGTTAGTCTAGGGTAAAGATTGTACTCCCTAGATAACATACTAAAATCTCATATTATAATCTTAATCCCTATCTTTTAGGATTTACAAGTAGTCTAGGATTTCAAGAAAAAGTACCAATGTTGATTAAAAGAGTGAATATCTTGATCTTTGATATCATAGGATTCCATGCTCCATGACTATCTAACTTGAGAAATTAAATCATGTTCTTGGTATCACATGTTTTGCTTGAGAGTATGTATTATAGATCTTGGTTGAATAGAAGAAGAACACTTCAAGGAATAATTACAAGGTTTGACCATCTCTAGGTATGTCGTAGTCTATACACCTTATAAACTCTCTTAAAAGGTATGTTCATCCTATTTTGAATTTTGCATTACATTACTAACATCATTATGTCTAACTCTAATGAATCATAATAATTCCTGTTTTGGGTGATTTCTCACTTGATAAATCTACCCCCCTCATATTCTTAATTGACTTTATAGAACCCTAGACAAGTTCTCTAGAAGACCCTAACCTAAGGGTATGCAAATGATAATGTCTGAAACCCTAAAACTCCTTAGGGTTATTGGGAAATGTTATTTGAAATTTTTGTTGATAATGTCATGTTTGGGGTTTTGGTATGATCATGAAAACCTTAACTTGTTAGGGTTGAAATGAAGTTGTCTGAAGTCCCGAACCTTTGAAGTTTTGGTAAAGTAGGGTTTGTTATGTTATGAATTGAAACCCTAGATCCTTAGGGTTTGGTTGGGTCTATAAGAAAAACCCTTGTTATGTATCTAGAATCCTAGGAATGAAACCCTAGGTATGTGTCCATTTGGTTGAAACCCTAGCCTATTCTGGGTCGGTATATGTATAACATATTAATATTGCCTGACATGTGATGTGTTTATGATATGTTGACGAATTCCTAGATATATGTGTTGACCTAAATGTTAATCGTCATAAGTCCTAGGGTTTGGAAAAAAGCCCTATCGAAAGTTTAACGGACTAGGATGATGTTGTTTTGAGAATCTAGGGTTTAGCAGCTAAACCCTAGTAGTTAAATTCTCTTGTGTGTATAAACTATAACCGTCTGGAATTTATGAATCTATATAGTGATTGCTGAGAATTTGTAGATGGAAATCTAGGGTTTACATCAAACCCTAGTAGATGCTAGTCATGATGTTGATTAAGTTGTGATTGGTTTTGATTGTTGAAGCTCATGTATGAAATCTAGGATATGTATGAAATCCTAGTGAGGAGTCTAACATATGAATTTTGATAATTGTTAGACACATTACTTGTTTGAATTATTTCTAGGGTTTGCTATATGAAAGAACTTGTCATCTCATTGAAAGAATATTGAAACCCTAGATGAGTTTAATATTTTGAGTTGTGGATGTGATTTAGGGTTTGTAACAAAACCTGGGCAAGAAGTTGAAGTATTGAAGTATAGTCTCTTGTTGATTATGTTTGAAAAGTCTAATGCTTCCGTTATTATAATATTTTGATATGGCTAACTTCATGCTTCTATAATTTTGGTTGTACTTGCTATCTAAGTCGCGCAGGTACATCATCTTCAAGATGGTCAAGATGATCGTAAGTAAAGTTGATGCGATAAGCATCATATATGAATGAATCTGATAAGAAGGATGGAAGCCATGAAAGGTTCTTCGATGTCGTAAAGAAGAAGTAGAACTCTGTAAGTTAAGAGGGAGCCTGGATGAAATCTCCCTAGGTTAAGAGGGAGCTTGAATGAAAAGAATCTCCCTAGGATAAGAGGATGTACAAAAATGATTAGATCCTCTCTGATTAAGAGGAAGTGACAGATATGGTTCTCTACTTCATGTGTCATGCACTAGACCAGGACTAACAGTCGTAAGTTTTAGTGAAGGCCACAAGTGAGAGAAGGAAATTGGAGAATACATTTTGAGGTGTTGCTGAAAGAAGGAAAGCAGGATTCGATTGAAGAATATGTTGTTGCATATGAAGTAGGAAAGAAAAGTGTATGATTGAGGAATCTTCTGTCAAAGATTTGGTTGATAGTCCTACTATGAAAAGTTGAGAAGCAATATCAAGTTGTCTAGAAGACCCAAGTGGTTTGTAGTTGATTATGTACATGTGAAAGTATATTATTGATTGGGATTGTGTTTGTACATGTAATTTTTTTGAAAGTTTTGATAGCATTCTGGTTATTTTTGATTGGTCATTAAGCTCTGGCACGCACCTGGATTTCTGGGTTGATGGTTAGCAAATAAGCATGATGGTACCTAGAGAGGTTGAAAGCTTGAGTTCATCTTAGTCCCACCCAGATAGATTGTCCTGGTTAGGAATCTAGTATGTGGCATTGCGGTGCCTAAAGCTCATCATGGTTCATATAGTTGAGATCTTCCTTGTACTTGTATAGGATGAATACCTCCCTAGTTAAGAGGAAGTGTTGGAAAATGTAACTAGGTTCGGTCTTCATTTAATGTATTTGAGTCATCTTGTAATATATTTGTCAAAAGAAAAGCAAAAATATTTTTTATTATTTTTTAATTGACTTATTAAAGCATGGGTTTCATGCTTGGGTCAAATGTATAGGTCAAGCCTCCATTGTAGGCTTTAGGTTATTGTCAAAGTCAATTTGAGAAGACTCCTCCATCAAGTCAAGTCTCCTTGTTGTTGAAAGAATTCTCTTCAAGTCGGCCTCAAAATTATACATCAGCATGTCGGCTCAATTCAGTGACACTGCTCTTCAAAAGTATCATGTCGGCTCATTTAAATGGACAAACAACTATAAATAGGAGGGTGCACCACTCCACAGTTCAAACAAGAATCTCACATAATATCTGAAGAAAAGTTCAGTCATCACAGGAGTAAAACTCGCATAAAATCTCAAAGATACAATTTCGTACTACTATATGAGCTCAGGTTAATACAAAGACGATCTTGTTAGACAAGTTCAGTGAACAATTTCGATGCTACTATATTTCGGTGATATTACAGTGAACATCTCAGTGATATTACAATGACCTCGTCACATGAATTTATCTCGGTGCTACCGCAGAAAATGGCTCAATGTTATCACAGTGATGAAGACATGATGCTACAGTCTCAGTGTTATTACTATCTCGGTGCCACTACAGTGATGAGGGTTCGATGTCACCACAGTGCAGAAGGTTCGTTGACACCATAGTGAGAAGGTTTCAGTGTCATCACAATAACAAGATCTCAGTGGTATTGTAGTGATGGTGTTTCGATGTAGCAAGTATTCGGTACTAACACAGTGATATGAATCTTGATACTCCGGAAGAACAAAAGGATGACTTGATGGAGGATGTCTCTAGTCTAGTTTGTAAAGGTCTTGGTCAGCTCATCTTGAATCTACTGAAGGAAGAATTTTAACTAGGTTTTAGCCAAAGAGTGGGGTTTTGCCCTAGCAACGTCGTGCCTACATCTTGTGTCCTCTTCTATTTGTTGTTTGGCATTAGTCTTGATGATAAGAAAAGATAAATCAAAAGAACAAATAATAATAACGAAAATGTCACAAGATAATGTCATAATAAGGGAAAATCATTTAATTGCCACCTCTATGGATTTTCCAACACAAACCAGGGAAAAACCCCTCCAACGGGAAGACCCAGAAAAATTCTCTTCTTGTAAAATCAGATCAAAGTGAGATATCCAAGACCCATGACCATAGACAGACTTCAACCCTCTAGATGCCAAGTCAAACCCTCCTTCTGCACAACAAATCCATCAACAACAAGAGACCAACAATAAATCTTCAACAAGAGATATGATATGGTAGAACTTCCACAAACCCTTTTTCAATTTCAGACTTCAGCCCTCCTTCTGTGAAATTTAAGAACCAATCAAGTGAATTGTGTTTATCCAAATAAGCTCATCTCACCCTCTATTTATACTTGTCTAGATGGGTTCGAATAAACATGTCCATGTTGATTTTTCTAGTGGAATTAGGGTTAGCACATTATTTTTGAAATTCTAATAATTACTTTTGATGTAAACCTTCTTTTAACTTGTTCCAATATATCATTCAGCAATTATACTTCAGAAATTCAACAATAAAGAACAGTAGAACAGTAGAGATCACAACGCACAAAAGGGAGACAAGGTTTACCCTAGGAAATCCCACTGCGGGGAAAAACCCAACAACCTTTTCAATAGAGAAATTCTTATTGTTCAATAAAAGACACGCCTAGACCTGTGGTCAAACCCGGTTTTCTCCTCCAAGTAAAGTCACCCAAAATAGATCCTGCACTTCGCCCTTGATCCTACACTTTCAAAATTTCGACCCTCGTACAATACCAGTTGCCCTAGAAATTCATCCCTATAGTAGTTTCCACAGTAACTGAGAAAATTTTGGCCCCTTGCAACAGTTTCCCCAGAAACTGTGAATCACAAAGAGAGATTCCTTCACATGTGCAAATGGCTAGAGAGAGATAGGAGACAGGAAACTTAGCCTTCCTCTTCATCCTTCTTTGTCCTTCTTATCCTTCGCTCACTTGCACAGAAGAGGAATGCTAATTGCCCAAATGAGGAGCTCAAGACGCCTTTATGTAGTAGTCTTTCTAGGGTGAATGGATGTGTATTAGGGACGACTTGACTTGGAGTCTAAGTTGTAGGAAACGTTGGAGAAGGGTCCATTTCTAGCCGGAAACGAAACGGAAACGAGGACCATACGGCTTGGAAACACATTTTCGGCTGTACTGACCCATTTCTCGAGGAGGAAACATGGCCAGTATGGCCGGAAAGGAAACATGGCCAGTATGGCCGGAAACGCGTTCCTAGGCCGTACGGTGGAGTTTCCTCTTCTAACTTGACTTGTTCTTGTATTTTTTTTTTTTTATGTTTTCACTTCTAATTTTTTATTGGGCAACTATAATATCTTCTAGATGTTTCTAGATGCCTCTCAAGTTATAAAAAAGAGGATTTTCTGATTGGGGCAGCCTAATGTTCAAACCTATGGCCCTATGCAGTTCATGGTAATGTTAAATCCTTAAAGTAAAAGTGACATTCTCCTTTATTTTTTGAAAATGAAAAATAAAGGAGAATGTCACTTTTACATAAAATTTTAACATTACCATGAAATGACTCAGGATGTTTGAGAGTGGTTTCACCCTCATTGGATTTCATATGGAGAAAGTAGAATTTTAGATCTCACTCAAAATCCAGCGGACTTATCTGTTTTTCAGGATTTCAGGATTGGGGGGATTACAATGTTTCCATTGGATTTTGTCATGTACTAGGGTATGGAACTTGTATTTAATCAAGAGAACCAAGCCCTCTATGCAAGAGAGACTCCCAATAAACAAGAGCACGTAGGGTACTAGGGTATGGAACTTGTATTTAATCAAGAGCACTAAGGTCGTTCGACTATGTAGGAGGAGACTCCCAATCAAGCACGAGACAAGAAATTAGAAATTTCTCTTGGCTGATTTTTGATATTGTTATTTTCATTATGTGACCATTCATGAGTAAATGTGACGTAAATTTAGAGACTTACAATTTACGCATTGACAATTGACAATTTAATCTTACTGTAATAAATTAGAATGTATCATATATGCTTTATGATTACACATATTTCTTAAATATCCTAACATACATATATATATATATATATATATATTGTGTTTCCCTGTTTCCAAAATTTGGGGAGGTCACGTTTCGTACCCGTGCCCATTTTGGAAACTCGTACCCGTTTCCCCGTTTCATGCAACTTAGCTTGGAGGGAAGTTGACTTGTCACTTCTGGAGCCAAAAATTTCATTTTAAAAATTCAGATTTATATATTTTAAAAGTCACAATAGAACTTTGACTCAAAATAAATTTTCCTTTAACTCAAGCATTTATAAATATGCTTTACAATGATAAATATAATTACATCAAGTGACCACAAGTACATTATGAATACCGACCATAGTTACAAATTCAGCACTCTTGCCTAACTAGGGAGGTATTCATAATCACTGTCATAGATTTTCTCAAATTGAACAAATTTCTCTAAATAAAAGGTTATCCATTATTACCAGCATCATCATCTATCATTAACATCTGCTAGTGGCCATATCTGGGGTGGTACCAAACCCATGGCAATGTCATCAACATATCAAGACACACTCCTCCAGAGTGATCGATTCTTGAATCCCATGGCCAACACCTAGGCCAAAATGTTGAGACCCTCAACTAGTAAGCACTCACTCATCCTTCCTGGTGAGCACTCTAGGGAAAGACCTCACTCAACACCTATCTGGTTGGCGATCGAGTCTAACATTGAACCGGACCTAACTCCACCCTATTCGGTGTGTGATCATGGTCCAGGACCTCACTCCACCCTTTTGATGTGTGATCAGGGTCCAGAGGTTGAAGAACCTCACTCCACCATCCCTGGTGTGTGGTCAAGGTCCAAGACCTCACTCCACCATTTCTAGTGTGTGATCGGGGTCCTCCTCAAAGAGACACCCACTCAACACTGCATGTTGAGCCCTCTAGGTCTCTTGGACCCATCCTCCCTTTCGGGAGAATATCCATCCGTGTTGCAGATAAATCAGCACTCCCTCTTAACAAGAGTGGTGATCTCCACAAGCCCCATCTTGTCTTTGAAGTACATGAACTTGTCTCTCGGCAATGGCTTCGTTAGAACATAAGTTGTCTATTCATCGGTGGAGATGTACTCGAGCCTTATTGCTCTCCTCTACAACCTATCACAGATGTAGTGGTATTTGATCTCAATATGCTTCGACCTGCCATGGAAAATAAGATTCTCTGAAAGCTTCACACAACTTTGATTATCACAGTGTATCAATGTCGATTCAAACTCTTGGTCGAACAATCCTACAGACAACTTTTGAAGCCCTGCTGCTTCAGTACATTCCTCAACAATTGCGATGTACTTTACTTCAATAGTGCTAAGTGATATTGACCTCTGCTCCCTGCTCATCCATAATATCATAGCAGATCCCAAACTAAAGCATACTCCCGAGGTACTCTTCCTATCTTCAGCACTTGCTGACCAAGCAGCATATGTATATCCCTAAAGTTGTACATCCTTGTTTGAAGCATCCCTCAAGCCATAGTTCACTGTACCACACAAATATCACAAGATGTGCTTTGCTGCAATCTAGTGCTCATGTCTTGCTTCTATATGGCACTGAATCAAGGTGTTCACAGCAAAGAAGATGTTTAGCCTGGTGTTAACCAAATACATCAACATACCAATAAGTCATTGGTACACAGAGGGATCTACCAATCTTGAGTAGGAGCCTCTTAACTTCTTCAAGTTAGTTACCATGGGAGTCGCCATGGATTTGCAATCCATCATACTGAATCTTTGAAGGATCTCTATCACATACTTTCCTTGATAAAGAAAGACTTCACCAAGTTTATGCGGTACTTCTAATCCCAAGTAATAGTGCATCAACCCAATATCCTTCATGTCAAACTCATAAGTCAACTACCTCACTGAATGATAAGAGGCTCAACACCTGTCAAAAACAAATTATCAACATATAATAGTAATATCACAGGTGCATTCCTCACTACCTTAAAGTATAGGTTTGGATCAGCTTCTCTCTTGGTAAATCCCAGTCTAATCAAATAGTTGTCAATACGAGCATACCAAGCTCTTGGAGCTTGCTTGAGTCCATACAAGGCCTTCTTCAACCTGCAAACATGAGACTCTTTTCCATGTACCTTAAATCCTTGAGGTTGCTCTATGTACACCTCTTCCTCAATTACTCCATTGAGGAAAGCAATCTTTACATCCATCTGGTGTAGTTCCCATCCCACAAAAGTAACAAGAGAAATGACAGATCTAATGGAGGTGTCCTTGGCAACTGACTAGAGCAAAAGTCTCATCATAGTCTTCTCCCTCTTTCTGGGAGAATCCTCTAGCCAAAATCGTGCCTTGTAGTTTTTGATACTCCCATTTGCAGCATGAATAATTTTATGGATCCACTTGGAAGTCACTACTGACTTCCTGTCAAGCCTTGGCACAATCTCCCGGACATCATTCTTCATGATCGATTGGTACTCTTCATTCATTATTTCCTTCCACTCCTGTTGGCTAGCTACTTCTTCATATGTGGAAGGTTCTTCATCAATAAGTTTTGTCATGAGAGTTGCATAGCTGGGGAACCTTTTAGGTTTCTTCACGTCTCTAGATGTGCCATCAGGAGTTGCATGTCCTTATTCCTCTTCTAATGTGGATCTAAGCCATGTTGGTTTCTTCATGATCTCTAGAATTATGATTGGTTCTGCTAGATCTTGAGGCCATTCTGGCCTTCCAGCACATTTTGTAGAACTTGAGTGTTCCTCCCTTGAGGCTTCCTATTTTACTTCATCTAAGGAGTCTATGGAGACTTCCTTAAACCTCAAATATGTGCATTTCTCATCGAAGGTGACATCTCTGCTAGCCTCAATTTGTCGTTGTTCTGGAATGTAAATTCTAAAGGCTTTTGAAGATTCATTGTATCCAACAAATATGCCTTTTTGTCCTGAAGGCTCAAGCTTGTTCCTTTTATCCTTAGGAACATGAATATATACAGGACGACCAAAGGTTCTCATGTGCCCAACCTTTGGCTTTTTTTTGGAGATGGCTTCTTTAGGAGTCATACCTTCTAGATCTCTATGAGAACTTTGATTTTGAATGTACATAGTTGTTTGTAAAGCTTCACCCCATAAGAACAATGGCAAGTCCAAATCAAGCATCATGGCCTTGACAAATTCTTCAATGGACCTGTTCTGTCGTTCTAATACAAGCTCCTTTGATGTGTATCCTCCTCAATTGCTAGATCTCAATATCTTGATTTTTTTATCTATCAAGTTTTCCTCTTTAGCTTTAAATTCCTGGAGCTTGTCAAATACCTCATATTTTGTCCTCAAGAGATATATCCATGTCTTTCGGGAGAAGTCATTAATGAATGTCATGTAATACAATGAACCACCAAGCAATTTCACAGGCATCAAACCACAAACATCAAAAAGAATCAAGTCCAAAGCTTTCTCAGATCTATTGTCACTGTTTGGAAATGGTTTCTTAATGTACTTCGGACTTCCCAAGAGCACATCCTTTGCATACACCAGCATTCTTTATCTATAGTTCATGAACCCCAAACTCTATTTCACTTAATTCTGGGAATGCTCTAAAATGAAGATGTCCATACCTTCGGTTCCATAGCTCACTTGGATCTATTTCGTCATGTAATAATGCTTGATTTGGTTGACTCACAAGTTTATACAATCTTCCATCACAAATCCCAATGACCCTAGCATCATCTATACTAGAGCCCTTTGACCATACTTTTCCATCCACAAAAGCAACCCTATCTCCTTTATCTTCTAAACAATAAACAAAGACAAGATTCTTTTTCAAACCTGGTACATAAAGGACATTGTTGAGATGTACATGGTTACTAGATTCCAACTCTATGGATGCCTTTCCAACTCCTTTGACTACATAGTTGTTATTGTCTCCCAATTCAACCCTTGGAGATAACTTCCTCTCTGCCATGCTTAAAAGATTCCCACGCTCTCCGGTCATGTGTCTTGATGCTCCACTATCTACCAGTCACATATCATCATCATCTACAAAGGAACCTATCAAAGCGAAGTAGTAGAAGAAGTCTTTTTGACGTTTGGGCTTCTTTGGTTTTTCATCTTCTTCAACTTCTACTATGGAAGCATGGTGTTTCCCTTTCTTTTCTTGTTAGCCATATTATGACAATCTCTCTTAAAATGTCCATATTCTTGACAACCATTAAGTCTTTCTTCTTCTTGTAGGAAGAAGATCCCTTCTTATGTTGAGGTCCAAACTTCTTCTTTCCCTTGTTCTTAAGCCGCAAGGGCTTGAACTTCTTCATCTTGATGATCTCTAGTCATCAATAATGCTTCTTCCTGAGCACATGATGTCCATAATTGCTCAAATGAAAGAACTTCTTTCCAACTACTTATGCATGTTGCAAATGCATCCCATGATCTAGGTGTTATCCCCTACAATGTCCCAGGCTGAGAAGGAGATCGAAAGAGGTAACCTCGAACCACTTTCAGTTCAGTAGCTAGCCCTACTGAACCAGAGAGGGATCTCTCTAAGGATTTGTCAATGAATAACTAAAAAGAAATGGATTTTAGGCTAGATGTATAAGTCTTGTTTGAGTATTTGAGAATTAAGGTTTTTAGGTTTCCTAGACTAGGGATGAGAGCAGGTCGTTAGGTCAAGGTATCAAGTGTGCAGTAACTGGCATAAAGAGGAGCTAGATAACAATGTGTTGTGGTGAACTTAAGATTTAGTCAATGTAGTATAGGTCTGAGAGTTTAAGAAATCATAATGAGCATGTATTAGCATGAATTCATTAATCTTAGAAGAAGAGAAACACAAGCATGATTTTCCACATAAACAGAGCTTTAAATCTAAGAATTCTGCCTATATGACTGTAACGAAAACCATAAGAAGAAAGCTAAGCATATAAAGAGAGATGATTTCATCAATTAGAAACTAGTATGAAAGGAAAAATAACACCACAAACTCACTGAACAAGTATTCCTGAAAAATAGTTGCAACTGCTCCTTGATTAGTTGTATGAAAACATAAGGTACAAGTCTCTCCACAAAAGTCCAACCCTTCTCACTGAATGAGAAATCATACATATAGACTCAAAACAACCATTTCCCCACCTTCAAGGGTCGAATCCCTAAGTGGTGGAACAGTTCCCAAGAATCTCTCAACCAACAAGAGAGAGTAAGAAGGTCAAACACAAACTCCTCTTTTAGACTTTGATTTGAGTTTTTCTACCTTTATGAGGCCTAATTAAGCACAAAAACAACCTATCATGCTAATTAACTCAATAATTACATCATCAAGTCTTTAAAATATCCAAATTACATCATAAAACCAAGATCTGGCAAAAATGAAGTGAAAAAGACAGCTACAGGTATAAGCGTAGCGCATTTGGCTATAAGCGTAGTGCCATCTTGCAAGCAGATTTTGGAAGCCTTATGGAAGTCAAATTTGAAAAGTAAGAGAACGGTCAACTAAAATTTTCTATCTAGTTTTCTGCTAATTTATGGTATGTTCTATGCTTAGAGCAGCTTACTTCAATTCTTCTTATGAGCCACGGTTTAGAAATCACATAAACATAAAGTAAAGTGCAGATAGAACATTAATAAATCAACAGAAAACAAGCCAAGACAAGAAACACTAGATGTGGTAGCTAGCCAAGGACAAACCCCAATGTGGGGAAAGCCTTTGATCAATTCTTCTTTAATCTTCAATAGTTCAGTAGAGAGAGAAATAGTACAATAGTACAGATCTGTAATTTTTATGACATCAGTAATAGAAGCCCTAACTAACACTTGCAAAGTGGATAAAATGATTCACAAATAGCCTAGAGTCAACCTTAGTCAACTCAGCCTTCAACAACAATGAAAGACAGCCCGAAACAGCGCAAAAGAAATGGTCAAAATTGGTCAACATTTAGGCAGCCCTTCAATCAGTGCTAACCAGTCAACGTTGGTCACTTTGTGAGCTCAATCAGGTTCATGGACAGTAGATCAGGATTGCAGCTTGCTTGAGGGAGACAACCCACACTAGGCCACAGTCAAAATGGCTCCTTGGTTGGTCAACGCGGTCCTCCTTTGCTTACTGCACCCTAGGTCAACGAAAGTCAACGCAAAACAGCCCTGCGTCCTCCTTGCCTTCTAGCTGTGTCCTTCTCCCACGTTAGTTTCTCCTTTGTTAACCCAATCAAGTAAGGAGAGTGGGAGAGAAGAAGACAAGATCAGATAAGATGATATGATGACTCAACCTCTCTTATATTTATATGAAACGCTGGGCATGTGTGCCACACACTTAGCTGTTGGCTGACCTTGACAATTTGTCAAGTAATTAGAAATAAATTCATATCTCCATAAATACTTGTTGGAATCAAATGATCTTTAGATCAATCCTACACCTCTCGATGAGAGGAATCAAGGAAAAATATCAACTGCCATAAATAAGATGACCCACATGGAGTTTGGACCTAGTTGCTAATTTTAACACTCCCTCTCAACTAGGGAGAACTCCATCTGCTAATCCATCTGACCGATGGTACTATCTCTGCCATCAAATGCATTGCCCTGCATTGCTCGGCTTTGCTCTGCTCTGCTGAACTATGAAGAAGAAGAAATGATCGAGGATGTATCATACCATCCTCCACTAACCAGAAGTCAGCCTCAGAGAGTGTCATACCACTCTCACTGATCCCAGATCAGTATCATTGATCCCAGATCAATGGAGGCCATCCTAGCATAGGGAGTACGGTAGAAACAACGATGCGACCATCGATAGTACTGCTAATGGTCCCTAACCCCATTTCCCTACTCATTGATCAGATGAGAGGTACTTCCCATGAGTCCCAGACTGCATGGGTAGGATGTCTCGATAGGATAACTAATCATCCTGTCCTAAAGTCGCCACGGGGTATCACTGGGGAAGGTTGAACCTTTCACCCTGTACATAGAGCACCACTAGGGGAGGGTGAGTTGCCCTATGGTCGCATGTCACTCCAAGAAGTACTCCGCGCCCCCCTAGAGCTCCCAGAGCTCAGTGCATACATCATGCAGGACCCTCATAAGAGGGTCTTGCAACGACTCCAAGTCATTCTTGGAAAGTCAAGAATTTGACCTTTGCCAGGGGCTTCGTCAGAATGTCAGCGACCTGCTCATCTGTATCGATATGTCGGAGCCTTATTGCTCCCCGTTGCACCATATCTCGGATATAGTGGTACCTGATATCGATATGCCTGGAGCAATCATTAAATACGGGATTCTCTAATAAACGAATCCCGCTCTGGTTGTCACACAAGTTCACAATAGTATACAATGTAAATCCAAACAGCTCACTGAAGAGCTTCCGCAACCAGACTGCCTCACAGGAGGCCATACTCGCAGCAACGTACTCTGCCTCAGCTGTGCTCAAAGCCACCAACTTCTGCTTCCTGCTCATCCAAGCTATCGAGGCAGATCCCAAAGAGAAACAACATCCGAAAGTGCTCTTTCAGTCCACCACACTGCCTGCCCAAACAACAACGGTATATCCAAGGAGTCTCACATCTCTGCAATGTATCTCAACCCATGAGTGATTGTACCACGAAGGTATCTCAACAGATTCTTGGCACCAATCCAATGTGTGTGGTGAGTCTCAACCATATGTTGACTCAACGTGCTAACTGCAAAACATATATCCGAACAGGAGTTCACCAAGAACATCAATGCTCCAATGAGTTGACGATACTCGGTAGCATTTTGTAAATCAGGTCTAGCAGCACTACCGCCTAACTTCTTGAAGTCAAGCTACATCGAGGTAGTCACGGGCTTGCAGTCCACCATACCAAATCTCTCCAATATCTTCACCACATATTTTCCTTGAAATAGGAAAATCTCCCCAGGCTTCTGCTAGACTTCCAATCCTAGGAAATAGTGCATGAGTCCCATGTCCTTCATTTCAAACTCAGAAGCCAACTCCCTCTTACATTTGTGAATGAGAGGATCTACACCTGTCAGAAAGAGGTGTACCGCACCAGTATGAGAGGTTTGTCATCTTCAACCTTAAAGTAAAGGTTAGGGTCGGCTTCACTCTTGGTGAATCCCAGCTTCATCAAGTAGCTATCGATCCTCTCATACCACGCTCAGGGTGCTTGCTTCAGCCTACACACGTGAGATTCCCGATCAAGAATCTCAAATCCTTCAGGTTGTTCCACATATACTTCCTCTTTGATCGAACCATGCAAGAATGCAATCTTGACATTCATCTGATGTAGGTTCCATCCTTGCGAAGCAACAAGGGCTATGATCGAGCAAATGGTGGTGTATCGGGCAACAGGTGCAAATATCTTGTCATAGTCTATGTCTTCCTTCTAAGAGAAGCCACGAGTGACAAAACGCGCCTTACACATTTCAGCACTTCCATCAACTCCATGCTTTATCTTGTAAAGCCATTTCAACATGACAATTGTTTTATCCTGGGGCTTGGGCACTACATCCCAAACATTGTTCTTCATGATGGACTCATATTCCTCAGTCATAGCATCCTTCCATACTTAATGCTTTACGGCTTCTGCAAACAATGAAGGCTCATTTTGGATGATCGTGCTCATGATGGCCAAGTATCCCTGATACCTGGCCGGCTTCTTACTTTCTCGGAAAGTGCCTCTGGGTGCAATGAGTCCTTCGGCATCATCAAGTGTCCCCCTAAGCCATGAAGGCCTCTTCCTGGAAGAGGAAGGCTCTTGCGGAGGGGGATCAATAGGATCCATAAATTCTTCCACATCAAGCATCATCTCATCTTCTTTTTCCTCCGATTCCTGGTGTCAACTTCTTTAGATTCCCTTACAGTAGGAAGATTGTCAACTTTGCTAAGGGCCATATCTTCGTCAAAGGTGACATCATGGCTAATCTCAACTTCCCTTTGACCAGCCACATAGATTCTATAGCCCTTAGAATTTTCGCTATAGCCCACAAAGATTCCTTTCTTTCCAGATGCACCCAATTTATTCATTTTCTCTTTCGGCACATGAAAATATACAGGACTTCCAAAAATTCTAAAATGAGATACGTTAGGTTTCTTACCAGTAAACATCTCTTCAGGAGTCTTAGAACCCAATGCTTGATGAGGGCATCAGTTTTTAACATATACGGTGGTATTCACAGCTTCGTCCCATAAAAACTTCAAAAGCCTTTGATCATGGAGCATAGCATGGACAGCTTCCACAATCGTATGATTCTTCCTTTCCGCCACACCATTCTGCTCAGGAGTATATGGTGTTGTAGTCTCCCTTTTAATCCCAGCCTCTTTGCAAAAGTCATGGAACTCATTGGATTCATACTCAGTCCCATTATCAGTCTTTAAAATCTTGATCTTCTTTTCGGTTTGATTCTCAATCAAGGCTTTGAAGTGACAAAACCAAGAGAACACTTCATCCTTCTTTTTCAAGAAGTATATCCAAATCTTGCGAGAATAATCATTTGTAAAAGTGAGGTAATATAAATATCCTCCAAGGAGTCCACAGGCATCATACCAGATATGTCTGAGTGAACCAACTGCAATATATCGAATGTCTTGCTATGGCTTGAGGGGAATGGTCCCCTTTTGAGCTTTCCTTCGGCACATCCCGGACATACACCTTCTTGCTCTACTTTGAACTCGGGCATCCCTGTCACCATTTGTCTCACATCGGGTAGAGCTTTATAATGAAGGTGAGCAAACCTTCGATGCCATAGTTTGGACTGAAGAGATGTGTCACAAGACATGACACCCAGCGGACTTCCTCCGACCTGATATAGTGAATCAACTTGAAATCCAAGAGTGAAAGCATCTTTAAAATTCTTTTTCCATACACGTACCTTGCCGTCAATGAAGGCCACCTTGTAGCCTCTGTCTTCCATTGCCGAAATGGACACTAGGTTCTTTTTGAAATCAAGTACATATGGGACTTCTTGCAAATGAATTGTATTACCCTGATTCAATTGTAGAGTAACATTTCCTACGCCTTTCATGGGATATTTGGAGTTGTCCCCAAGAACAATTTCCAGGTTGGTCTCCTTCTCTATCAAATTAGAGAGAGCTTCTTTGTAACCAGTGAAGTGCCTTGAGGCACCACTATCAATAAGCCAATTTCCCAGCGAGTCTGGGGGAGTAGTAATAGAGAGTGTTGTTGGTAAATAATATTCATCTTGTTTATTGTTAACAATGTTAGATTCTTACCTGGAGTTTCTTGCCTTCTTGGAGGGTTGACCACTTCCTTGATTTCCGGTATTCCTCTTTCCTTTCCCATTGAACTTGCCATTCCTTTGATTTCCTCGGGAGTGATTTTGATCGTCGTCATGATGTGTGTCCTTTCTATCAAGGCACTCCCTTGCATAGTGGCCCATTTTGTTGCAATTGTAACATCTTCCCTTTTTTCAACCCTTCGGTCCGGCCTTTCCTTTAGATTTAGATCTGGAATTGTTTCTCCTTTTAGCATGAGGAGAAAGTAGAGGGATTGCCTCTAAGTGCAGGCTTTTCGTGCTCTTCCATCCTTGTCTCTTCTTGAATGCATCTCGCCATCAATTCCTCAAATCCAAGAATTACATTATTGTTGAGAAGAGTAGTTCTGAATATATACCATTCAGATGGGAGTCCTCCAAGAGTTGTGATGGTCAGTTCCCTATCAGGAATAACTTCCCCAATTGATAGGAGATCATTCTTGATCTCGGTTATCCTTAAGAAGTATGCTTGCATACTCTCATCTTTGCCCTTCTTAATTTCCTTCAGCTTATTCTTAAGGAACAAAACTTGATTGCATCATTAACTTTATATAAAGTTACCAGTCTAATGTAGATTTCCTTGGAGGTGGTCAGCTCGGAAACATAGGCCACCAGGCGCTTTTTGATAAAGTCCCGGATGATCTTCTTTGCTTCGACTTCTCCCCTGGTCCACTTGTTCCTTGCAACAGCAGATGCATTTGATAGAGGCTCAACGATTCTGCCTCTCACATGGTCCAACACTTCTTGCTCTTCTAATATTAGATCGAGAGACATCTTCCATCCGTGCTAGTCAGACTTCTCACAGAGCTTGTCTTTAGCGGGGAAGTGTGATGAGGACCCCATGAAGTATTTGAGATTGCTTCAACAGCCTTCGGTGATTGCTCTTGCTCTTGCTCTTGCTTGGGCTTTGTCTTCACCTTAGCTCCGATACCATGTTAATTTATGGTATGTTCTATGCTTAGAGCAGTTTACTTCAATTCTTCTTATGAGCCACTGTTTAGCAATCACATCAACATAAAATAAAGTGCAAATAGAACATTAATAGATGGACAGAAAACAAGCCAAGACAAGAGACACTAGATGTGGTGGCTAGCCAGGGATAAACCCCAATGTGGGGAAACCCTTTGATCAATTCTTCTTTAACCTTCAATAGCTCAGCAGAGAGAAAAATAGTACAATAGTACAGATCTGTAATTTCTATGACAGCAGTAATAGAAGCCCTAACCAGCATTTGCAAGGTGGATCAAATGATTCACAAATAGCCTAGAGTCAACCTTAGTCAACTCAGCCTTCAACAGCAATGAAGGATAGCCCAAAACAGCCTAAAATAAATGGTCAAAACTAGTCAACGTTTAGGCAGCCCTATGGTCAGCCCTAACCAGTCAACACTTGATCCAAGAGGATCCGTTGATCCAATTGCACAAGTGTTCAAAGTGTCGTCATCAGAGTTCATGGTTATTGTTCAGTGGCGTCGTTGCTTCGTTTTAGTTTCGAAAGTGTTGGTTATGATTAGGTTGTTCAGGTAATGTTCATAGGTTTTCATGGCATTCAGCGGAGATGGTTTAGCACCTGGTTGTCGACTTGAGTTCATCGACAGTTCCCCAGGGTTTGGTCGACGACATGTGTTTTGTCGTTCGACAAACAGGATTGGTGTCGACATGGTTGTATCATCCATCACAGAGGTTTGATATGTCATCAGGGTGTCGTCCATGGCATAGGTTCATCGTCCGGGTTGTCGTTGCAAAGACAGCTGGAGTCGACGATGTGCATGGGTTTTGTCATCGCATGTGGTTTTACGTCACATTGTGACGAAAGATTGTAAAAGGGTTTTTTAAGATTCTAGACCTAAAACCCTAAATCCTACATCTAAGTCCTAATGATTAAACCTAAGGCCTAAAACCCTAATGCATTATGCCTAAAATCAAATATTATGTTAAACACCATTCCCTAAATTCTAAAGCCATGCATCAAATCCATGTACAAATCCTTACCTAAGACCCTAGTCCTAAGTTCTAAACACACCTATGTATTAAAAATACATAAAAAACATAATCCTATGCTAAAACCCTAGTCCTAACCCTAAAAACCTATCGCATTCAAAACCTAGTCTCTAACCCTCGGCCTTTGAATATATGTTAAAAACATTACAAAACTATTAAAAAACACAGCTAACTGCATGGGCAGCCAAACTGCGTCGGAGAGCCATCTGACTGGGGTGATAAACTATCAGAGTTTAACCACAGCAGAAACCATAACTGATATCGGAACCACTAGAGGAAAGGGTCATGTGACCGCATGTTGGATAGTCGTCGGGGTTCCTAACCGTCGAGCTTAGAAACCGCATGGAAAACATTAACCATTATCGCATGTGAATAGCAACGTCATAACCGCAAAGCAGAACCGTTGGCGCGATGGCGCAATGACCGCGTGTTTTGTCCAGCGCTCACATGAGTTGTTCAAACCCACCCAGTTAATGCTAACAGCTAGCAGTTCAGAGGTTAATACAAAGTTATTTATGGGTTTTGTTTGACTTTGTTTAAAAATATTAATTTGACCACCATGGTGCTAGCCTAAGTGGCTCAAGGCAACAGGACCGAGATTAAACAACTAACCAAATTCATCATGTTTTCAGCCAAAGGAGGTTTCCATGCATCTGCAAGCCTATAAAAGGCAGTTTTGCTCAAGTAAGAGGATATTGGTGGTTTTCAACTTTTGTATGCAGGTTCTGGAGGGATAGAGGCGATTTTGTTTTCAGTGTTTCAAGAGCATCCAGGGTCAGATTTGGAAACCGTAAGCGGCGTTGGAAAGCTGGTTCAAAGAGCTATCTGATGACAGAGGTCAGAATTGCCTGTGTGCAAGTTCAGTCTGTTTAATTCGCTGTGTAATCAACACCTTCTTCTCATTCCTAATAAAACGGTCGCCCATCTTGAAAGCAGACCCGAAGACGTAGTCCATCAAGGACAAACTCCGTAATCAATCTTGATGTCTGGTATATCTGTGTTTTCGTTGTTTTCACTTCTGTTTTGCATCTTAATTATGGTTTATCAGTTGTCGTAAAGTGATCAATTCAAGCAGTTTTCCTCGATTTTCGTGCTTTCAGTTAACATTCAACTCACTAATGGTTAATCAATTCTACATCAGTTTTTAGTATATGGTCATTTCAGATCATATAATTTGGTATCAGAGTAGGTTGCATTTGTAGAATGTGCCATTGAATGTTAACTAGGTCAAAGTCACAACGAGGAGAAGGAATCCTTGAGCAGATCGATCCAGAGATTGGAAAGCGACGAGTCATTTAGAAATCGACCATGTCAGGACTTGATGCAGGTTAAAACACTAAAATTAAGATGAGTGAGGAACAATTTCAGCAGGCATTCTTAACTATGCAACAAATGTTGGGAGAATTTTATGAAGAAAAGAAGGCGAGAGATGCAGCTTCTTCTTCAAAGGCATCGAAGAAGGACAAAGATAAAGGGAAGATTGATAAACCTCCTTCACCTCCATCATCTCCATCATCCTCTTCTTCGTCTTCTTCTTCCAGTGCAGAACCTGAAACGGAAAAAAAACCTAAGAAAACATCTCTTTTGAAACTTAATGTTAAATTTGAGTTCCCTGCTATGATGGCAAAATGAATCCTGAAAAGCTAGATAACTAGATAAAGCAGTTAGAAGTGTATTGTCGCATTCAGAACATTTCTAAAGATAAAACTAAAATTCAGTTAGCTACATTTAGAATGGGGGGAACAACTTTAATCTAGTGGGAAAGTAAGACTTAGCTAGATGTAAAGCGTAAAGGAAAAGTCATCTCTTCATGGTCTAAGTTTTTGAAAGCTCTTAGCAAACAATTCTATCCTTTAGGATACATGCAGCAAGCTGTTATTAATTGGCATCATCTGAGGCAAGGTAAAGGGCAGAGTGTTCAGGAATTTACTCAGGAGTTCAGGAAGAAAGCAGTGGCACTTGGTATTTCATTGGATACACGTGAAACTTTGTTAAAATACATTGGCAGTTTACATTCATATTTGCAGCATACTTTATTGATGTTTAATCCTGATGATTTTGACAAGGTGTGTGTTCAGGCCATACATATTGAATCAGGTGGCAGAACATTCAAGTTTTCATCTCAGTCATCCAAAGAGTTGGAAACCAGAGATTCCAGTGACAGAAAGGGGAAGAACATTTCGAAAAGAAAGAAATCAGCAATTGTTCAGAAGGAAAGACCTATTTGTACTCATTGCCAAAGAATCGGTCATGATGAATCGAAGCGCTGGAAACTTCATCCAGAATTTAAGCCCAAAAAGTTCCTTAAGGTGAAGGATGAAAAGAAGGCCATTGCAGCAGTCTAGCAGGATCCGAGTTCAGATTCAGGTGATGAAAGGAGGATAACCGCAATGGTTATGATAGGTAAAACTTCTGATATTGGTTCAAGTTCGAAAACTAATGTATCTTCTTCAAACATAAATCCTTCACATGAGGATAAAAGAGTTGAACTCTTCCACATAAGGATAACTTCTAAGCATACAAATATTGACACAATGTTTGACAGTGGATCGCAAGCAAATTTAATATCTGAACATATAGTTAATCAATTGGGATTGGAGACACAAAATCATCCAAGACCATATCCATTAGGTTGGATTAATAAATCAACTCAGATACATGTCACAAAGCAGTGTCGGTTAAAATTTGCAATTACATCTAAGTACATTGATGAAGTGGAGTTAGATGTGGTCCCAGTAGACATATGTGGAGTTGTCTTAGGAAGTCCTTATCTTTATGATAGAGATGCAGTGTTTTACATGCAGTGTTTTACAGAAGAGAAAATAAATATCACCTAAAGAAAGAAGGGGTTGAATTTATTGTTAGGGCACATAAAGTCAAATCAAACTTGGATTTAATTGTTACAAATCAAGTTAAGTAGTTAATAAGTTCAAGTAAATATGTACTCATGTTTATTAAGGAATAACATAAGGATAATTGTTTGGAATGCGAGATTCAGTTAATAGATCAATTGATCAAGGTGGTTAATTCTTTTCCAAGAAATCTTATTCATAAACAGGATAAGCAACATGAGATACATTTAATGTCCTATGAACATCTTCTTAGACAAAATGAATCTCAATTCATTCATTCAACTGAATTCTAGAAACTATCATCATCAGCAGTGTATTGCAGGGAATGGTGCATGTGAGTCTAATCAGAGACTTGTTTCAGATGGTATGTTTATTTTCAGTTTCAGGAGTGCAAGTCAGTGTTGGGGAAAGTCAGTGTTACATTTCATTGGTATTGCATTATCATTTCACGCTTTAAAAAGTAATGAAGCCTCTTTTCAAGTGGAGAGGAAGTCTATAAGTTTTCATGACAAAGCATTTTCAAAAGCAGATCTAAAGTTTCTTTATCATGGTTTGAAAACTAATGCATTAAGTGAAAGTGTAAGTCAGTGGAGATATCAGTTAATAGACGAAGAAGTAGTGATTCAAGTAAATCAACAATTACTTAGATACTTTCAAATTCAAACTAAGTTGCATCAATCTTTACATCACAATTGGATGAGTCCTGTGTAGCAAATTCACTTAGTAATCAGTCAACAGGAAAGTAAATCAAGTCAAGTAATTGATATGAAGTCAAAATCAAAGGAGTCTTTGAATATTTCGGTTATTCCGGAAAGTAGAATGTTAATACCCATCAAATGTATTGAACAAAGTTCTACAAATACTGTTTTCAAAAATGTTTTTGAATCACTAACTCATGATTCTTCGTGGAAAGAATTCAATTGCCATGTTGATAACAGGTTGTTTGCCCATCGTCGCAAGTTGTTCATACTGCGGATGGAAGAAATAGGTCACCGAATCGAAAGGTATCATGGTCAGCATCATCAGGGTCATCACATGCAAGTGATTGATCGAATGTATTGGTACATCGTCAAGTCAAGGTGGAAAGAGAGGGAGTTCTACCCTCATCGACTATTTGTTTAGTCAAACTTTTGTGGTCCAAAAGCTTTCAAGTGGAGAGGAATGATCCAGGAGGATCCGTCAATCCAATTGCACAGGTGTTCAAAGTGTCATCATCAGAGTTCATGGGTATCGTTCAGTGTCGTCGTCGCTTCAGTTCAGTTTCGACAGTGTTGGTTATGATCAAGTTGTTCAGGTAATGTTCATAGGTTTTCATGGCATTCAACGGAGATGGTTTAGCGCCTGGTTGTCGACTTGAGTTCATCGACAGTTCCCCATGGTTTGGTCGACGACATGTGTTTTGTCGTTCGACAAACAGGATTGGTGTCAACATGGTTGAATCGTCCATCGCAGAGGTTTGATATGTCATCAGGGTGTCGTCCATGGCATAGGTTCATCATCCAGGTTTTCGTTGCAAGGACAGCTGGAGTCAACGATGTGCATGGGTTTTGTCATCGCATGTGGTTTTACGTCACATTGTGACGAAAGATTGTAAAAGGGTTTTTAAGATTCTAGACCTAAAACCCTAAATCCTACATCTAAGTCCTAATGACTAAACCTAAGACCTAAAACCCTAATGCATTATGCCTAAAATCAAATCTTATGCTAAACACCATTACCTAAGTTCTACAGCCATGCATCAAATCCATGTACAAATCCTTACCTAAGACCCTAGTCCTAAGTTCTAAACACACCTATGTATTAAAAATACACAATATACATAATCCTATGTTAAATCCCTAGTCCAAACCCTAAAAACCTATCGCATTCAAAACCTAGTCTCTAACCCTCGGCCTTTGAATATATGTTAAAAACATTACAATACTATTAAAAAAACACAGCTAACCGCGCGGGTAGCCAAACCACGTCAGAGAGCCATGTGACCAGGGTGATAAACTATCAGAGTTTAACCGCAGCGGAAACCATAACTAATATCGGAACCTCTAGAGGAAAGGGTCATGTGACCACATGTTGGATAGTCGTCGGGGTTCCTAACCATCAGGCTTACAAACCGCGTGGAAAACGTTAACCGTTATCGCATGTGAACAGCAACATCATAACCGCAGAGCAGAACCGTCGGTGCGATGACCATGGGTTTTGTCCAGCGCTCACATGAGTTGTCCAAACCTGCCCAATTACTGCTGATAGCTAGTGGTTCGGAGGTTAATACAAAGTTATTTATGGGTTTTGTTTGAGTTTGTTTAAAAACATTAATTCGACCACCATGGTGCTAGCCTAAGTGGCTCAAGGCAACAGGACCGAGATTAAACAACTAACCAAATTCATCATGTTTTCAGCCAAAGGAGGTTTCCATGCATCTGCAAGCCTATAAAACGCAGTTTTTCTCAATTAAGAGGATCTTGGTGGTTTTCAACTTTTGTATGCAGGTTCTAGAGGGATAGAGGCGATTTTGTTTTCAGTGTTTCAGAAGCATCCGGGGTCGGATTTGGAAACCGTAAGCGGCGTTGGAAAGCTGGTTCAGAGAGTTATCTGATGACAGAGATCAGAATTGCTTGTGTGCAAGTTCAGTCTGTCTAATTCGCTGTGTAATCAACACCTTCTTCTCATTCCTAATAAAACGGTCACCCATCTTGAAAGCGAACTCAAAGACATAGTCCATCAGGGACGAACTCTGTAATCAATCTTGTTGTCTGGTATATCTGTGCTTTCATTGTTTTCACTTCTGTTTTGCATCTTAATTATGGTTAATCAGCTGTCGTAAAGTGATCATTTCAAGCAGTTTTCCTCGATTTCCGTGCTTTCAGTTAACATTCAACTCACTAATGGTTAATCAATTCTACATTAGTTTTTAGTATATGGTCATTTCAGATCAACGTTGATCACTTCGTGAGCCAAAACAGGTCCACGAACAGCAGATCAGGATTGTGGCTTTCTTGAGGGAGGCTCCCCACACTAGGCCACAGTCAAAATGGCCCCTTCGCTGGTCAACGCAGTCCTCCTTTGCTTGTTGCACCCTAGGTCAACGAAAGTCAACGCAGAACAAACCTACATCCTCCTTGTTGTGTCCTCCTTAACTTCTAGCTACATCCTCCTTCTCCCACATTAGCTGCGCCTTTGTTAACCTAATCAAGTAAGGAGAGTGAGAGAGAAGAGGACAAGATGAGATGAGATGAGATGATATAATGACTCAACCTCTCTTAAATTTATATGAAACGTTGGGCATGTGTGCCACACACTTAGCTGTTGGCCAACCTTGACAATTTGTGAAGTAATTAGAAATAAATTCATATCTCCATAAATACTTGTCGAAATCGAATGATCTTTAGATCAATCCTACACCTCTCAATGAGAGGAATCAAGGAAAAATATCACCTGCCATAAATAAGATCACCCACATAGAGTCTAGCCCTAGTTGCCAATTTTAACATTTTCAGAACAACTTGAATTTTTGGAAATGGACCATGGGAAGGCCTTCAAAAATCGATTCTCCCGAGGTGACTCTATAAGCATAGCGCCTACTTCAGAACGGTGGCAAAAAGTGACTTTTTCACCTCTTTTTTGGCTTTTTCTCCTCATCAATTTTTTGTCATGCTTCAAAAAGTAGATATCTGAGATCCTTAGGCAATATCTATCCAGGGATATAATTTTTTTGGCATTTGGAGCTTTGAGATGAAAGTGTAGCGCCAAGGCACTACACTTATGGCAGGGTCAAAATTTTGGGTTTTTCTGCGAAAATAGGGCTCAAAGATGAAGTGATATCTCTCTAACCATAAGGCTTTTTGGAAAACTGAGAGAGGTTTTTGTAGATAAGGATGTTGTGAAGAAAAACCTCTCTCAGTTTATGGAAATTCATTTTCATTTGATTGAAATCCATGCCACAAAATCATGACTAAAACAGGAAATTAACTTGAATTTTTTTATTTTCTGACATAGGTCTCCAAGAAAGTTTCATATCTCCCAATATATGATACCTGTGTAAAAAATGAAGGAGGTTTTTCTTCCTTGGTGTATTATTAACAAAAACCTCTTTCACTTTTGTGAAATTCATCTCCATTTGCTCAGAACCATCCTTTGAAGAAAAATTGGCCCTATGTGGTGCAAATAATTTGACCCTTGGAATGACTTCTTGAAAAATGATGGAGAAATGACGTTTATGAGCTGAAATAGCCTCATATTTGTTGATGTTACCTCCATTATGCCTCCTCTGCTCAGATGTATCTGATTCCATAGCAAACCCTAGCTCAATGGTTGCGAAAATTAGGGTTTAGTGTAGACAAAACAAGGGATTTGGGCAATTTATAAGAATGAAGGGAAATAAAGGGGATAGAGGGCTTCTAAATTCTTAGGAAAATTTTGGGAGGTAGGGAGGGATGTTAGGAAGTAGGGGAAAGTGGAATTTCAAGGATTGAGTGAGGGGAAGGGGTCCAAAAGGGTGAAACACAGGCCTAGCCTAGAAAAGTGTAAAATTGTAGCAATAGGCTAGGGTTTGTGGGAAAATGGTGATTTTGAGGGATAGGAGTGATCAAAAGTGTTTAGGAAGGTATATTAAGGATAGGGGAAGGTGTATGAGCATCAAGATACAAGTTTTGTTGATATTTTTACCATGGAGGTCATGAAACCAAGAAAAATGCCCTCAAAACCCTAGGAGAGGGAAATGAGCTTTCCAAGCAAAACTGAGAGACAAATATGGTAAACACAAGGCCACTTACTTGGATTTGATGTAATGCAACCTGAATTTGATGATGAAAGCTTATGAAATGATGATTTGGGAACCCTAAAACCTAATGGAGACCTTGGAAACCCTAAAACCTAATGGGAACCTTGGCTGAATGAAATCATGATAAAAATGAATATGATGATGAAGACAACTCATGACTGAAGTACACTCAGCACAAAGGTGATATGAGCCAACAAGGAATAAAAATTCTTTAAAAGGATTGGAGACAAACCTAAGACTACATCCAGTGACCAAATTTTTGCATGATGACCTAATGGAATGACAAAAAATTGACTGTGGGACCCTAACAAGACATGATAAGAGCCCATTTGATCACTAGTGACAGGATGCAAAGACTGACACTAACACTAGGAAGACCATTAACTATTGTAGTCACAAGTTCTTGATTAGGAATAGATTCTCCAATAGCAGAAATTTGATCTCTGATTTGCGAAATCCTTACGAAGTATGAAGCCACAGTGTCGTCATTACTCATATTTGTATTCTGGAGCTCATTCTTCAAACTCATGGACTACCAACATTCTTGATAGTTTAGAGATTTATTAGGGCATCATACATCTTCTTGGAGGTATCATGCTTCGCAATGTAGAGAATGAGATGATCGCTAATGGAGTCCACTATTAGAAGCATGGCAGTAATGTCATCCTTGAACTTCTCCTTTACAACTTCATCTATTTGTTTAGTAGTCTTTCTTGTCACAATATCCAACACTTTGTTCTTGACAAGAATAAGATATATTCTGACTTTCCAAGCTCTGAAGTTTGATGCTCCCTCTAGCTTGTTTTCGGATTTCATGGAAGAAGCCATAGATGCCAATGTACAAGAAGGACTTTAATAAAATGCTCTTTTTAGGGTTTCTGCAAAAGTGATCTTAATGTACCTTCCTTTCGTCAACAAAGCTCTGATACCATGTTGATTTTTCCAATGCAATTAAGGTTAGCACAATTAAGATTACCAATTCTAACAAGGATTTGACAGTTTGGGGAACTCCTTTACAAGCCTATTCCCATAAACCTAACCCTCAAAATCCTCTTCCTTTCCTTAGAAATACATAGTACCTTGCTTAGAAAGCAACCAAGCTCCATCCTTTCAAAATTTTCTGGGAAAGGGTTTGGGTCACTCATATTCATTAACTTATCATTCATTAGTGACTCCATATATATTGGGTCTCCTCCCATTGGTGAAAGTCCGTAAATAGAAGGGAGCCTTAGCTGAGCTGACAGGGGCTAAGTCTCCATTTGTTGCCCTTGGCCTAGCATTTGCCCTTTAGGTATCCCCCTTAGGTCCCCTGCTAGTTTGAGCGGTAACAGGCCTAAGGTTTCACTATAGGTCGCAGGTGTTGACCAGGTTCCAAGTGAGGACTTGGATAATTGGTGACCCAAGACTAGTCTTGACCCCAGAAGGCCAAAAGGTATTTGGCCAATGGGTCCCTAAAAGGCCTTTGGCCAGTGGGTGATGTGAAAAATTCAAGTTTGAAATCCTATTGCTACAATTCGATTTTTTTTCTAATTGTTAATTAATTTAACAATATATCTGTTATCGCAAATACCAAATAATTCACACTTCAACCTTCACAAATAAACTTGGAAGAAAATAGCGCTGGAAACTAAGAATATTAACACACACATAAAAATTAACATAGTTATTTTTGGACAAACATCCCCGGAAAAACCCAACTAGGGAAAACTGGTGCAGCAGCTGAGGGTTTTTATTATTATGCATCAGTGAATTTATCTTAGTACAATCTGGATGTCGAAAATTGGTAATCCTACAAAGAAAATACTGGTAAAAATATCCTAAGGGAAATTACCCACTTTGAGTAATCCCGACACTCTACAGCCACTAAAAATCAAGTCGTCCACCTAGCTCTGTGTTGCTTATGTGTCACCTCTGCACAGTCTGCTACACACTCATCCCAGAACAACTGAAGATCAAGTTGTCTTGCCTGCTACTGACTGGGAAACTAACCCTTTGACACTCTGGAAATACTTTCCAGCCTTTGGAACTGAAAACCAACGTCACCCCAGCAAAATCAAATTGCTCACTAAAGGTTCTATGTTGCCTCTACGAAGCTTCTTGGGGAAATTTTGGCCTTTCTCTGCAACGCACTCACCAGATCTTGAAATCTTCCTCCAGCTTCACTGTCTCTGCCCCTCTTTATCTATGTTTCCTTACTGAAGTTTGAACTCTTCCATCACTGTTGGCTCTGTGGAAAATCGAACTCTCTGTGGTTCTTACAAGTGTGATCTCCATCCACCCATTGACTTCTTCTTATAATCCTCTGTTGGACCTCCAATGGCCAAGATTAAAACTTAATCAAGGGCCCAGATTAATTCCCTATCGATCCGTCTAAGTTTCTAGATTATTCACACCTTATCTCAATTAATTTTGATTAATTAACTATATTTCCTAAGTTTAGACTTAGGAAATATTAAAAAATAAGCTAATAATCTAACCAAGACACTTCTAAGTGAAATTTCCATAAACGATTTTTGGAATATGGAGATCTCATGTGTTTTAGCCTCTCCGCAAAGTTTCGAAACTAGAACATCTCTGATGCTATAGAAACAAACACTCCCTCTTAGCAAGGAATGTGTTCTCTCTAGTGCTAAAGACTCTGCCACAACACTATGTCTATGTACCACCCTCTATCGTGTTGTTGATATCTGGCTACTGCCTACCAACCACTGCGCAACTCTAATGTTGCATCTGTGTTGCTGCTAACACTGTTATATTGCTTCCAACCCTGCATCTGCACTGCAACTCCCCCTCAACTGTTGTTGTTGCTACTGCAACCACTGCAACAAAAAAGAATCCTAAATACTTAATCAATTGTGTTCAGTATGATGGATCTATCTCCCGAGTCCTAACTGCTACTACCTACTGCATTGTCCGCTGAAGAATCTGCGTTGTTGTTGACTCTGCACTATGCCACTTTACATTGCTGCCAAGTTCCAACACTACACTACGCTCCTCAGCACCTGACTGCTACTAGTCTACAACTGTCACTCTGGAATCTAACTACATCACTGACACTGATCCATCCAGCTACTGAATACTGTGGACCCCCATAGCAAAGGTAGTGATCCATGAGGAGGACACCTCAAGGACCCTGCCCAAACTCTACAGTTCTAGACTACAGCTCTATGTCACCCCAACTCACTCCTGGAGATATGGTTACCATCATAGCAAAGTCTTCCTCCAACCTAGAGGACAACTATATAATCTCAGCAGACGTTGTCGCTTGGTCCAGTTTCTCCTACTTGTCCTTCTTCCTGAGAGAACATTGGGTACTAAAGTGACCAAACTCACCACATCTGAAGCACTTGATCTTTGACAGGTCCTTCTTCTTCTTCTCCCCCTGCCCCTGACTAGGACCCTTAGATGTTAGGGCCACAATTTCTTCTTCCTTCTCATTCTTCAGGCCCTTGTTGTTGCTTCGACTAGTGGTACTCTTCAATAGAGCATGCCTTGACTCCTCTTGTTGTAGATCATCCCACATCCTATCCCATCTTGGCAATGTGTCTTTGCCCAAAATACTTTGGACAAACTTCTTTCAAGCCTCCGAGACATTGTTTTGTGCCAGTCGTACAAGCTTTGTGGGTTGCAGCACCTCCCCAACGACTGCTAGCTGATCACGGACCTCTTGAATCCAAGTGAGCAATCCATCTATGCTCTCGTCCTTCTGCATCCCGACACTTCTCAGCTTCTCCTCGAGAAACATTTTCCACTGCTTAGAAGAACTCTGATATAGCGTGGAAAGACCATCCCACATCTCCTTGGTTGTATTCTTGCGAAATACATGTGAGACTATATGATCTCAAACTCCATCCTAGATCATTCGCTTTGCCTTCGCCATTTGTCTTTTGTACTCCTTCAGTTGATAAGGGTCCTGGACCACATTGTCTATATAGGCTTTCAGGCCATGTTCATCTAGAAGGAAGGACACCCTAGCCTTCCAGATGACATAGTTGGAGGCTCCCTCCAACCTATCCTGATCTCTAAGCCCAGTTGTGGCCATCTCAACAAACTTGTTGAAAACTCCCTCTTTCTCTTTGCTTAGTTGTTGGAACTGCTATTCGTACCCCCTGCTGGAGTGAGAAAATTTGCTCATGACCAATGTTGCACAAAGCGCCCCCCCCCCCCCCCCAGTTCCAAGCCCGGAAGCGTGTCCCATGCAGAAGCGCCTAGGAAGCTTCGCCGGAAGCACGCTTCCGAATTTTTTTGCCGCTTCTTGGACTTTTCGGAAGCGTGGCTCGGAAGCGCGCTTCGTATGGCACTTCGGCAGTACAAAGCGTGGCGCTTCGGCAGTACAAAGCGTGGCGCTTCCGTACGATTCCGAAAAAGCGTCGCGCTGTTTAGAAAATCGTTTTTTTTTTTCAATTTTTTTTTTAATTTTAGGTGAGTTTTCTTGTTGGGGGTGGGTCCACCTTGGGTTAGAGTGAGGAATGAAGGCAAAAAAAATATAAATATAGCAGAAATGAAAAATAAAGGAGAATGTCACTTTTACTTAAATTTTTAACATTACCATGAAATGACTCTGGATGTTTGAGAGTGGTTCCAGCCTCATTGGACTTCATATGGAGAAAATAGAATTTCATATCCTATTCAAAATTCAGCAGACTTTTCAGTTTTCAGGAATTCAGGATCAATGGGATTGTGGCATTTCATTAGATTATATCAAGTATGAAGGTATGCAATTAGCATTTAATTAAGAGCACCAAGCCCTATATGTACCCTAGTGTTGGTGGTGTTAATTGTTGAACTCCTTTGTCACGCGGCACACCCTTAGCAAAAAATTACCTTTCAATCAAGTCAAAATCATCGATCAAGCATGCTAAGCTTTTTCTACCATATTTTAAGTCTTGAATTAGGTAGTTTGATCAAAATTGGGCAATGTTGACTAATATCCCTAGACAATCGAGGTAGAGGCAAAGGCTAGACAAGAGGAGAAGAATCTAGATTCTAGATGGTTGATGCATCTAAATGGTTGATGCTCGAATAGTAAATCATTAATGTACAATGGATGTTATATCTATCTTGATTTATGCAAAAATATGCATGTTTTCATGTCTTCTACAACTAATTTGGTATTTGGGATGTTTGTTTTGAGTATAAATGCAAAAAAATATAAATATATATATATATAGCAGAAGCTTCCGCAGACGCTTCGCTTCCTAGATTTTTGGAAAATGACGCTTTCGCGTCCCCGCTTCGTGCAACATTGCTCATGACTACTGCCAATTTGCAACTAGAAAAATGAACTACTAAAACTCGAAGTCCCCTAAGAGAAATTTTCTCTCTGTTGTGTGTGCTTTTCTCTTCCACCTGACATTGATTCTACTGCTGCAACCTACCGCAAAACCCTCTGCGTCCAACCAAGGGATTTGCTCAACGAAAATCTGAGTTGTTGCTGCTTCCTCTGCCTGTTAGAATCACTATTCTAGGCAAATCGAATTTTTTGCTACCCTATAACTAAAAATCAGAGCCTTGCCCAACAATTCGAACTGCTTGGCTAGGTACTGAGCAGTACGAGAAAGTTTTGGCCTGTTGCTCCCTTCTAAACATCGAAATTTTCCTTCTTGCACTTATAAGCTTCTCGATTGATCAATCACGTTGCTCTGATACCATGTGAAAATTTCAAGTCTGAAATCTTATTGCAACAACTGTAAATCATCTTTCTAATTGTTAATTAATTTCACAATTTATTTGCTACAGCAAATACCAAATAATTCACACTTCAACCTTCACAAATAAACTGTGGAAGAAAATAGTGTTGGAAACTCAGAAATGTTGATTTGGGGTAGCATCAGATGTGCTCTAAGCCTCAAAATTTGCAGGGAGGCTTTAGACACATGCATTCTCCAATACCCAGAAATCGTTTTGGGAAATTCCACACAGAAACAATTTTATTAAAATAATTAATATTTTTTAATGAGCCCCTAAGTCTAAACTTAAGAAATTAAAAATATTAATGGGTATTAATCTTATTGTGGGTGTAACTTCTAGAAGGCGGAGATTAATTCAATATGATCCTAGCCATTGATTAGAATATAATTTGGGTCGTTGATTGATCAACGAGAAGATTATAAGAGGAGGCTTGATGGGCACTTAGAGAACACACTGAGAGATCAAGAGATCAAATTTCTGAAGTGAAAAGTTCTCAGGGGGAAATTCTGATCGAGTAGATTTGTTGCAGTTGAGGGGCAGAGATAGCATCCAGAGAGATTTTCTCAACCAGAGAATCATCAACAGAGAGTGATCCAGTAGCTCTCATGCAAATGCTGATGCAAGGCCACGTAAAGGCAACGCAGAGGGTGAGAGAGAGTCTGAAATTTTGCAGCAAAGTCAGTTTCAGAAGCCAGGAGTTGGGGTGTGAGACCAGGAGGCTGAGAGCAGTGACTCCAGGCAACAAATCGATCAGCTGGCTGGGTTACGCAGTCCTTAGAGGGATTGACAAATGGATTGCGTGAGGACTGCACAGAGGCAACACAGGGCCTACCAAAAGCACCTCATCCAGTGACCGTATCAGCCGAGATTTTTCTCAGTGATTGTGTGAAGCAATCTCAAAAATCTTTCTACCAATATTTCTCTCTCTGTAACTAAATAATCCTTGAGGTATTCAGAGATGTATTCAGAATTTTCTACTACCTAATAATAATAAAACCTCAGATCTGTTGCACTGGTTTTCCCGCATTGAGTTTTTTCTAGGACTTTTGTCCAAAAATAATGGTGTCATTGTGTTATATTTTCTTTCTTGCTCTGTCTCTTGTTTCGACATATAAATTAATTAAGTGAAGGCTGCAGTGTATGTATTTCAATATTTGTCGTAGGAAACTGCAAACAACTTGTTCATGTAAAACTAACAAGTAGGAGAAATATCGTCAGTTGTTGCAGTAGGGATTCAAGTTTAGGAATTTTCACAAGAAAATACTAGCACACACATAAAAATTAACACAGCGATTTTTGGACAAATGTTCCTGGAAAAACCCAACTTAGGAAAATCGGTGCAGCAACTGAGGGTTTTTATTATTACGCATGTTGTCGCGCGGATTGACACGACAACCCTCAGACCGGGGGCTGTCACTCTGATCCCCGATCCCTCCGTTTAAGCCTATCTCCCGCGGCTAAGGGGGGTAGACCCTGTGAGATGATGTGACCAACTGTCGACCAGTTGGTTGGGAGACACGAGATACGATGTAAAAAATACTCGATGGATTTGATTAACTTAGCAGACCAGTGCCTTATGAGATTGTTATTAAAACGATTATTAGTTAGATGATATAGAAACATAAAACGTGAACAGCAATCATTTGTCATCAAAAGGAATCAGCTAAATCACAATGCTCTTAGAATGACAAAAAACGATATCCAGCAATTGAAAATTTAGAAAAGATGAATGCTTTAAACCACCATGAGAATCATTAACCAAATATCATATTCGTATCTCGACTTGAAAACTTAGATCTCAGCATGAAAGATAATAATTCCCGAAAATAAAACTGGATCTGACGAAGAAAAATTTTCCAATTTTTTTTTTTTTTTTTTTTTTTGAAAAAATCTAACTATATGAATATAAAAAAAGGGCCTAAAAATTTATAAATAAATCTTTTTGCATTTTTTAATTTTTTTTTTTTTTTTTTTTTTTTTTTACATGAAAATGAAATTATAAAAATCCTAAAATTTATAAAACTTTATTTAAACTAAAACTTAAAATCTAATTCTAACTGAAATCTAAAACATAAAAATAAAATCTACATAAAAGAAAACTATACAAATTTTAGATCAAATTAAAATCTAAATAAAAAATCTACGCTAATAAAACAAATTATTAAAGCTAAAACTAAGACTAACCTAAAAGGAATAACCAAGCCGAATCCGAATCTAAAACGAAAATATTAAAACATAAACATATATTACAAATCTAAAATAGCTCTAAATTAAAACATAGACTACGCACTATATCGAATTGAAAAACAATCAAACAGGAATCAGAAACTATTTGGCCGCACACAAAACTTAGAGTCTCAGGGAAACTTACGCTATGCTTCAAAAAAAACCTAACTTACCGCATACGATCAAGGAAGAACGCCGAGACGAGATCAACCCTCAACAACGTGACAAAGAGAATCGAAAAACGTTGGGAAGTGAAACCTGGAACGACTTATGCGGAATTAGCAGGTGACCACGCCGTAATGTTTGGGAAAATAGGAAGGGCGAACCGCATTCTCCCTTGGTTTGATGCGGGTATAAGTCTACACACAAATTCCAAAACGAAGATGTTGGCCGAGGATATATTTCGATGACCAGATCGATGAACAACCTTCGGTGAATGAGATTGAGGAGCGGCTAGACGAGGATCCTGACCACTTGTTACCGCGCGTGCCTGAGTGATCGATGACAGATTGCCCCTGATGCCGATGGAAATGACTTACGAATACCCGATTTCATCAAATGAATCTGAGCCACCAACCGATGTTTTCGATGCCTCAGAACGATCAGACAATTTGCAGGCTCCGGCGATCACATCGATCATACCCAAGATGTTCTACGGCATGAGCTTTTTCAATGGCTGAGAAAAATACGATTTGGTTTGGAATGAGCACTGAGACAGCGGCGTGGATGCGATTCAATGATACGATGTGCAGGGTCGAAAAAACTGAGCCGCAGATTGAGCACTGGAATCGAAATGTCTACAACCCCAGCCACAGAAGAATTTCTTTTGTTATCTGTCCCGTATCGATTGATCACCTTATGCTTTTGCAAGTGCGTGGGGCTGAGTGCAAACATTTCCTGCTGAGATTGCGTCATGGAAACCCCGACATATTTTTCAGAACCTGCACTTGTAACCTGGCAAAAGAAAAGAGAACCTAAAATGAAGAATACCAGAAACTAAACTAAAAACCCTAAACCCTAATGAAGACTGTGTAAAACAAAAATTTGAAAAAAAACTAGATCAGCTAATTTAATGTACAGATTTGGCCCCTTAACAGCCAGATTTCAGCAATAGGCACAGAAATATTTTAAAGAAATAAAGATTCTCAGATTTTCACTGTGAAGAACTTCAGAAAATCTCTCATGCAAATTTAAAAAAAATAAACCGAATGATAGACCCAGGATCAAATCCAACTGGGCTCAACACAAAATGCTTGCGAGAGTTGGCTGGTTCAGCCGAGAACTTCCCTGAACGCCCACAAAATTTCCTTCAATGATGTTTTCTGCACAGCTCAAACCAACTGTCAATAAAGAGGGCAAAAATGTTGCTAGATCTTAGGAAGTAATGGAGATACCTGCCATTACTTCAGAAACCCTAACAGCACCCAAACCCCAGCAAGTGAACAAGATACCTGTGCTCACAATACTCTACAAAAAGCTATTATTAACGGCTGAAAATAACATATGCAAAAAATGAAACAATCTCACAGCATTTTAAGAGAGTAACACCAGCAAGATATGGACCCCAAAGTCTTCTTTTATTAACCAGAAATAGATTTACAATAGAGCTTCTTCAGTCTCAGACTCACAGATCGAATGATCTGAAAATGACCCCTAGCACCCTATTTAAAGGAAATGATCCCAACGGCTAGTTCGAGTGATCCATGTAGAAATGATCTCGACCGTTGATGAGGATCAAGACATCTCTTGATCTCATCCGTCGATTTATTCACTTAAAATATTATTATTTTATTAGTTAGGGTTTTTGTTTTATTTTTTAATTTTTTATTATTTTTTTATTTATTTCATTTTTTAATTTTTATTTATTTTATTATTTTATTATTTTTATTCATTTTTTTAATTTCTTAATTCATTTTAAAATGGATCATCAAACTAAGCCTTCGGAAACATCACCTACGACCTAGGACTTAGGACTCATGAGGGGATTTAAAACATTTTTCGACCCTCAGGACACATTACATCATGACTTTTACAATTTACATCTTAAGGGAGAAAACCCCTTTAACATAGACCCTCACAAATCACCCAGTTCTGCGACACAACTATAATCTAGCAGATCAATACACTAGGATTCTCCTAAAATTCCAATGACAAAATCCATCCCGGCTTTGGGGTCAGGTTTGAAGGAAAACTCTGCCGATCCATGGATCGGTGAGACAAAAAACCTTCCGGGACGTAGATTACAACTAGAAAGTTAGGTCCACCTAGGCAATTCATATACACGACTCATGTCTGCTAAGATTATTTACAATTAATAGATGCAGACTGGGTTTACAATAAAAAATGATTAAGCTGCTGATGACTGCAGGATGGCACGGATACGCTGATCAGGTGCTGCCCCTTTTTGCCAAGAAAAGGGTGGTGTACTGCATGGGTAGTTGACCAGTAGAGGTCAACATCTGGCTCTACTTGGGGACACGTTGCTGCTTGCAGGAATGTGAGAATCCAGAATCTGCATCCATACAACACAAAAATAAGTAGCGTCCATCCAAAAATCATCATATACATTAAGCACAGGAAAAGATAAAAGCTCTTTATTTATTAACTAACTAGAAAAACAAATCTAATCCTAGAAATGCAGAAAAAACAAGGAGTAGGGTTAGAAATACGATACAAAAGATGCCCCATGGCATCACATGTGTTCAATAAAGTGCATACTGAGCATTTGCCTGCTTTCAGGCATATCTGTTGGCTGCTTGTCGGATGTGCCATGTCCAATTTTGCATATGGTAGGACTCTTTCCTATCCGAAAATCAAGCTGCTCACGGTCGTCTGATGCATCAAATCTTCTTCTTATTTTCTTTCTCTTACGTTTTTTCTTTCTGGCAGGTTGAATTACTGATGACCTGGAACTTTCTGTTTCAAAACTATCAGATGAAGTATGCGTGATATGTCTTTCTTTAGCCCGCATCTGATCTTTATCATTCTTAAGTCTATCCGGATCACCTTCAATTAACCATCTTTCAATCGAATCAATAACCTCCTCATAATAAGATGGAGCTTGTTGCAGCACATGAGAAGGCTCATGATCTATTGATGTCACCTGGTTTCTTTCATCTTCCAATTGCTGAAACCTTTGAACCTGTATTCTAATGGCATCCATCTGTCTAAAATGTTCAACCTTTATATCACCGATTTGTCTGGCATGATGTTCTTCCATGTCTTTTATCATTTTATTGTTCTTTTCCTTTATGTCCATCAAGTAATGCTGCATGAAATTTATTTCTTCTTTATGATTCGCTTGCATGTCAGCCAACTGATTATTATGATTGAACGTCATGATAGTCATTTCCTCTTCCATAGTTAATAACTTGTTTTGCATAGAGTCAATTTCCCTATCATGATCAACTTTCATGGTCACCATATTTTCCTCTAAGACTGACATCTTGCTTTGCATGCTTCTAATTTCTGTTTCATATTTAGTTTTCATGGCCTCAATTTCTTTAGCATGCTGATTTTGCGTGACTTCAATCTCCCTATTACGTTTTTCCAGGTGGGTGCATAAAGTTTTCACATCATTGACATAATTAGTTTGGTTGATTTCCATATTTCTTACCAGCATCATTAGATCTCGTAAAATTTGCTTTTGCTCTTCCCTTTCATTGTCATTTGTCCCTGATTTTTCACTATCATGAACTTGATCTGCAATATTTTCGGTTGATGACACATTCTGATCTTGAAAACTTTCTTCAACAGCTGGATTTTTTATAAGATTACTTTCTTTCTTTTGCACAACAATTTTAGAAGTAGAAGGCAAGTTGTTTGGACTATCATATCTATCTTTAAAAGCATTGAGAATGTCTTGTAAAGAAGTGAAAAAATCATTAGGAAAGTTATTAAACCAATTCAAGGCATCACCCTCTAAAGAATGGACAAAGAGACGCATCTTGAAATCTTCATGATTATATTGAGGAAATCTACAATATAAGATCATTACACAAGTAAACATGTTTAAATGACGTGTAACAGCGACCGAATCATCACCCGAGAACTTAAATAATTTAGAAATGGCCTCTTTCGGAAGATCATGGAGATTATTAGTAAAATGACATGGTTTACATGAATAATCCATGATGAACAGTAAGCGATCAAATGGATGATAGAAAGAGATTTCTGCTCAAGAAAATTAAGAGATGAAAGAAATGGAGTCGCCACTTGAACAATAAATCTGATTCTAAGATCCAAGAAGTAATCAACAAACAAATATGCGGCAGGCTTCTTGTCTGGGAAAAAATAAGAAAATGGAGTCGCCACCCAAACAAGAAACAAACCCAAGAGATGCCGCTGCTATGGGATGAAAAGATGCCAAAAATATTGAATCTGCCAGCTCAACTGAGAGATGAGAGATGAGAAGATGAATGTCGTTTGAAACACCGAGAATAAAGTATTCCCCGGAACAGAAAAACTCTATCCCCGGCAACGGCGCCAAAAAATGTTGGCGTTGCCGGGCCAGAAGAAGAGATAAGAAATGAGAAAAATGATTTGTCGTTTAAAACACCGAGAAAAAGTATCCCCGGCAGCGGCGCCAAAAAATGTTGGCGTTGCCAGCTCAAACGAACGATAGACAGATGAACGATGAATGATGAAAAGATGTTGAAACACCAAGGACAGAAAAACTCTATCCCCGACAACGGCGCCAAAAAATGTTGTCGCGCGGATTGACACGACAACCCTCAGACCGGGGGCTGTCACTCTGAACCCCGATCCCTCCGTTTAACCCTGTCTCCCGCGGCTAAGGGGGGTAAACCCTGTGAGATGATGTGACCAACTGTCGACCAGTTGGTTGGGAGACACGAGATACGATGTAAAAAGTACTCGATGGATTTGATTAACTTAGCAGACCAGTGCCTTATGAGATTGTTATTAAAACGATTATTAGTTAGATGATATAGAAACATAAAACGTGAACAGCAATCATTTGTCATCAAAAGGAATCAGCTAAATCACAATGCTCTTAGAATGACAAAAAACGATATCCAGCAATTGAAAATTTAGAAAAGATGAATGCTTTAAACCACCATGAGAATCATTAACCAGATATCAGATTCGTATCTCGACTTGAAAACTTAGATCTCAGCATGAAAGATAATAATTCCCGAAAATAAAACTGGATCTGACGAAGAAAAATTTTCCAATTTTTTTTTTTTTTTTTTTTTTTTTTTTTACATAAAAATGAAATTTTAAAAATCCTAAAATTTATAAAACTTTATTTAAACTAAAACTTAAAATCTAATTCTAACTGAAATCTAAAACAATAAAATCTAAAACATAAAAATAAAATCTACATAAAAGAAAACTATACAAATTTTAGATCAAATTAAAATCTAAATAAAAAATCTACGCTAATAAAACAAATTATTAAAGCTAAAACTAAGACTAACCTAAAAGGAATAACCAAGCCAAATCCGAATCTAAAACGAAAATATTAAAACATAAACATATATTACAAATCTAAAATAGCTCTAAATTAAAACATAGACTACGCACTATATCGAATTGAAAAACAATCAAACAGGAATCAGAAACTATTTGGCCGCACACGAAACTTCGAGTCTCATGCAAACTTACGCTATGCTTCAAAAAAAACCTAACTTACCGCATACGATCAAGGAAGAACGCCGAGACGAGATCAACCCTCAACAACGTGACAAAGAGAATCGAAAAACGCTGGGAAGTGAAACCTGGAACGACTTATGCGGAATTAGCAGGTGACCACGCCGTAATGTTTGGGAAAATAGGAAGGGCGAACCGCATTCTCCCTTGGTTTGATGTGGGTATAAGTCTACACACAAATTCCAAAACGAAGATGCTGGCCGAGGATATATTTCGATGACCAGATCGATGAACAACCTTCGGTGAATGAGATTGAGGAGCGGCTAGACGAGGATCCTGACCACTTGTTACCGCGCGTGCCTGAGTGATCGATGACAGATTGCCTCTGATGCCGGTGGAAATGACTTACGAATACCCGATTTCATCAAATGAATCTGAGCCAACAACCGATGTTTTCGATGCCTCGGAACGATCAGACGATTTGCAGGCTCCGGCGATCACATCGATCATACCCAAGATGTTCTACGGCATGAGCTTTTTCAATGGCTGAGAAAAATATGATTTGGTTTGGAATGAGCACTGAGACGCGGCGTGGATGCGATCCAATGATACGATGTGCAGGGTCGAAAAAACTGAGCCGCAGATTAAGCACTGGAATCGAAATGTCTACAACCCCAGCCACAGAAGAATTTCTTTTGTTATCTGTCCCGTATCGATTGATCACCTTATGATTTTGCAAGTGCGTGGGGCTGAGTGCAAACATTTCCTGCTGAGATTGCGTCATGGAAACCCCGACATATTTTTCAGAACCTACACTTATAACCTGGCAAAAGAAAAGAGAACCTAAAATGAAGAATACCAGAAACTGAACTAAAAACCCTAAACCCTAATGAAGACCGTGTAAAACGAAAATTTAAAAAAAAAACTAGATCAGCTAATTTAATGTACAGATTTGGCCCCTTAACAGCCAGATTTTAGTAATAGGCACAGAAATATTTTAAAGAAATAAAGATTCTCAGATTTTCACTGTGAAGAACTTCAGAAAATCTCTCATGCAAATTTAAAAAAAATAAACCGAATGATAGACCCAGGATCAAATCCAACTGGGCTCAACACAAAATGCTTGCGGGAGTTGGCTGGTTCAGCCGAGAACTTCCCCGAATGCCCACAAAATTTCCTTCAATGATGTTTTCTGCACAGCTCAAAACAACTGTCAATAAAGAGGGCAAAAATGCTGCTAGATCTCAGGAAGTAATGGAGATACCTGCCATTACTTCAGAAACCCTAACAGCACCCAAACCCCAGCAAGTGAACAAGATACCTGTGCTCACAATACTCTACAAAAGGCTATTATTAACGGCTGAAAATAACATATGCAGAAAATGAAACAATCTCACAGCATTTTAAGAGAGTAACACCAGCAAGATATGGACCCCAAAGTCTTCTTTTATTAACCAGAAACAGATTTACAATAGAGCTTCTTCAGTCTCAGACTCACAGATCGAATGATCTGAAAATGACCCCTAGCACCCTATTTAAAGGAAATGATCCCAACGGCTAGTTCGAGTGATCCATGTAGAAATGATCTCGACCGTTGATGAGGATCAAGACATCTCTTGATCTCATCCGTCGATTTATTCACTTAAAATATTATTATTTTATTAGTTAGGGTTTTTGTTTTATTTTTTAATTTTTTATTATTTTTTTATTTATTTCATTTTTTAATTTTTATTTATTTTATTATTTTATTATTTTTATTCATTTTTTTAATTTCTTAATTCATTTTAAAATGGATCATTGAACTAAGCCTTCGGAAACATCACCTAGGACCTAGGACTTAAGACTCATGAGGGGATTTAAAACATTTTTCGACCCTCAGGACACATTACATCATGACTTTTACAATTTACATCTTAAGGGAGAAAACCCCTTTAACATAGACCCTCACAAATCACCCAGTTCTGCGACACAACTATAATCTAGCAGATCAATACACTAGGATTCTCCTAAAATTCCAATGACAAAATCCATCCCGGCTTTGGGGTCAGGTTTGAAGGAAAACTCTGCCGATCCATGGATCGGTGAGACGAAAAACCTTCCGGGATGTAGATTACCACTAGAAAGTTAGGTCCACCTAGGCAATTCATATACACGACTCATGTCTGCTAAGATTATTTACAATTAATACATGCAGATTGGGTTTACAATAAAAAATGATTGAGCTGCTGATGACTGCAGGATGGCACGGATACGCTGATCAGGTGCTGCCCCTTTTTGCCAAGAAAAGGGTGGTGTACTGCATGGGTAGTTGACCAGTAGAGGTCAACAACGCAGCAATGAATTTATCTTAATACAATCTGGATGCCGAAAACTGGCAATCCTGCAGAGAAAATACTAGCAAAAATATCTTGAGGGAAAGTACCCTCACTCCGAGCAATCTCAGTACTCGACTACCACTAAAAATCAAGTCGTCCACCTAGCTTTCCACAACTTCTGCGTCACCTTTGCACAGTTTGCTACACACTCAGCCCGAAACAACTGAAGATCAAGCTGTATTGCCTGCTACTGAATGGGAAACTGACCCTCTGGCACTCTGGAAATACTTTCCGGCCTCTGGAACTGAAAACCAGCTTCACCCCAGCAAAATCAAACTGCTCACTGAAGCTTTTGCGTTGCCTCTGCGCAGCTTCCTGGAGAAATTTCAGCCTTTCTCTGCAATGCACTCACCAGAACTGGAAATCTTCCTCCAGCTTCACTGTCTTTGCCCCTCTCTGTCTAGACCTCCTCCCTTGGGCAAGCAAATTCGAATCACAATAAATCTTCGGAAGGAGTCGCAGATCATCTTAAGAAGTCAAGTTAAAGCAAGGGAAGTCGAGCTACTTATCTGTGTTAGAGGAAGAGGAAAAGTCTAAGTTTTGTCTCTTGAAGGAGGGTCAAAGCCCTAGAAGATTGCTGGAAGTAAGCTGAAAAGCCTCAGTCTATTGCAGGAGGCTAAAGTAGCTTCAAGTCCGAGGAAAGGAAGAAAAGAAGAGGCCACAGACAGAGAAAGAGGGACGAGAGACCTTGGAGACCTGGGAGACAAGCCCGAGTTGTCTTGGACCTACGAAGAGGTCACCTAAGGAGTTTTTGTGCCTACTATTCATGAAAGAAGAGTTGGGCTAGCCCTAGAATTTTGTTCGTGTGAGAAGTGTTGGTTTACCCCTAGGAGTTCCCAAGTTGTCTTACGAAACTCAGATTGCACTCTTGTTGAATTAAAGAATTTCTCCTAAGAAAAGATTGCTGCCTTTTTCACTAGTTAGGGTTTTCCTAGGGTAAAATTTTGTCTCTCGTGCTTGCCTGTCTCTTCATGATCCTACTGTCATTATTGTTTTTACTGTTGAGATTCCCTATGTATAATTGCTTAATGATAAGTGGATTTGATTAAGAAAACATTGGAAAGTAATCATCAGATTAGGAAATCATGAAACAACAACATTGCAAACCTTGCTGAAAGACAATTTCTCCTCACGAAAAAGATTGTTGGGCTTTCTCCCAAGGTTAGGTTTCCCAAGTGAAAAATTTTGTGCCTATTGTGCATGGTTGTCTTCCTATGACCTTTACTGTTTCCACTGCGTCTACTGTTGAGATTTTATGTGTTAATTATTCAATGATATCAGTGGCATTAGAAATATTGGTTGAAAATCATTAGGAAGTAATTATCAGAGTACAAAATTGTATTTTACTGCACTTGCCATAGAATTTCAACAGTAGCTGGTAGATAATTTTTGAATGCCTGGAGATAAATGTTTTCTTTTGGCACAAGGCATGCACTCTAAATCTAGGCTCATGATCTTGCAAATTTGATTCCTAGTTTGCATGCTAACTGTTTGACGAATTGTATGAACATACACTCTAAATATTCTAATAATAGTTCTCAAATTCAACAAATGTATGCTGTTCCTACAAGTAAAATACCAACATGTTAACTGCCTTTTGCATTGTTTATGATAGCCAAACCTGAAAATTAAAGCTGTTTTCAACTTTGGTGTAATTTTAAATCTGTATTAAGTTATTAACAACCACTTTGTCTCACTGTCTGAGCTTTAACAGACCTGTACTTCCATTTAAGCATCACTGTTTTTTATGCTGGTCTAGAGGTTAAAAAGGAAACCATAATTTAAATACAACTTCTATGTCCTAGCCTTGAGTTTCTCGTATCCACATTTGGAAATCTTTTTTATCTTCTTGATTTTTGTTTCACAAAATCTGATCTGCAGATCACGTTGAAGGTTACTAGATTTGACGAGCATGCCATATATCCATGATCATGATCTTACTTTCCACATTGAAGGAGATGTATAGATGTTATTGATCACTATTCTATTGAGTATTTTGCCGCATTGTCCAAAAACAGGACACAACCTTCATATTTATCCCATATAGGTGTGAATATAATCTATCACATGTGTTGGGTACAATATTAGTTTTTGTAGCATCAGATGGTGTTATAGTCTCAAAACTTTGTGGAGAGGCTAAAACACGGAAGTTCTCCAAAACCCAGAAATCATTTCTAGAAATTCCACCTAGAAATAGCTCAATTAAATTAATTGACCATCATTTAAATTTTTCCTAAGTCTAATTTAGGAACACTGGTTAATTAATAGTAATTAATTGAGAAAGGTGAAAATTCTCTAAAAACTCACATAGATCGACTTGGAGATGATCTCAACCATCGATTAAGTATTAATTGTGGTCGTTGGAGTCCCAACTAGAGATTATAAGAGGAGTTCAATGGGTAGATGGGAAAGACACCAATTGCAAATACTAAGTGATAAAGGCAGTTTAATTTCCCAGTTGCAGGTGATTCAGCAGAGAGATCGCTGCCAATGATCAAGTAGTAGGTGGCAGAGGGGAAACAGAGAGATTTTCTGGAAGAGTTTCTAGTCTCAAAAGAGTTACAAGAGAAGGCTGAAGTTATTCTTCAAGAGACTGTGCACGCACTGCACAGTGCCTCAAGAAAGGCAGTTCAATTCAGTCTGGAGGGGTTGATTCAGCTTCCAGTAGCTGGGAAAATTTCCAGGAGGCCAGGAGAATCACTTCTAGAGGCAGCAGCAGGTAGGAGTCAGGACGTCATCTTCAGGGGCAGATTCTAGCTAGTGCGTGTAGGCCTATGCAGAAGCAACTCAGAGGGGCCTACGCAAGAGTTTGGAGAGCCCGTTTTTGAGGCTCAGTTTGTTGCAGGATCGCTTGAGGAGGAGGGTAAATTCCCTCAGATAATTTTTCCAATATTTCTCTCAGATAGAAACACCAGTTTGGCATCATTTTATTGTAGTCAGAACTTTTCTTGCTGCATAATAATAAAACCCTCAACTGTTGCATCAGTTTTCCCGCATTGGGTTTTTCCAGGGACAATTGTCCAAAAATAATTGTGTCATTTTTATGTGCGCTAGTATTTCTTAGTTTCCATAATTTTATTTTCCACAGCATTTTTTATGGTGAAAATTGCATTTGTGATTTTATTTGTTGATTATTGTAGCAAATAAACTGCATAATTAAATTTGCAGTTAGAAGAATAATTTCCAGTTGCTACAATAGTTGAAATTTTCACATACACATAGCTCTATGTGTCAAGATATCATATATGGAAGCCCCACTTAGGTCATTTGCAATCATTTGAAAAGAGTCGAGAAGTGGGAACTTAAGTGACAGTGGTTCCTCTTCCACGTTGCCCTCAGTTTATCCATGCCTATCTAGCGTGAAAAGTTGAGAGGTGACATTTTCGTGCAGTTGTTGGGGAGCAAGGTCAGTTTCCCGAAAATCTAGAAGAGTAAGCTTCCACAAGTTAAGTGTCATCTCATTCTAATCTTGGACATTCATCCAGAAACTCCACAGGAGAGAACTTCACGCCAAAGATATAATACTTGAAGTTCCACTCAAAAAATGGTTTCGAGGTTTAACTACCCAAAAAGGGTGTATAGGAGGCAATCAAGAAGAGAATCTCAAGCCTCCTAGGATAGGACCCTTGAAGTAGTCCAAGACATTAGATTATTATTCGAGACTTCAATGCTACATGTTGACCAGTGTTGCGGGGGAGCGCCCCCCCCCCCCCCCCCCCTCGCTCCCGCTCCCGATCCGCGCTCCGGGCGGGAGCGACTCGGGAGCGGGTCGGGAGCGCGCTCCCGAAAAGGGAGCGATTTCGGGAGCGCGCTCCCTAAAAAAAATTTCGCTCCCTGCCTTTTCGGGAGCGTTTTGCCTTTTCTGCATTTTTTTTTTTGTAGTAATGTTCGAAATGCAATTTTTTTTGAAAGAAACAAATAGTTTTTGAGTGGGGCAACTTAATGATCAAGTCTAGGCCCTAGTATTGATATGCTATTCATGGTAATGTTAAATTCTTAAAGTAAAAGTGACATTTTCTTTAATTTTCATTTTCATCCTTTTACTTAAATTTTTAACATTACCATGAAATGACTCAGGATGTTTGAGAGTGGTTTCGTCCTCATTGGATTTCATATGGAGAAAGTAGAATTTTAGATTTCATTCAAAATCCAGCAGACTTATCAGTTTTTCAGGATTTCAGGATTGGGGGATTGCAATGTTTCCATTGAATTTTGTCATGTATTAGGGTATGGAACTCATATTTAATCAAGAGTACCAATCCCTCTATGTACCTTGATGTTAGTGACATTGGTTGTCGAACTCCTCTATCATGACCCTTCTAAAAATGTACGCATCACTCAAACAAAATCTTGACTTGACATGCTATGCTTTTTCTATCTTATGTTAATGCTTAGAGGGTGATATTAATGACAAAGATCCCTATACAGATACAAAGGTAATGACAAAGATACCTCTGGATATTAATGCTTGGAGGGTGATATTAATGACAAAGATCCTGATTTTGCAACAAGACTAAAAAATTAGACATTTCTCGTGGTGGCAAGAGGCCCAAGCATAAGAAATAGATAATAGATTTACTTCTCTTTTCTAGTTTCTAGTAGCTTTTATAACTATTGACTCTTTCATATTTATTATGATATTTTTTTAAACAATATATGACAATTTAAGTTTGAAGTTGGCAATTATAACTCATTAGTAATGAATTATGAATATGATGCTTCATGAAAGTTGAAAGTTGTTTCATTTCATTTCATTTTATAACATTTCATTTCATGTTAGATATTATTTGTTGTAATGGTTACACTTAGCTTACAAGTACAACTTTGGTGATCAATGATGATAAATGTTATATATTGAATTTTGAAAGCTTGAAACTTTAGGATTGATGAATCATGAGACTCAATATGTTGTATGTTACTATATTACTAACTTGCGGACGTGGTTGATGAAGATTATAACTTCTAGATGATTGTTGTTATATGGTTCAATCTATGCTTTTTTATGTTTTTTATATCTAATTCATCATTCTACATGTTTTTGTTGACATATATGTATCAAAAATTAAAAAATATAAAAAATATATATATTTTTAAAAAATCGCTCCGGGATTCGCTCCCAAACCGGGAGCTTCTGAAAATGGTTGCTCCCGCTCCCGCTTCCGCTCCCGCTCCCGCTCCCCGCTTCCGCTCCCGCTCCCAAGTAACATTGATGTTGACTGAGGAGTCATGGCAACCCTCTCGTGGGTTAAAAATGTTTACAAGGCCATAGAAGTCATAGGCACCAAGGGGACCCATATGCCATGCATGATAAATACCAAAATTGGTTTCCTAAATTCGTTGGAAATAACGTGATTACCACCAAGGAGCATCTAACTAAATTTTATGATTTTGTAGGAGAGGCAAGTGTAATCGAGGGACACAACATTATGTTATGAAGGTATTCGCTTTGTCCTTCAAGGAAGAAGCTAAAGTGGGGTTTCATTGTTTGCTTGATAATAGCATCCACTGCTAGAATGAATTTGATGTGGCCTTCTTGAAATGTTGGGCCTTGCGTAAAGATGGTAGAATGCTCAGGTCCCAGCTCCACAAAATCAAGAAAAAGGAGAACGAGACTATTAAAGTATTTGATGATAGGTTTAGAAAGCTTGATGATATGATTCCAAAAAGAATCAGGCCAAATGATGACGTTGTTCTCCTTCACTACACCAATCCATATTAAGGACATTTTGGCCTTATGCTCAAAGACAAACTTCCTAGTACTCCGGAAGAAGCACAGGCTTGGGCAGGTAAGATTGAGGAGAACATGCTCTCATCCAAACTTGATCCCATGGGTTCTACTCGAGCATCTACCTCATGGGAAGAAATGAAACCCATGAATATGCATACAGCTGACCTGATTCAAGACCCCATAAGAGCCTTGACTGAGAAATTTGAGAAATTGTCTGCTGACCTTATTCAGTCCCAAACTGCTTTATTAAATAGAATGATGAATCCAGAGAGAGGGAAACAAAGTGTTTATCAACCAAGGCAGCAAGGAAATGCAGGTTGAATTGGGAATAGGGTTCCTCGGGAACAAAGATTCCCAAACGCCTTGGCCCCAACAAATATGGTTAGTCAAGTAGAAGTTCTTTTGTGTTTGCCCTGTGATGACCCACACAGTGAGCAAGACTGTCCCAGAAATTTCAGATAAGATGGAGCAGGGGGGCCAAAGGTATGGACAATCTGAACTGGGTTGAGGAAGATGATTACGTTTGCATGCTCCAACACAAACCCATCATCCTAAGTGAAGAACAGATGAAAGAGCATAGGGAGAAGAGCACAGATGCCACAACTAGGTCAAGGATGAACATGCTAAATTCTATGGATGAAGAACCCAAGAATGACCTCAGGAAGAAAAAATAATGCAATATCCAAGAAGGAATCAAATTCCTAGGATTTCACAAGGCAATAGGTTTGGAAGTCAACAGGATCATGCTCAGACTATGAATAAGCGAGCATCAATACAGATATATCACAAGCTCACTCGCCATCAAGCAGAATAGCAGGGATATTGATTTAAATATAGATCTGACTTCGGCAAAGGTCATGGTCCAATCCCTTTATCTGACATAATAAAGATCGCATGTGAAATGGGAAAGGTTGGACAGTTCTTGAACCATGAAGAGCAAAGTGAAGATGCCCCAGTCATATTACAATCTATGCATCAAGGAGCGATAGATGAGAGCAGTCCTTTTTTTTAAATCACATTTGGCATTAATGGCCTCCTATTGCACAACTGTATGTTGGATTCAGGAGCTTCAATGAATATGATGTCATTAAAGGTCATGAATTAGTTCTTGACATTATTCATGACCTTTAATCTCCATAATGAATGTGATATCATTAAAGGTCATGTAAGAATCCCACATGTTACAGTATTTTAAATACAGGTTTGCATTAGGAAGTCATTCTTTATGTTGTACACCAGAGATAACATGTACAAATCTTTTCCTTCTGCGGTTGCAACATAAATCTTAGAGGTACGCATGGATGTGTACTAACTGTTTGTAGAAATTTATGAGAGAAATCTTTACCACAGCCTGTCTGAAAATTGTTGCAATAATGATTGATAATATATTGCCATATGGGAGCATTGATCTATGTTTGTAGATGCATATTCATCACTGCATGAGTGATTTCAGATCTTGTCACTTGAAATTTATGTGAGCCGTTAGTATGGGATGCGCATAAGGTTGTTTACTATATGTTTGACAAAATGCTACAACAATTTTTTGTGTCTGCACAACAGTATTGATCTAAGGCATGTAAGCTGGTTATGAATTCATAATTGATAGCTGGTAAATCATTTTTGAATGCCTGGAGACAAATGTTTTCTTTTGGCACAAGGCACGCACTCTAAATCTGGGCTCATGATCTTAACAAATTTGATGTCTAGTTTGCACACTAACTGTTTGATAAATTATATGAACATATTCTCTCAGTATTCTGATAACAGTTCTCAAATTCAACAAATGCATGCTGTTCCTATAAGTGAAAGACCAACATGTTAACTTCCTTTTGCATTTTTTTATGACAGCCAACCCTGAGAATTAAAGCTGTTTGCAACTTTGGGTAATTTTAATCTGTATTAAGTTGTTAACAACCACTCTGTCTCACTGTCTGATTTTAACAGACCTGTACTACCATTTTAGCAGCGCTGTTTTGTACAGTGGTTTAGAGGATAAGAAGGAAACCATAAAAAATACGACTTCCATGTCCTCGTCTTGAGTTTCTCGTATCCTGCGTTTGGAAATCTTGTTTATCTTTTTGTTTTTTGTTTCACAAAATCGGATCTGAAGATTGCATTGAAGATTACTAGATTTGACCAGCAGGCCATATATCTGTGATCATGATACCACTTTCCACATTGAAGGAGACATATGAATGATTGATCATTATTCTATTGAGTATTTTCCGCATTGTCCAAAAACAGAACACAAACTTTGTATTTAATATTTATCCCATATTGGTGTAAAGATAATCTTTTGTGTGTTGGGTGCACATAGCTTGTTGTGTCAAGGTATCATAGAGGGAAGCCCCCCTTTTGGTGATCTGCATTCATCTGAGAAGAGTGAAAAACTTAGGTGACAGTGGTTCCCCTTCCAAGTTACCTTCAGTTTATCACGAAAATGACCTTTCCTATATAGTGTGACAAATCGAGAGGAAACAGGTAGATTGGAGGGAGGAGAGCACAACTGCAGTGCCAATGGTAGTGACATGGATGATTTTGGTTATGAGATCCAAGAGACAAGCTATGAAATTCTTTTAACTTATTCTGTAATTTCCATTGGCATTTCCATCAATAATCTTATCCATGTAATATATTTTGATGACATCAAATGAGAAATTACAGTTCATGATTCTATGCGTAACATGTATGATGTATTCTTGTGTGTCTAAGGCATTGTACTTCTATTTTCTAACTGTTCCTTTTATACTTTTTTTCTCCGAGAAAAACCTTGTGAAATCCCATTTTCCCTTGTGGGGGGGTCAAGGCTTCCCGTGTCCCAGTGTTAGGGTAATTAGAGCACAATATAAACTGATATATAAAGGAAACCAGATAAACTTGCTCCTAGGATTTTTTACAATAAAGCACATCCAAAATATTCGCACAATAAAAAATGTCTTTCCTGTTAAAATATTGCATATGATGCAAACTTTGGTATTAGAAACAAACACCACCTTTTACATATACCTTCTTGTATTCTAAGTGCACAGAAAGAAGCACAATTGAGTAGATATTTTCTGATTATGAAACAACACGATACATAATACATCCTCATTGCTTCAAGCCACTGTTTTTTTTTCAATCAAAAAGATTAATTCTTCTGGAAAGAAGTGCAGAGAACAAATATTTGATACCTGGGAGTCCATGGGGAAATCCAGTTCAACTGATGAACAGCCACAGCCCTCGCCAAAATTAAGTTTCACTGAGATTATGAATGATTTTGATCTAAGAGTCTCTCTGGAAAAACATGTAGTTAAAATCTAAAAAAATAAATTGCAAACCTCAAAATTTGAAATCCCTAATTTAAGTTGCCTTGTGGATCATTAACATGACAGGGTTGTTGACAATGTACAGTCATCCTACGGTGGATATTTTAGATTAGAAACATGATGTCTTGCAGTCAAATAACTCCATATTACCTTATCAGTAAAAAGGGCTGCTTCTTCAGTACAGCAATTTTCAGATCGGGTCTATCTGGAAAGCTAACCTGCAGACATTATCATTGCCTGATAACTTTAAATTATAAAAATGAACAAGTTTGGAATAACTACTCAACTACATAAACGGACAGTATGTTTAATCTATGAGTTGAATGCCAAAACTAGTAGCCAAAACCCAATATTTCTGCTTAGAGACTGATATTTAAAGAAAGAGCCGCACAGAAGTAAAGTACTACAGTAGCATGGGTCTGCTCAGAAAGGAAATAAGTCTTTCTACTTCATACAATAGACAAGTAAAAGTCATTAGCTACAAAATAAGAAAATAGCATTCTTGAGTGCTACTTCTCTCTTGAAGAATAGACAAGTCTAACCTCCACAGATTCGAGAAAAGGTAATGGTGCCTTGAATCCATGCACACCTGAAATCCTAAGCTTCCACTTCATGGCCCTTTTCTCTGCAAGAATAACAACTGTTATTTTACACCAAAAAACTCCTGTTCTACAAGAATTATCATTTACCATTTAGCAACATTACTTTGTATGTGAAACAAATCAACCTCAATACTCCCAGGGAAGAATCATGGATTCTACTCTTAACTCGGTTTTTTGTGGCAAAACATTTTAATTTTAGGAAAAACAACACAAAAGCATTCTACTTGTGAAATTTTAAAATTTATATAAGCACTCTACAATTCGGAAGGAATGGGGGCAGCTACTACTAGTAAAACTTTAAAACACAACTCTAGAAGCAATGTAACATCAGCACAGTTAAGGAGAATAAAAGAAAAGTACATTTGCAAGGGTGATCATATGAATCCTTGATGTATGCAAAGCCAAACAATTTTCCTTCCCCTTGCTGCGATAATAGTTTTACTTGCCCTGGCCTTTCTAAATACTTAGTCATTCATATCATAATTGTTGATTTTTGTGTAGCTTGGGAGGTACTCCAAGCCCTAGTGTTTGAGGGTTGGAGGTCAAAGCGCCACAAGTAGGCTTGTGGGCCTAGAACCCAAGCCTGGGGTTTTGCAACCATCGGGATTTGGGCCAAAACCATGATGAATTTGAGCATGAGAAAATTTTGAGGTGATAGAGCTTGGCGTGCCAATTCCAACACTTTGAACATCACTCAAATCGGAGCTCTAGAAGTGAAGATATGAATTTTTGAAGTTTGTGTGTGGGCTTGGTTAAGGTCTGCCTAGTGATTGGAGGCCTTATGACAGCTAGACAAGCCCTCTTGGACGTTATGTTGGAGCCACACCTTGAGATATAAATAAGAGGTGTGTGTGATGCTATTTGGATCATAAAAGTGCATCGAATCACCTCCATACCTCTCTGAGGCAGCCGCAGATGCAAACGAGGACAGTGTGGGGCATTTTCTGTGGATTTGAAGTGTCTTGGTACAGGTCCGAGCTTTTGCAGGGAGGAGGCGCATTACAGAGAGGGGTTATAAGGGCTGTATTGGGTGCAGATTAGTGGAAAAGAGGCTCTGTTTGCTACAGCGCACTAGCATGATGATTTGGGAGTGTTGCAAGGGTTGTTTTAGGTTGCTGTAGGGAACAGCAAGCCTAAACAGGAGTCTGGAAGAAGAGAGCGCAGTAAAAAGAGGTCTAGACGGCCTAATCTAAGGCTGGTTTCTTCCTAGACTTGCATACTTGACAAAAGGAGCACGTTGAAGCTAAACCGCAGTTGCTGGAGTGATTCTGAAGGGTGATTAGGGGGCTGTAGCAGTTGGTAATCAGCCCTAACCAGGAGCAGAACATGCAACAATGAACAGACCTGCAAACCAAGGTATGCATGGATGATTGTGTGTTGATTATGATGCAAGGGATGGTGTCCTAAGTATAGGACAATTCTGGGTTGGTGTATAGTGTGGTTTTGTCTCAGAATTGTGGGCAGCAGATCCATTGTATTATTGCAGAGAGGGTCGAAGTTGTAGTGGCTGTTTGGAAGAGCCAAAACCACCACAAACTTGTCCTCAATTGGCAGCAAAGGGAGCAACTTACAATGAGAAGAAAACCGCAACTGTAGAAAAGGTGTAGAGGCAAGGATCTAGCGCTGATGTGGACTGATATTAGCCCTAACCAGATTGCAGACCTGGCAGCAGTGACACATCAACTCATGAGAAGGGTGTACTAGGAGAGGACTGACATTGCAGCCTGTGAAAGCCAAGGAGGTAGGGCTGACATAGCATGTTAGACGCCCTAACCAGTGGGCAGTTTCACAGTGAAACTTGATGCCCAGATTTGTGCAATAGCTCCTTTATTGCAGAAGCAAAGGGCAGATTGGTGGAGTCTTTGGGCAGCCATGTGTAAGGGTCTCCTAAGTGTGAGGACGCCCTAACTAGGTGCAGATGCTACAGTGTGGACTTGGTCTCTCGTGGACTGTTGGAGGGCAGCATGAGAGTAGACCAAGTGTGGACGAGATTGGGCACTTAGTGTCCAAATTGGAGCCCGGTGAGAAACACCTTGATGGACAAAGGTGGTTGTGAGAGAGCCAGTTGTTGAGCTCAAGGGTTGACGAACCAGAGAAGCAGTTGAGCAGCCCTAGACTTGTATGTGGAGAAGGACTTCTACAACAGATGATTGGCAGTCCTACAAGCCCGTATTCATTGTGGGAGATGGACATCTTGCAGTGATAGGTGGCAGCCCTTCGTGCCCTATGTTGGTTTTCATCGGAGCAGCGTAGGAAGACCATAGTGGGCTGAAGTCCCTGAGTAGCTGAGGAGCAGTAATGGGCAGATTGAGAGTTGTTCACAAGTGGAGTTGTGAACAACTCGACAAGAGTCTCAATGTGTTGTGGCCTTGATGGACGAAGGCACAACTAGAGAGCAGATTGGATAGCCGAGATTCAGTGGCTAGATGGACTTGGAGCATTGATAGAGGCAGGAGCTACAGATCGGAAGCCAAAGGACCGGGCAGGTACAGGGTACGACCGAGAGGAGCTGAGAGAGTGCGCTACAGCCAGATGGTCAAAGTATCTTGTTGAGGGTAGATTGGTTGTCGATGGATTGACACCAAGCCCTAGTTGTGTATCTTGTACTGGTGGATGTATGAGGGCCATTATCCTTCGTACGAGATCCCTAGAATGTTGTATAATATGTTGTTTAATATAACGAAGTTGGGTTGCAAACTGTAAAAAGTTGTCTATATTCTGTGCATATGTGATTTACTATTGTTTATATTCCGTTGTGCAAAGTAGTATCGTTGAGATTCTTGGTTTGGTAGCGTCAGAGGTTTTAAGATTCTATCCTAAACCCAAGATCGAGGAAATTCAACAATAATCAATGGAATGTCATGTTTGACATTAAATACATCTATGATATTGCCTTTTATTTTTTCTGCAACGATTCAGCAAATTTATCACAATTATCATGATAATTACGATAAACCTCAGATAAACAATATACCATTGGGAAAATAGTGCAAGGTGGTAATATTTTCAAATTTAGCACAATAAATTAAAAATATCAGGATATTTTTAAACTTATCACCGGGAAAGAAAACCTATAAGTAGAAAAAATCATATTTTCTTAATATGTTAGTGAGCCACTATAAAGATCATGATCAAACAAGATTTGAATCTTCCAGCAATTTTAAGAGGGAAAACGAGGATTTTCATCGCCATAAGATATTTTTTGTGTAGTGGGGATTGATTTCTATTTGTGGTTTTCAGATTACCGGGGATGTCTTAAATTTCCAAATTCAACCATGTAATTGGTCTGTCTCTTGTTGCTAATTTTTCTGTAGAGATTGAACAATTTTCTAGGTCTGATTATTTTTACGAGCATTCTTTAGTGTTGATTTCCTTTTGCTTATGTTTTTCCCTAGGTTGGATCTAAGTTGCAGGAAACGTTGGAGAAGGGTCCGTTTCTAGCCAAAAACGAGGAAACTCGTACCGTACGGCTTGCAAACGCTTTTCCAACCGTACTGACCCGTTTCTCGAGGAGGAAACGTGGCCAGTATGGCTGGAAACGCATTTCTAGGCCATACGGTGGAGTTTCCTCTTCTAACTTGACTTTTTCTTGTATTTTTTTTATGTTTTCGCTTCTAATTTTTTATTGGGTGACTAAAATATCTTTTGGATGCTTCTAGATGCCTCTCAAGTTATAAAAAGAGGATTTATTCAGTGGGGCAGCCTAATGTTCAAACCTGTGGCCTTATGCAGTTCATGGTAATGTTAAATTCTTAAAGTAAAAGTGACATTCTCCTTTATTTTTTGAAAATGAAAAATAAAGGAGAATGTCACTTTTACTTAAATTTTTAACATTACCATGAAATGACTCAGGATGTTTGAGAGTGGTTTCGCCCTCATTGGATTTCATATGGAGAAAGTAGAATTTTAGATCTCACTCAAAATCCAGCAGACTTATCTGTTTTTCAGGATTTCAGGATTGGGGGGATTACAATTTTTCCATTGGATTTTGTCATGTACTAGGGTATGGAACTTGTATTTAATCAAGAGAACCAAGCCCTCTATGCAGGAGAGACTCCCAATAATCAAGAGCACGTAGGGTACTAGGGTATGGAACTTGTATTTAATCAAGAGCACTAAGGTCGTTCAACTATGTAGGAGGAGACTCCCAATCAAGCACGAGACAAGAAATTAGAAATTTCTCATGGCTGATTTTTGATATTGTTATTTTCATTATGATATCATTCATGAGTAAATGTGATGTAAATTTAGAGACTTATAGTTTATGCATTGACAATTCACAATTTAATCTTAGTGTAATAAATTAGAATGTATCATATATGCTTTATGATTGCACATATTTCTTAAATATCCTAATATATATATATATATATATATATATATATATATATATATATATATTGTGTTTCCCTGTTTCCAAAATTTGGGGAGGTCATGTTTCGTACCCGTGCCTGTTTTGGAAACTCGTACCCATTTCCCCGTTTCATGCAACTTAGGGTTGGATATATCACCCCACCAACATGCCAAAGACTTTGGATCCATTTTGGCAATATGTCAAACCTCAGAAGGGGTCAAATCACCAAAGGTTGGATTGTGAGCTTTGTGGAAAAGAGATGAATGGATGCATTAGCCATTTGAAACACCACCTTGCAAGAATCCCAAGCCATGAGGTTGTAGTTTGTAGACAATCAACCCCGGAAATACAGTGAAAAGCTCCTCAAAATATTAATGAAATGAATAAGGAAGAAGACAAAGAAGCTATGCAGATTGAAATTGAAGCTGGAAGAATACCAAGAAACACAAGCATGCCATGGACAGGAGAAGCAAGAGGGCCTCCACGGGTTCACCTTCCAAAGGAACATCACTTTTCTTTGTTCCCAGCAGTGGGGTTGGGGTACAACATTCTATCAGATCAGTGGTTAAGAAACAAGAGGAAGAAGCATGTAGAGTTGTGGGAAAGTGTTTCCTATGGAGCACCGCACCATTTAGAATAGCTAATAACATTGTTCTTTCTAGGGCAATATTTGATGTGGCTGCTATTTCTGGCCTAGGATACAAGGGCCCTACTTATGACAAGTTGAAGGGGAGCATCTTTCAAAAGGAAAAGGCCAATATCTCTATTATATTGGAGGAGCAAAAAACATCATGGGAAACCACACAATGCATGGTAATGTTCTTCCATCTGCACCAATTTGATGAGTATATGGGCAAAATTTACCATATCAATGATCTGAATCAGAAAATTCATAATCTTATCACACAGTTATTCTTAGACTAATGAGGAAATTCACAAGAAATAGGGGGTTGGTGCATCTTGGCATCACAAGTTTTGCCAGCAACTTCATTTCTCTCCAATCTCTTCTTGGTTGTATGTTGGTGGTGAAGAGGATGCTTATATTATACATTTAGCAAGAAATAAGGAGGGTGAGCTATTGGTAAATTAGTGTACTAAAGATTCATTTGGATAGAGTAGAGGAGGTTTGTATAGTGAGCCTTTGGTAAAAAGAATACACATAGATGATGGTGATAAACAAAAAGGGTCTATCTGTATGAGGCCACGCATAGGGCCTGTTACCCACCAAAAGTGGGTAGCCCTAGGCGAAAAATTATCTCCCCTTTGGTTAGCCAGGGAACCAACAACCCCATGATGATCCACTCCACCGATGCTCTAGTCAATGCTCTCTCTCATCTAGCGTACTTCTTGAGGGAAGTGGGGTCATCTATCAAAAGGTACACTAACCATTTTTGTAATCATGTGCTTTCATATAATGTTAAGGGCATTTTAATATGGATCACAGGCCAAGATAGATAGTAGACAACTCTAGATTGTACCCTTGTTCCCATACTTTACCTAGGAGGTTATCCTTTGACCCTAGTCCAGTGTGACCTACCCTGAGGCCCTTTTTCTTCCACTATTAGGAAGGGCACTAATAGGAGGTGTTGACGCAAAATGTAGCAAACCTTGGAGAGGGGCACCCTACAAGGCTAACACTAGACCAAGTGACAACAATGGGGTGATGGCCCACTATCACCACAACCAAAACCCCTTGCTCTTTACGGATTTTCACCGATGGGAGGAGTCTCAGTATGTGAGAAGGTCACCTAATGGATATTCTAACGTTAGGATACAAGGTGACACAATGAAGCTTTTTACAAGAAAGGCTTGATTTACGCTCAAGGCCCCAATAGGAGGCAATTCGCTTTCCTTGTAGAAACCTATAAAATGAAGAACAAGACCTAGGGCTTGATTGGCAAGTTGAGTGTTGGGATGGCCAAAGGTCAAGGCAAGCAGAAAGGATTTCCCACAATGTATATTAGCAAGATTAATGCACATGAAACCCTTAAACAAGCCCCTAGGTTGAAGCAAGATTCGACTAGGGTTTACCCTAGGACAAACAACTAGGGCAAAGAAATTTACAAACAAGATTGAAGTGGATGCCCATCAAAAGGATAGATTTTGTTGCAAATACCCTCCTCTTGATGTTTAGGCTCTTGAACGCTGAAAATATACCTTGCCTAGGGATTTGCACCAAGCCCTGGTTTAGTAAGCTTGACCTTAAAGGGGCCGAATTAGAGAAGGAAGAATTTATGGGTAAAAGTCAAGTTTGATCACTAACAAAATGGACTAATCCCCTGTTCATTAGGACTCAGGAGTATGGAGTTTATGATTTGATAGGACAGCCAAAGACTTTATAAGGAGGTTGAAATTTTGATGCCCTAGCTCCAAAACTCAAGCAATTATCTATGCAATGGATAATGAAATTTTCATGGGAGAGCTAGTAAAAGATCACCATTAGGATATTCATTCACATGTTATTCATGAGTAATGCATGCAATATAGATATCTGGATAACATTCAATAAATTTTCAACAAATTAGAGCAGAATAGCAAACCCTAGATTCAACATGTTCCATACATTAGACATTAGAAAATAAATATTCAACAATAGCTACACTTATAAGATAACATGCAAAAAGAATCCATCCATTTGATCCAAAGAGTAGCTCCAAAGATAAACAAATAAACTCCAAATGTCAAAATGCATGCATATATCCGAATTCTGCACAAGAAAGAAGGTTAAATTAGCTCAAGCGACAAAAAAACCCCAAGTGTGTGATGATGATTTACAAGAATGAATCTCTCCTATAATTATATGAGGAGTTCAACTTTTAATTTTAGCCTAAGGCCCCTTAAAATACTAAAATAATGTGCCAATCACAAGCTAGGTCACACGCTAACCTAGTAGCCAAAGAATAAAATCAACTCTTTCCCACACGTGAGTCGTAGGAGAGAGAATGGTGATGTTATGCATACGTGAACCCTTCTAGGTCTAGCATTGAGGCTTCTTGGTGCCGAGATGGGAGTAGAAGCCTTCTAAAATCACCTCCTAAGAGTTGGCCCTTAGGTCTCTGTCAATGCTCCTCTGTGGTCCCCAATTTTTATCTTGGGGCACAAAAGTGGTCTCATGGGTTTCCAGGAGTCAAAATGCCTATCTCTACTCCAATGTTGGAGGCTTTCAAGGTGGTGTTAGCCCTCCCATGTCTCAAATTGTGAAACCATCCTCCTCTGGGCCTTGGATCAACTACCATCCCTCTAATACTACTAAGCCGGCTAGGGGCATGTTGGATCCAGGTGCATCACCCATAAAAGTCATCACTGTAAGGTAAAGTGTTGGAAGTTGGAACATTGTGGGTTCTAGAGGTTCCCACAAGTATCTATGATGCTCTTCTACTGCTTGGAGTCCCATGTCTCTCAACACCACACCTTTGGGTGTCAATATGCTCCTTTAAAAGACTTGGTCCCCAGTTAAGTTGTCCAAGCCATGTCTGTGGAACCACCTGACAATTACACACAATATCCAGTGCTTGCAACTATATCATTAGGTACATTTGATCATTTTTTCATCTAAATGAACCAAGCTCGAAAGTAATGGGCAATTTGAGACTTCAAATAAGGCTTCCCCTCCAAAATTAAGGCTTTGAACTCGCAATGGTGTTACCTCCCTAGGTAGGATTGGTTAATTGTTAAATTTAGGTATGTTCTATGCTAGAGCAATTTATTTCAATTTTCACAGTTAGCTCAATATCTTTTCCAGATTAGCAATCACATCAGCATTAAAGTAAACTGCAGATAGAACATAAATATAAATCGCAAAAGACAATCCAAGACAAGAGGACACAAGATGTGGCGCTAGCCAAGGATAAACCCCAATGTGGGGAAACCCTTTGTCAATTCTTCTTATATGATCTTCAATAGTTCAGCAGAGAGAGAGAGAGAGAGATAGAGATAGTACATTTACAATAGAAGTCAACACTTTGACTTATTTAGATAAGAGCATAGATCATCTCCTAGGATGATGATACATGAGATCAGTTGAAGACATGTTGCTTCAACTGATTCTCCAAGGTGACTCCTTCACCTATCATAGTGTTGCATCTCGTCGTCATGTTACACCTCACCGTGCTGCACCATGCTGCACCCATCATCACAATGTTGGACCTCATGTTGTTGATGTCCTAGTGTTTAACACTGTTCTACATAGTGCCACTATTGCACCATGCTTACTATTGTCCCAATGTACTTGTTGCACTGTACTTGTTGCTGTCCATGCTTTACCATGCTGCCGCTGTCCATGATTCTTCATGCTTGCAGTTGTCCCATGTTGCAGCTGTCCCATGTGTCACCAAGCTTGCAGTTGTCCTAGTGTCATTGCAGTTGTCCCATGTATAAGCTTGTTGTATTTCACTGATGCATGAAGACATGTAGCATCCAACCATGTATCTGCATCATACATAGAGATGTACTATGAATCATACCATGCTACACCCTTTTTACATTATGTTGCATTGCTACCCATCACTATATGTTGATAACACTATGTTGTACTATGTATACAACTGACATATACTATGTTGTCTATGCCACAGCATTCATCACATCCGCTACACTTCTTTGGGGTATTCATCACTCCATGTTGACCCAACATGTGGCCCCCACAGGCTGTTCCAAGTCTGATCCAAATCTAGTCAATATCCTTGACCCAATGCACCTCTAACACTGCTTCAAATTTGCTTGACACTTTGTTGTTCCTGACTGTTCTGTTTAGGGCACTTGGGCATACTGTTGCAGCCCTAAGTTCCTCTCAACAGTCCTCGAACAGCCCTTCAAAAACTGTGGACTAGGCAAGGAGAGATGCTCCTCCTCCACATTGAAGGTAAGGGCTCAAGACAGCCCTCAAATCTACCCACACTAGGTTTGCTGTAGTGGTATGGCATGTGGCCTACCACACAACACTACTGCTGCTCACGACACCCTCCAACAATGATACAAACCATTCGTTAGCCTTTAAACAAGCTAGCGTTCAGCTCCCAAGGCCTCGGCCTAGCACAACAAGCATCACGGCTTCCTACAACAGACTTCGGACTTTGTTCAACCCATGAAACAGTCCTCCAACCCATGTTGCCCTAGCCTCCCATGCTATGGCCTCAAAACAGAGATCTCCCTTTAGACCTGCGACTAGGGCTAAGGCTTGAACGCATAGCAATTTAGGGCATATAGTAAACCCTTATAGGACAGCGAGGGAGCCTACTTCAATCCCTTTCATGACAGTGGTGAGGGTCTCCCTTTGACTGCGTAGAGCCTTCTTTGATTAACTGCGTTAGGGCTTCTTCATTAGGGCAGCATAGAGCCTTTCTCCATTAGGGCAGCGTTATCCCTTAGGATCTCTTCTCCTACTAAAACCCAAAGACAAATAGAGAGGAAGAGATTCCAAGTGTGTGTAGAAATGACTTGAAGGCCACCTCTATTTATACTAAAACGTTGAGCACAAGTGGGGTTTATTTGGTTGCTGGCCGACCTTGACGAATTGTCCCATAACACTAATAAATTCATATCTCCATGAATACTTATCGGAATCGGATGATCTTTAGATCAATCCTACACCTCTCGATGGCAGGGATCCAAAAAAAATATCAGCTGACATTAATAAGATGACCCACATGGAGTTTGGCCCTAGTTGCCAATTTTAACATTAATAGACCACCCTATTAGGTATTTCCAAGACCCACGAGGAAGTGACATGTCCTTGGTCCACCCTTCAATTGATAGGTGTCATGTGAATAATGATGAAACAGAGGGGAGAAGACTTCATGGCCAAGTGCCATCGTCAAAGCGACCAAATATGATAGACTCCTCATCTTGAGTGTATAGATGTGGGGAGGGAGAAATCATGAATGCATGAGTTACCAACTCGTCCTTTGTTTTTCCACCCCTCTTGTGCGCCTTTTACCTTTTCTTTATTTTTCTTTGTATTGTTGCACGTAGCGCAAAGGGTTAGGACTTGCTTTGTATGATGTATAGTATTTATTACCCCCTTAATGATGAGGCATCTCATTTCCCATCAGCGGTTGGGACATGCCAGGGTTCCTTCTCATAATATGAAGAGCAACATGTGCTCAAGAACCGGGTGATGTCCATAATGAGTGAGGTAGAGCTTATGCTAGGATTTTTCCCACATGCTAATTTGTATGTCCTGGCCATCTTTTGCATTTTGATCTTCTTATGTTTTTACTTTTGGCCATCATATGATTTTTCTTGTTCTTTAGCTGCATCAACCTCCCAGGGTAAAGTTTCGGGGCCTACCTAGGTATGAGGATGTATGGTGTCAAATCCTAAAGAACCAATGGTCAATTAAACCCGAAGAAGGGAGGCACAATATAGGACTTGTAATGTAAGATGGATAGTGGTAAGTATGGAATAGGGAGAATTGGGACTATGTTATCTCAATCGGCATTTCCCAAGTAGTGCCCCTCCTATACCCATTGGGCCATCAAGGGAGGTCCCACTAGACTAGGATGACCCCCCATTTAAGGTGAGGGAGCAAGATCACGCTCAAAACCCTTCTTCCTTCTAGGATACACCAAAATCCATGTCAAATGCCCAAAATACAAACAAGCATAAGCACCTAATTGCAAAATGAATAAAGTACCTTTTGATCGGAAGCCCACCTTCCAACATGTGCTCTTTTCAAAAGGGCGAGGAAACATATGACTGATGCAAGTGGCAAAGATATTAATGGCACATTGTCATCTGCTACTAGTGGATGTCAAGGGATGTTGGCTGGCCGGCTAGAAGAGATGATGGGACAAAAAATTTCCTATGGGGTCACCCACTTTTGGTGGGTGACAGGAGGCACTGATTGATATAGTGTGCCCAAGGTAATCCATACTTATGACCTACCATGTTTCCTTTGTTTCCACTTCCATCCTTTTGGTTGATTGTCATTGATCATTGGGACTAGTAACTTATATCCTCATCTCTGAGTCAGCGCCCAAAAATTTGCCCTAAGAGGTTGATATAGCTAAAAGAAAGATAAAAGCATATGAAGTCGTAAATAAGAGAAAATGCAAAATGCAAAAGATGGTTGTGACATTGAATAAACATGTTGGAAAAAGCATAGAATGAGCTCCTGCCCCGCATTACCCATCACCCAGTTCCTAAGCATTCCATGCTCTATCTAAATAAAGGAACTTATGAATGTTGCAACCTCGATGAGCAATAAACTGCTACATCCTTAAGGGGTATTGGAAAAGCATAAAGTAAGTAAGGTCACCTAAGTTATGCAAGAAAGAAAGACAGATCCTTAAAGTAAAAGGCACACCAAACGGGTAGAAAAAGTAGGCCAAAGAAAGGGGTAACTCATGCCTCCACCATTAGACACACACATCATAATTATACTCAAGATGTTGGACCTCGTTTAGCTAGTACCATGGTTGTGGCAATCTTCCTTGAAATCTTTCCCATTCCATGACCACAATTATCACATGCACCTATGAATTGATGGGTCAACCTGTGAAATGTCCTTCCCTTTATGTGTTGAAAGAACCTACTAGGGCTAATTGTATAATCATATGTAACATAAGTGTTGTAACTTGCCTACAAAGCATGAGCTAGAAATACATTTGAAGGTTTGTGTGAAGTATTCTTGTGCCCCTAACATTGAATATGGTCCACTACAATACTTTAATTGCTTTTGTCCCTAATGGTGTTGATCTCACTTGATCTTGAGGGCATATTTCAGGAGTTTCATCAATAGTGCAACAAAGATTCCTTGACAGATGGCTTGACACCTCTGCAACGTAATAAAGAGGGTGACTAGCCTAGCTTTGAGAATAAATAAACATTTCATACCCAACATTTCCCTTCCTAATATGAAGGTTGGGCTTTGAGGAGCCTCCACATGGTTGTATACCCCTTGTTACACCTCTAGATGTTGGAACGTTAAGCTAAGAAGCCAAGGTGTTGGCTTGATTGATGACGATCTTGGATGGACACAAGATACCCCCAGGTATCTTGTTTAATAGACATTGCCTTGTTCCAAAGTCAAGAAGATGATGAAGAGACCACTTGTGATGGTTTGGGAGGGCTAGCACACCATGTTTTGAGACCAACGCTTTATCCTAAGGCTACCATATCACCGAGGCATGGCCTACCAAGTGTTGAAACATGTAACTAGGTTCGGTCTTCATAATGGCATATGTAATCATGACTTTATGTAAAGAAAAAAATAAATTTATTATTGTTATTCTTGAGGCATGGGTTTCATGCTCAAGGGAAATTTATTATTAGGTCAAGCACCCATTGAGTGCTTTTAGGGCTTGTCATTCAGTCTACAAGTTAATTGAGTCATTGTCATGTATGAAAGACCCATTTGGGCAATTTACATATCTATTTGAGCCAAAGTAGAGTCAAAAGACCCTCCAAGACCTCGTCATGATGCTAGCAATCAAGTCGGCCTTCAAAAGTAGTCGACTTATCTAGAAGGACAAGTCGGCCCATTGGACACTTCAAAAGCCTATATAAAGTAGCACTCGGCCTCATTCAAATACACTCACTCAAGCATCTTGTGGAAGCACAAGAAGAGCGAAGATACGTAGTGAAGGGAAGAAGAATCCAATGAAGAGAAAAGGGGAGTTTTGCAAGAACTGTTTTGGGCTATTTATGTTCACGCGTGCGAGGAAACTAGGGCAGAATTCATTGCAGCAAAGCCAAACACCTCAAGGAGGCTGAAACAAGGTGGGAAAAGAATCTTTCTTGCAAGTCGAAGTTTCAAGGAGATCATCTCAAGTCGAGCGAAGGAGAAGAGAGGGAAATTTGTCCATATTCTAGTCACACATATGAGCTAGGATTTTTGTACAAGAGGCCAAAATTGTAGACCTACAACAGCGTGCCGAAATTCTAAGCAAAGGCCGAAATCTAAGGTTGTGAATCAAATTTGACCAGCGTTGACTTGGAGGAAGAAGAGCTCATTAAGGAGAAGCCTTGACTTGGTCTTAGAGGGGTCTTAGTCAAGGGTCATAGGTCTTGAAATTGATCAATTGAAGTTATATAAGAAGAGAAAAATTCTTGTGGGTTTTCTTCTTAGATTGGAGAGGTTTTGGCCTTGGTTGATCGCCTATATCTTGTGTCATTGTTCTTCATTGTTTTGGTAGTTGTTTGATGATAGAGAACATTAATAATAATCAAGCAAGAGAAGAAAGGTAATCAATTTAAGTAGAATAACATCACAAGAAGTTATCAAAGTAAGAATAATCACCTAATCTAGCTGCCCTAGATTTCTCAACACGAAGGCAATGTGAACCTTCTTGAAGATGACAACTTGGTGGACGAGATATTACTTGAAGATTTACCCATGCATTTTGATCATGTCCCTTGGGGTGAGGAGCACAATTGGACCCACTTTGTCACTTAATGGAGATGCCCATTTTTGGAGGATGATAACATGTTGTAGAACCTTTCCCACATGTGTAGAGGATTTATGTCATTTTTATTATGATATATCATTTGTAAAGCTATCTTTAAGTCATCCTATGACCTATTAGCCCAGTTGAATGATTCAAGCAAGCTTTTAGGGCTTTTCCATTGTAAATTAATGAAAATTGACTTGGTTGCCCTTATATAAATAAAGGGAAGCCATTTTCATTGCATTATCATCACACACACTCTTCTTTTCTCTTGAGTGAGTGTGCACTAGTTGTCTTCTCTTTTTCGTTTGGACACAATGGATAATTGATGGAATGAATTGTGTCTTGGGAGGGATATTTTTGCATGGAGGGGCTATCTTTGGATTGGTGAAGCAATTCTAGATTGAATAGTGTAAGTTTATTGTCATTTTCTTCCATTTTGCATGTTATTTTGTAAAATTAAGGTTTTTATTGTGCCATATTAAAAATACAAAACCATGCATGAAATCTTGTTACTACATGTTACCCGAAATTTGTTATTCAAGAATCCATCAAAGGAACTTGTCGCATGCATCCTTTGATCTTAAATCTCCTACTAAAAGAAGTTTCTAGGATTTCTAAAAGAAGTTATTTAGTCTTCCACACTCTTCATCAAAGTCCTTCTATCATTGACCTTGCCCTCCTTTGAATTTATTGCCCTGTTACCCACCACCTGTGGGTGATAGCATAAGAGAAATTTTCTCCTTGATCTGCCTTCAACCAGCAGCCAACAACCACTGACAGCCATCAATGTAGCCGATATATGTGCCAGTTGATCTCCACTCCCCGAGTCGGTCGTACGTCCCCTTGCCCATCTGTCAAGAGCGTATGTTTAAAGGTGGGCCATCCAATCCTAAAGGTATGTCATTCATTGTGCAATCAAGTGCTTATCCTTGTTTTTCCTTGGGCACGCTTGGGAATGGATTATTGGTTGACTTGGAAGGAGGAAGGATTTCAACTATAGTCTTGTTCCCTCACCTTAAATGGGGGATAATCCTCAACCCTAGTCTCGTGGGATCTCCCCTATAGGCTTATAGCTTTAGGATGGACACTACTTGGGAAACCTCGATTTTGGTAGCACAGTCTCGTTTTCCCATTCCACATTTTTCACTCCCCTACGCGTATTACATGCCTATTTCATCATCTTCCCTCTCTGGGTCCACATGACCAATGGGTCCACATGACTTTAGTACTCCCCTTTGTTAGAAAATTAGAAAGGTAGAAAGATTTTCATATACTTGATAATTACTTGTGATGTTCTTGACTTCTTATTAGGTTTTCTTTATATCTTCCTTCTTTTAGTTCATCAAGCAATTACCAAAGCAAAAATACATAAAACAATGGACACCATATATAGGCACTATGCCAGGGCAAAACCCCCCTCGAGGGGAAAACCCAATCAAAATTCTCTTCCTTTCAATAGTATTCTTTGAGACTCTTCACATTAGACAAAGACCAAACCTTCCCTTCACACCAAGTCAGCCTCCTAGAACTTCGACTCTCTTCCAGCAACTTCGACTATGTAGCAGCTTCCAACATTAGGCAGCTTCTGGCATCAGGTAGCTTACTGCATCATAACCAAAATTTATGTTTTCTTCTTCTCCTTAGACTCCACCCAACTCGCACTTCTTTTGGCCTCAGACACATTTCAGACTTCTCTGACTTCCTTAGAGATATCGAACTTGCTTGAGATGAGATGCTCCAAATGAATTCAACTTGCTTCTATTTATAGGGTTCAAGGGAGATCGAATTGATGTCCTTAGGGCAACTTGATGTGGAGGATACATATATTACATTTGACTCAATACTAAACCTTTTTACATGATTCAAAAGCTTGAGAAGGGTCTCTTTAAAAGTACAATGACTCTATTGACTCAGAATAAATCCTAGAAGTCTACAATGGGGACTTTGACCTAAAACATGGTGACCCAAGCATGAAACCCATGCTTTAATAAGTCACAATAATAATAATAATAAAATCTTTTCTTTATTCTTTTGACAAGTACATTACAAGATTACTCAAATACATTTAATGAAGACTAAACCTAGTTACATTTTCCAACACCCTCCCCCCTTGTCCACGTATCTGGGTCAGGCCTGGAGCGATGCCCCGAAGGTTGATGCAACACAAAAAAAAAAAGATAAAAGCATTATCATGGCCACATACAAAAGGAAACAATACCACAAAATGCAAAAGATGGTCAAAACAATAAAATTTAGCATGTGGGAAAAAGCCAAACATGAGCTCTACCCCTTTATTATTGTCGCCATCACCCTAGTTCCTAGGGCCCTCTTGAGTGCCCCCTGCATGTTGAGAAATCTAAGGGCAGAAAGATAGGTGATTTCTCTTTCATTGATAACTGCTTGTGACGACTTTTTACTTAATTATATTCTTCTTCAACTTGATTATTATTGTGTTCTTTTCATCAAATAGCTACCACAATATAAAGAACAATGAGACAAGGGGACACAAGATATAAGCGATCATCCAAGGCCAAAACCTCTCCCAATGAGAAGAAAACCCACAAGCACTCTTCTCTTCTTATAAAACTTCAATTGACGAATTCCAAGGCATATGACCCTTGACCAAGACCAACTCAAATTTCTTCCTTCTCTTGCCAAGTCAAACGAAGTCAACTTTGTCTTGATGTTGTTGCAACTTCATTCTTAATTTTGGCTCTGTAATACTAGACTGCAACTTTGGCCCTCCATCCTGCATTTCTTGGCTTCTTATACTTTTCTGCAAATTTAGCACGTGTGACAGGTATGTGATAGTTTGTGTACTTTTACTCCTTCACTTGACTAGGCGTCTTTTCTTCAAGGTCTCGGCCTGCAACTTAACTTATTTTGACACCAAGTTTTGGCTCTTGAGCTTGACTGTAATTCGGTGCTTCTTCTGTGGTGGATGCCTTAGTTTCTCCCACATGTGAGAGGGGTTATAGCCCAAAATAAATCTTGATCTCTTCGGTCTTCCTTCTTCGTTGTCCAAGAGGCCTCTTGTCTCTATCCTTGATCGAGCTTCTTGATGTGTGAAGTGTGTATTTTTGAATGAGGTTGATCGCCCTATATATAGGCTTCCAATCACTTGATATTAGGCAGACTTGTTGCTTGTGTAGGCCGACTTACTTGACGAGGTCTTGGAGGGTCACTTTGACTCTATTTTGACTCAAATAAATTATTTTACAATATGTAACATGCCCCAAATGGGTCTTTCATACATGACAATGACTTAATGACTTGTAGACTCAATGACAATCCCTGGGAGCTCACAATGTGAGCTTAACCTAAAAACAAATTTCTTTGAACATGAAACCCATGCCTCAAGAACAACAATAGTAAATTTATTTTTCTCACTACATTAAATACATAAAATCATGATTACATATGTCATTATGAAGACCGAACCTAGTTACATATTTCAACACTCCCTCTTAACTAGGGAGGTATTCATAATCCATACAAGGTACTTGGACATTCTCAATCTAAAGAATTTTCATAAGGAGAGTTGAATTGGAAACCCATATGTTTACCACCATACCAACTAGCATTGTCATATACCAAGGCCTTGACTAACAACTCTATCTCTCTACAAGATCAAAGCACAATGCTGGCGAGATCATGATTTATAGGCACCATCATTATTGTCCCTCAAGGAACATATCCCACCCAGGTGTTCATAGAGTATGTCCTTCCAGAACTATTCTTATCTTGGATACCCAATCCTCAAAGAATATCGGTCCTCTACGACTACTCATATCTTGGATTCCCTACCTCATCCTCAAAGAGTATCGGATGCCAGATGCTTACCCAAATCCTCCATTCTTTCTTCTCAAAGTGAAGACAAGAATGACGTGTCTATCTCTCCCTCTCAACTAGGGAGGATATACCCATTCCTATAAAGGGTATATCCTCCAAGCTTGTCCAAGTTCCCTCTTAATCAGGGACTTGCTTCCAGCAAATTTCTGCTATAGGTGGAAATCATGGGACTATCAACTGCTTGTAGAGCCCCTTCTTTTGATGTCATGAAATTCATCTTCAACATTATGGAGCCTTCATCTTTGGGATGGCATCGACCATCCATCACTTTCCTTCACGAGCCACATTGGTCATGTCATCCTTCTCTCTGTCGAAAAGTGATCCTCTACCCACCATCTGGCTTTTTCCTCATACTGCTACCTCTTTTGGGTCATGTTTCCTTTAGGATCTTTCATCCAACCACATGAGTGTTAGTTGTACGTGACATCTACCATTCTCTTTTCAGTAGCCCTATATCAACCCATCTAGATGTTGTTCAAAAATTAAAAAAAAAAATGAACATCAAATCGAAGTTACCTTTTGTGATGGTATTTCATCATCACATCTTGCTTGCTTGCAACATCAACATCCTGCATATTCATACGCATATCTCCAAAACTTTATAAGTCAAGGGTCTCCTTTACAGACCTTATCATGGTCTTTTTCTCTAGAGGTCATGATTGTGAAAATTTCTGAATCTACACATCAAAAATTCTACTGCAAACACTAGTTTATCATCTCCTATATTGTTATTACATTTAACAAGTTATTTAATTTATAAATAGTGATGAAAAACACTACTTCAGACTACATTGACATACAGTTCATAAACTGAAACAAATATGAGAGAAACACACAAGGGACATTGTTACTTGTGGAAAACATGTCCCCAGAAAAACCCAATGCGTGAAACCGATGCAATATATAGAGGGTTTGTATTATTAAGCAAGCAGAATCTGAGTACAATAGGTTGCCTCTCACACCGGCTAACCTTTGAGAGAAATATCAGTGGCAAGAAATACATACGAGGGTTTACCTCGTTCTCTAAGTCACAATTGATCCATTGAATGGCTGACTCTGGCAAGCACTGCGAAAATCCCAGCACAATCTGCTCTGTGTGGGCCAGCGTCTTGCCTCTGGGAGACTGTGTCACTTCTCTGCTAGATCAATTTGCTCTCAGGAGCTTCGACTTTAGCCCTCCCGGCTTAGAACATCGAACTCCCAACGAAATCTTGAACTTCTGACGATTATCTCACACTGCCACTGCAAGAACCCTCTTGGCTTGTGTCATCTCTGCGTGAGCCCCTTCCTGGGCTGCGTAGGCCTCTGTGTTGCCTCACTAATGCTATTGTTGCCTCTATGCTTGGTACTCATTAGCTCGGAACTCCCTTCCGATCCAACTCTCTGCTACTACCCCTGTCACCGCAACTCGGGTCACCTATTCAATTTTCTCAGCAAACCTCGCCCCAACAAAATCGAATTGATTGATCACTTGGTGTGTCTCCAGCTAACCCCAAGCCTCCATTTATACTTTTCCTGTTGAGAAATCAACAGTCAAGATTAAGTCTCTAATCAACAGCTAAGATTAAATTAGACTTGATCCTCGTCACTTAGTTTCTCACCCATATTCTTATCAATACCCATTAATATTTTTATTTTCCTAAGTTTAGACATAGGAACCCATTAAAAATATTAATTATTTTAATAACTCCTCATCCGAGTGGAATTTCTCCAAACGATTTTTGGGTCTTGGATATCTCATGTGTTCTAGCCCCTCCACAAAATTTCAGAGCTAGAGCACATTTGATGCTACCCAAAATCAACAATGATCAATTCTTCTAGTCATTGGATGTTGATTTCCCGTTTCATAGTTGCATCTTTCACGATCTCTTCTTTCTTTCTTCACATATTGCTCCCCAGAAACTTTCATCCATAGTTCCTTTATCTTTACCAACCACCTCATATTCCATATGAGGACATATTATGTTGATTTCATCTAGTCAATATGTGAGTCATGCCTTCATGCATCTTTTCAATGAAAGAGATCCCTTCTCTTTGATCATACTCATGAGGTAGAGTATCCATCCATGTTATCTGCAACTACATGATGACATGACTTAATTCATTAAACATATGCATACATACCTCTTTTCTTCTCTTGGTCACCTAGGCTTCCTTCAATAGCTTCCTTTCCTTGCTTGAGAGTATGACAACCATCTTGACACGCTGCATTCCTTTGTCATCATACCATCATGTATGATGAGCTCTATACTAGATGAAATTCTTCTACCCACAAGTACTATTTATGCTTTCAATGAGATCAACGAGAGCTACTTTCTTTCTTTGATTACTACATCCATGTAGACTTCTACTTTAGCTATCCTTTCAAGCTTCTAACGATGTTTTGAGCTCCTGCTTCAACATAATGATGCCATCTTCTTTTAAGATGCATCTCATCATAATGTTTTTCTTCTTGATTGTCATGGTGGTCTTTTTCTCCTCCTAATTCTTCTCGTTATAAACCAGAGATTCATAGTTCTACAATTACATCATGAATAGTGTTGAGGATCCAAGGGTTCGTATAGTTCCCTCCTTCCATCATGTTTCTTAAAACAAAGGCTCAACCCATCCATCTTTACTTCTTGTACCTGCAATATTTATTGACAAGCACCCAAGCAAAGTATATGATACCAAAACATGATGTCAAGTTATCTCTCTAGGGTTTTCATGCAATCATGAGGTCATCCTAGGGTTTCTTAAGTTCAAACCCTAGATCAGATACTTTTCCCTCTTCATGTCATACTAGGGTTCATCCTTTCCCTAGAATACTAACAAACCCTAGAGCCATATCTTCAACCCTAAAACATCTTATGATGGATCCTTAATAAAATATGCCATACATACCTTATGGTTACTTACCTTTGTCGTGATGACTTGCAATTCTGGATGCCATCTTCATTGATCTGCTTTAGGGTGTGAGATATTCTTCACTGTACTCATCTGCTCATTAAGAATCTTCTTTCAAGTATATGATTGCCACAGAGACCATGTTCATTGTCTTTGGACCGACGTCTCTTTCAATATTTAACTACAGTTTCACAAGACTGATAGCTACAAGTATATCAATTTTTCTCAAGAAACCTCAGTGAGAGTAGAAGATCATCATTTGCTTGATGACTAAGTTGCTTCAGATCTAATTCCTTACTTCTTCCAAACTTCTTTAAGAGATTTTATACAGAGAATGGACCTTCTTCAGAAATTAGATCCTTATACTTGAAGGTCGGACTACTTTTGATTGATCGATTCTCAGAGAACAAATTGCTAATTTTAGATAGTAATGGTATGTTCTATGCTTTAGCACAATTTACTTCAATGTTCCTTACCAACACAATGACAATTTCCAATTATTTCCAGTAGCAATCACATTGACAGTGAATGCAGATAGAACATAAAAACAAGTGCAAAAGACAAGCCAAGACAAGAGGACACAAGATTTGGTAGATGCCAAGGAAAAACCCCAATGTGGGGAAAACCCTTTGATCAAATCTTCTAATTATTATTCAATAGTTCAACAAAGAGAGAGAGTACATAGATCAAATTCACTTTCCCAATACATAGTCAAAATTTCCCTTTCAAAATCAGCAATCGACAACAATCAACTGCAGCCCTAACCAGAATGTCAACATTGGTTAAATCAATACCAAAACACCCTCCAAGCAGCGCAGTCAACAACAGTCCAATTCGACCTTCAAGGAGAGACAAAGTCAACCCAAAACAGTTCAGTCAAACTCAATCAAAGGAGAGACAAAATTGTTGTAATTTTCTACAATCAAATCTAAAATCAATTTTGTGGACAACGCTCGTCAAAGTGCACAAAACACCTCGGTTTCTATGCCCAACAACTTGGCCTAGTAAAATTGAAATTATGCCTTGAAAACCGAAGTCAAAGATGGTCAAATGAGCCCTAGTCAATGTTGGTCAATGCTGGTCTGTTTCTCTGAAATTTCGGCCTGCACTACATCTAGAGTTCACTCCTATTTATACAATTCGTTGAGGGTGAGGAGACACATCCATTAGGTGTCTTAAGCCTACATTTGACTGAGGCCGACCTTGACAATTTATGCATGAGAGAGAATAAATTCAAAATTCCACTTCTTCTTGTCAGAATGAGATGATCTTTATATCAAAATTGGACCTCTCGAAAAGAGGAATCCAATGCAATAATCATCTCCATCATATGAGTTGTCCTAAGGTGGAATTTGGCCTTAGTTGCCAATTTTAACACTCCCTCTCAACTAGGGAAAATTCCACCTACCAATCCATTTGTTATCATCATACCATCTTGTCATCATGTACCACCTCTGTCATCACTTCTCTAAAGAAGAAGTGATCGAGGGTGAGTCACAAGCCCTTACCACTCTCCACTGACAAAAGGCAGTCATTGATCCCAGATCAAGTTGTTGAACACCATGCATCCTAGTCATAGGGAGTACGGCAGTACACGATGCCTCCATCGGTAGTGCTATGGTCCCTAACCACTTTTCCCAACTGATTGGCCAGATGAGAGGTACTTCCCATGAGTCCCAGACTCGATGGGTAGGATGCGTGCCGGGGCATCAGCAAGAGAAGGTGAACCACTCATCCTGCTCATATGCCATAGGAGAAGGTGAACCACTCATCCTATGCATATGACAATCGTAGGGGAAGGTGAACCACTCACCCTACACGTGTCCGCAATCGTAGCAGAAGGTGAACCACTCACCCTACACACATGTCAACCATCATGGGGTACCACAGGGGAAGGTGAACCACTCACCTTGTATCTAGCGCACCACTAGGGGAAGGTGAACCATTCACCCTATGGTCGCTCATAGCTCCAAGAAGTACCCCAAGCCCCCAGTAGCTCCCAGAGCTCAGTGTCCAACTCATACGAGACCCTCATAGGAGAGTCTTTCCACGACTCCAAGTCTCTCTCAAACGGTTAAGAATTTGATCTTCCCCAAAGGCTTCATGAGAATATCTGCGACCTGCTCATTCATCTTGATGTGTTGGAGCCTTATTGCTCCCCATTGTACCATATCCCAAATAAAGTGGTACCTGATATCAATGTGCTTGGAGCGGTCATGGAACACAGGATTCTCTGATAGGCGAATCCCACTCTGGTTGTCGCAGAAGATCACGATGGTATCTAGCATGTGCTCAAATAGCTCACTGAAGAGCTTCCTCAGCTAAACAGCTTCACACCAGGCCATACTCACAACAATGTATTCAGACTCGACAGTGCTCAAAGCAACCGATTTTTGCTTCCTGCTCATCCAAAATATTGAAGCAGACCCCCAAAGAGAAGCAGCATCTAGAAGTGCTCTTACGATCCACCACACTGCCAGCCCAGTCAACATCTGAATATCCATGTAGCCTCAAGTTCCCGGCAGTGTATCTCAGTCCATAGTGGATTGTGCCCTGGAGATATCTCAAGAGATTCTTAGCAGCAATCCAATGAATGTGATGAGGCTCGACCATAAATTGACTCAACGTGTTCACAACAAAGCATATGTCAGGACAGGAGTTTACCAAGAACATCAGGGCCCCCACAAGTTGACGATACTCAAAAGGGTTCACTAATCTGGGCCCAACAACACTTCCACATAGCTTCTTGAAGTTGAGTTCCATCGGAGTAGATACGGACTTGCAATCCACCATCCCACATCTCTCAAGCAACTTCACAATGTATTTTCCTTGAGAAAGAAAAATCTCACCTGGCTTTTGCCAAACCTCCAGCCCTAGGAAATAGTGCATCAATCCTCGGTCCTTCATCTCGAATTCGGAAGCCAACTCCCTCTTGCATTAATGAATGAGAGGGTCATCACCTGTCAGAAATAGATCATCCACATAAAGGACCAGAATGAGAGGCTTGTCATTTTCAACCTTCGAGTATAGGTTCGGGTCAGCATCGCTCCTTGTAAATCTCAACTTCATAAGATAGCTTTCAATCCTCTCATGCCAAGCCCTAGGGGATTGCTTCAATCCACAGAGGGCTTTCTTCAACCTGCATACATGTGTCTTGTGATCTTGAACTTAAAACCCCTTGATTGTTCTACATAGACATCATCTTTAAGCGAGCCATGCAAGAAAGTAGTTTTGACATCCATTTGGTGTTAGTCTCCATCCTTGCGAGGCAGCAAGGGCTATGATCGAACGGATGGTGGTATATCGGGCAACTGGTGCAAATATCTCATCATAGTCTACTCCTCCCTTTTTGAGAGAAGCCTCGAGCAATGAATCTGACCTTGAACTTTTCAGCACTCCCATCAGCTCCATGTTTGATCTTGTAGAGCCATTTTGAAGTGACCACAGACTTCTCCTTGGGTCTAGGAACCACATCCCAGACATCATTCTTCATAATCAACTCATATTCCTCGTTCATCGCATCCTTCCAAACTTGGTGTTTCATGGCTTCTTCAAATGTACAAGGCTTAGATTGTACAATGGTACTCATGGCAGCTAAGTACCCTTGGTAACTATTCAGTTTCTTGCTTTCACAAAATTACCCATGACACCATTACTTGTGCCTAGAGCCACATGATCATTTACATAGCGATTAAGTCGCCAACCCCTTGTCCATCATCCATGGAACCCTCTCTCGCTATGGCACCTTGAGGACTCAATTCGGCCTTCCAATGACCCTTCTACACCACGATTTCATCATTTCAGCGCACTTATGGATGGCTTCATCATCACTTTATAAACTTCTTAGTGAGCTTGTCACCAAGGATTAGTATTTTGCATATTATTTTATTATTGTTGGGGCTAATTAGGCCAGTTCGAATTAGGAAGGTCTCATAAATAAAACTCTCTCCCATTGTGAGAGAGCATGTTCACATGGAATTTTCGCACTACAAAAGAATTCATACCTACAATTTGGGATTGTTTTGGATGTTTATAGATGCACTTTGATATTTGGAGTTGGTTTGGCATCGTTTTCAAGTCTCTTTTTCATGGTTTAATGGATGGATATACTTCATATTGTCTAGTAAGTGTTTCTTTTTGTTGAATATCTTTATCTAATGTCTAATGCATGGAATTAGTTCTCATGGTAAAGATCTATGCCCTAATTTGTTGAATATGGTGTGAAATTATGACCTTGGGAAATTTTTAAATGTGTTACTCATTGATGATATGAAACGAATGTTTCTAGTGAAGAATTATTGTAATTTTCCATGAAACTCCATTGACTTTGCTTGAAGGGGGTAATTGTTGAAAGTGGCAGCTAGGGCTTCTACTTTTGGCCTCCTTAAGGACCTAATTAGCTCATCTAAAGTATTTATGACTCCATACACCAAGGTGTTGGAAAATAAAGAGACAGACAGAGTATATAGATTTTCCTTAGCTTGATAATTACTTGTGAAGTGAGTTAGCCTTTTATTACTTCTTTAGTTCTTGTTCATCAAGCAATTACCAAAACAATCAAGATCACAACGAAACAAAGTACACAATATATAGGCTCCAAGCCGGGTAAAAACCCCTCCAAGGGGAAAACCCAGAAAGAAATGATTCTCTTCTTATAGAATCTTCTTACAAAGAGATTTCCAATACCAACAGACCAAAGCCAATCACCCTTCCAAGCACCAAGTCAACTCCTAGCAAGATCCTTCTTAAGGCAGCTTCCAGAACTTTGATCCAGCAACTTTGATGCAACAACGTTGACCCCTAGCAACTACTTCAGAGAAATTTCGGCCCATCTACAACATAACTTCGGCCTCCTATAATTGGCAACAGAAACACCCTAACTTTGCATGTGTGGAGAGAGAGAGATAATCCAAACGAAACTAGACTTCCTGTTCTCCTTTTTTCATCTTTCTAGCTCTTTTCCACCTTCACTAATGCATATCGAAAGTGTTGTGAGCATGCGCTTCAAATGAGGTCGAGCTCCTATTTATAGCCTTTCTTAAGAGTCGAATTTCCCTCCTTTAGGCAGACTTGATCTGCTCCTGGGCGGACTTGGTCTTGGGATACAAAATGGCTTTTCCTTGATAAAATACATATTTTTCTTTGTTACAATGAGTCCAAATGGGACTATTATGACGCATGACAAAATTTATTCTTTATCCTAGAAAACCTAAAAGCACGAAGAACATGCTTTCTTCACTCAAACTTGAGTAATGAAGCCTATAATCCAACAAAATACTAAATTCTTTTTCTTTTCATTTTTTTTCTCTTTCTTTCTCTTATAAAGAATATACGATGTGATGATTACAAAAGGTCATTATCATGACCAAACCTAGTTACAATTTCCAACACTAATCACTAATTATATCCCTTGATGGTCATCTTTAAACTCTATTCACAAATTTCTTCCTTTTTCACTCTTCTAAATCTCTGGCCCCTCTCCTTTAGGCGTCTAACTAGGGCATCCTACAAATTGCATTAGGGAGGGAATTTTGAGAAATTGTTTGAATAGGGCTCTTCCTTAGTGTTTTCTTTGGAGGATATTAAAATCTAATTGAGTTCCCAAGGTGGATTCTCTATAAATCTTGATGCCCTAGGTGTGCCCAAGAAGGGTAACCTGGTCTGAATCTTATTTGATTGGTGGCTTTCTTGAGGGTCCTATGAACATAGTATATGGAGGAATAAATCTTACAAGGCCCTTTCTTTTGTCTTACCTTGACCTAGAGAGCACTTTGGAGGAATTTCTTCCCACAAATATCCTAAAACCCTAAGTCTTCTGTAAGCCCTTATTAGGTCTCTCAAGGATAGCGAAATCCCATTTAAAGTGTCTAATCACCTTACATGGCTTCTTGAGAGGTCATATGTCATCTTGGAAGTCTAGATTCTAGGCATACCTTACATCATTGCATATTCTAAGCCCTAGGTCTTGATTTCTGCCCTAGGTCTTTCTTGGAGAGTTTTTCCTTCATCGAGCCTTAATTGAGCCTCTCTTTGAATGGTCTTAGTGGAATCACTTCACATAGATCATTGATCCTTCATTTTCAAGTGATTCCTATTCTACCGGGGCACCTCCCATCGATGAAAGTCCGTAAAGAGCAGGGAACATTGACTAAGGTGACAGTGGGTCTTTATCCAGTTACCCACCACCTGTAGGTGACCACTATAGCAAAAATTTTATCTTAGATTTCTCTTCAGCCAGCAGCCCTTTGCAACCACCTGACAGCTCGATGTGCTACTATTTTCCGCCGCCCAAGCCAGTCATTATGTGCCCTCGCTCATCCACCATGATCGTATGTTTGAAGGTGGGCTTTCCAACCCCGAAGGTATGATTTTTCATTATGTAATTGGTTGTTTATGCTTTCTTTTCTTGCACACATTTGGGCATGGATTAGTGGGGGGATTCAGCGGAAAAAATGGGCTTTGACTTGTACTCTTGTTCCCTTACCTCATCTTGGGAGTTAATCTTGGGTCCTAGTCCCGTGGGATCTCCTCTATGAGCTATTAGCTTTAGGAGTGGCACTACATGGGAAACCCTGATTTTGGTTGCATGGTCTCACTTCCCAACACCATATATCTCACTCTCCTCCGCTCATTACAACCTCTTTCACATCTTTCCCCATCTAGGTCCACAAGGTGTTAGCCCTCCCCGCCCCCCCCCCCCCCTGTCCACACCTTCGGTCGGGCTTAGAACGATGCCCCGAAGGTTGATGCAACTAACAAGAAAGATAAAGGCACAACATAACAACATACAACAAGAAATGTACCACAATATGCAAAAGATGGTCGGGACAAAATAATTTAGCACGTGGGAAAAAGCGAAACATGAGCTCTACCTCCTATCACTATGGCCATCACCCTGATTCCTAGGGCCCCTTTGAGTACCCCCTGCATCATCAAGGAAACCATGATTGTCCCAACCCCTGTTGGCGATGAACTGGCCAAATTTAAGGGGGTATTCACTACTATATTTTACACATCATGCTCTCATCCCCTAGAGCCCTAAGTAGTAAAATCAAGAAAAATCAATAAAAGGAAAAAGGCATTTGAAGAAGGGTGGAAAAACAAAGGACAAGGTAACATATGTAACATGATTTCTCCCTCTTTCATTCATACACCCAAGGTATAGACTTCCTCTATTATAGCTACCCTTGTACCATGGCATGTGGCTTGGAGCCTTCCCTTATGCCCCCACTTTGTTCCATCACTATTTCATATGAAATCGGCCCTTTGATGGATATACCATGGACCTGTCACTCCCTTAGAAGTTGAAACCACATAAGAGGGTCCTTCATTAGCTCCCTTGTCGAGAAAGATAACATTAGTACATGTTTAAAGCCCATTTGGAAGGGCATGCTACTATGAAATGCCCACTTCTGCCCTTGATTAGCAAACTTATTTACTCAATTATACTCATGAAATATTGTACTAGAAGGTGAGGAGACGCATTGAATCTTATACAGGATTGCAGTTGGGTCTTCATCATGGACTTGGTCTCCCCACACGGGGTCCAAGCCCTCTAGAGGGACATAATGGCACTTGTAGGTGAGTGGTTAGATCCATGGGCCTCCAACATCATAGAGCATTGGTTGTCCCACCACTAGCTTCTTCAGAACCACACCATTGCATGTTCGTTCCCTAGTTATACAAAGACAATGATGCACTTGGACCACGTTGTCCAGCCGGCCACACATTGTACTCGACATTTGGAAGTTGATCCAGGATCTAGAGGAGGATGTCTCTTTTCGGGAGACATGGGAGGGCATGTGTCATCTTCTAGCCCACATTGATTAAGCATCGACTTGATCTTTGGGCCATTTGGACGCCCATGAGACCCACTGGGAGCCCACTGAGCCCAACTTAGAGTTTGGATATGTCTTGCAGTATTTGGAGGGCATCCCCCTCTTATTCATAACTTTTGAGGCCCTCACCCTTGTTCTCAACACATAAGGCCTCAATGCTAGCTTTGGAGAGCACTTTGCTTCAATTACATAGGCTAAAGGACAAACAAAATAATAATTAATGTAAATTTATCTTAGTTGGATTGTAAGCAAAGGTTTGTTACCTAGTTTAAGCACATTAGGGGCTTCTTCTTTAGAAAATAGAACTCATAGAACATGTATAAATATGAGAGTCTCACAATATTGCACTTCCTTTCACTGTGGCTTCCAAGAAAGTGTCATAGTTGCAGGATTATGTTGCAGTAAGATGAAGTGCAGTATCGTGTTGATGGGAGGAGGAATACTCTATCTTGACCTCATTGACCTTGTGAGGAGTTGTCTTGCTCTAGGAAGGTCTCAAGAGGAAGTTGAACTACGGTTTTTGTAGTAGCAACAAGGGCCGAAGTTGCAAGACGAGAATTGCAGGTCAAGTTGTAGTATTGAAGTGTGAAAATTCCTTAAACCAGAGAATCCCTACTGCAGCAACTGATGATATTTCTCCTACTTGTTAGATTTACATGGACAAGTTATTTGCAGTTTCCTACGGCAAACATCGAAATACATACACTGCAACCTACACCAATAAAATAATATGCCAAAACAAGAAACTGAACAATAGAGAAAGATACAACACAAATGACACAGTTGTTTTTGGACAAATGTCCCCGGAAAAACCCAATGCCCGAAAACCGATGCAACAGATCCGAGGGTTTTTATTATTAAGCTAAAGTATTTATGAATACAACTTCTGAATGCCTCCCCAACAATCCAATTACATAGAATATCACTTGGCGGAAGAAATTAGTGAGATTACCTCACTCTACACTGCAAGTCCCTGCAGATCCGGCAACTGAACCAACAAGTCCCCGACTACTTATGTCTTGCCCCTGCATGGGCCCTACATCAACCTCTAAGGGACTGCGTCACCTCTCCTGGGAATCGATTTGACCTCTGGAGCTGATTCCAACCCTCTCGGCTCAGAATATCCAGCTCCTCAGCAATTTCGGACTTCTACATAGGAGGCTCTCCGTGGGCCTTGTGTGAGCCCTTCCTAGCTCTACATCACCCTCTCTGGCCTCTGCGCTGCCTCCTCTGTTTGTCTCTTTTCCTCTCAACTGAGTATTCTTGGCTCCAGAGAAGATCTCCTACCACAACTCCCTCTACCCCTCTCTACGTGATCACTTCAAATCACTGTGTTGCCTCTAGCTTCAGCGATTCGATCTAACTGATCAACTCTCTGTGTATCTTCCAAATGACCCTCATGCCTCCTTAAATAATCTCCTCATTGACATTCAACGGCCCAGATTAGAAGCTAATCAATGGCTAAAATCATATCTGCTTGATCCTCGTCTTCTTCTAGAAGTTACACCCACAGTTAGATTAATACCCATTAATTATTTTATTTTCCTAAGTTTAGACTTAGGGTCCCATTAAAAATAATTAATTATTTTAATAAAACTGTTTTTGGATGGAATTTCCCAAAACTCTTTCTAGGTTCTTTGGAATAGATGTGCCTAAGCCTCCTTGCAAAATTTGAGACTTAGAGCACATCCGATGCTACCATAAATCAACATGAAGTTGGCATGTCGAAATTGCAAGTTGAAGTTGGTTGGAACAGAATCAGAGGACTTATTGAAGATTTGACTTGGTACTTGGAGGAGGACTTGGTCTAGGGTTTGGGTTTTTGTTGTCTCATTTGAAGCAGATTCTATAAGAAGAGAAAAGTTTTCCGAGTTTTCCCCTTGGAGGGGTTTTGCCCTCGCTGAGAGCCTATTTTTTGTGTCTCTATTGTTATTGTTTTGTTTTTGATATTTGTTTGATGAAAAGTTATAACTAAATAACACAAGAAGATTAACTAGTTCACAAACAAATATTAAGATTAAAGGAAAATTGATATATAGTTGCCACTTTGAATTTTCTAACATGGTGTTGGAGCTAAGGTGGACAAGAGGGCAGCTACAAGGACATAAAGAAGGGTTTGCTTGTCAAGGGGAATCATTTGTGAAAGAAAAGAAGTAGAAGGCCTACTCATCTGGAAGTAGGGTTTCTACATTGAAGAAGATCAAGACTACATCAAACACTTATCAAAGGAATGCTTGAGAGGGAGACTACAAGAAAGGTTATCTCTTGAGAGAAGGAGATCTATTAAAAGGCATATTTAAAGGAAGCATTAAAGAAATGTTGGTATCATTCATCACTCTTGAAAGTTGTTGATGGAGGAATCCAAGGAAACATCTTTCAAGGACATCATTGAAGTTTCTTCAAAGGCCTTGAGGGCATCAAGAAAGGTTGAAGACATCATCAAGGAAGAGGGGAATATTGGTCATCAAGTAAGTATCATATAATTACTCTATGTCTGCATCTACTGGTCGTATGGGTTTTTCTGCAAGAAGAGCAATAAGCTCGTTGGAGCATCAAATTACCTTGCATGGAAGAAAACGATTGCCTTGGCACTTAAAGAGCATGAGGTAATGGAATATGTAACAAGGGAAATTACTGAATCTAGCAAAGAAAAGACTTAGGATCTAGCAAAGTACAAGAAAGGGGAAGTAAGGGCACAAAGGATCATAGTTGAATCCATTAAAGATCCTCCTGTTCCACTTGTTGCAACTCTGAAAACTTTCAAGGCTATGTATGACAAGCTAGTGAACTTGTAGTCTATAAGTACATCTGGACAAAAGATGCCTTTGCAAAATAATCTGTACAAGATGAAGAAATCAAAGGATGATGACATGGCATCCTTTCTAATGAAGATCTCTCAATTAAGATATAATTTGCAGGGGCTTGGAGAGACAATTTCTGATTCGAAAATGACCATCTATGTACTAAATGCATTGCCACCAAAATGGAGCAAGCATCTACTCTAAGAAATATTCAGCGCCTTTAGATGAGTTGTGGGCTCAATGCATTTTGGAAGAATCAAGGATCAAGGTAAAAGATGACATTGGATCAGATGAGCAGTCTCAAGCCTTTTTAGCTCGAGTCAAGAAGCTGAAGAAAGGAAAGTTTGGGAAGTCTAAAAAGAAAGATATGTCCAAGGTTCAATGCTTTAAGTGCAATGAATATGGACACTATAAAAGGGATTGTCCAAGCCAACAAAACAACAAGAGAAAGGAAAGAAGCAAGGCTCACATAGCTGATGAAGTAGGAGAAGCCAAGAAGAAACCGAAGAAAGAAGAAGTGAAATATCTTTAATATTAAAGAAGGTGTCTTGCTTGGTTCTCGGTAAAATTGGTCTTTCCTTTAGGATAGCATGTAGTGTTGTTTACTTTAGAAGAGTCTTGATTTTGTATAGCATCATAGAGAGAAGCATGTGGCAGTAGCATATGTAGAGTCTACTTGGTTAAGTTACTTTGTAAGAATCATCTAGTCTTTAAGAAGATAGATAGACCACTTTGCATATTATTCATCCGGGCATTATTTAACATTATGTTAGAGGTAGTCATCTTGCTTAGGTGGATCATCTTGATCCTGGAAGAACCATCGTTGTGAAAGGTTCTTGGAAGAAGCACTATGACAAGGTTAGTATACATTCCATGTAATGTGCAATCAATATTGGCAAAGGAATGAAAGAATGCAATGGGTCAGGATACAAGCTCACTATGAGACATATAGCTAGATTATGGAATAAGGCACATAAGGATGCACATTGGAAGTGACTCTTGGTTAAGATTCATGTGCAAAAATCTTGTAACATGCTTAGAATGATTGTATGATGTCTAAAAGGAAGAATTTGACTTACTAAATGACATATAAAAGATTAAGACTTTCTCTAGAATATGTAAGATAAGGATTAACATCTAGTATAATCTTCGGAAGAAAAGTTCTAACTTGGTAATCAAGGTCGATCCTTGGGCACTCTAATGCATAAAGGAATGTTCATATGGAGATGCACCATGAAGATGTTGATGGAACAAGAAGGTCATCATGATGAGGTAAGTATGAATTTTATATTGTTGGTTATCTGCTTAACATATTATTTTGCTACCTAGAAGAATGTTGTAGGAATACATGATGACAGTTGAAGCAAGTTCAACTGTATGAATCGAAATGTATGAAGAATGTTGAGGGAAGCTCAATTTCTAGTACCTAGCAACTGTGAAGTCAAGATTTTTCCATCTTGGGATTCAAAGGTAGCAGTGCGAGAAGATAACCTGAAGGTCAAAGGAGATCACTTTCAGTAGGAAGCTATGATCAGCTTGAAGTTTGGAAAGGCTCAATGCAATGCCTTCTGTTAAATTTTTCATAGGGCTACATTGTTCTTTTCTTTGATAATTGCATTTCTTCATTAATACATTAAGTTCACCCCATATCATCATTACATTATTTAGATCTACACCAATATTCATCAGCATATGCAATTATATAGAAAAAACAGCATCATCATCATCAATGTAGCGGAACATAAAGGAACAATAGAAGAAAAGCATGCACACACACACAAAGACACTAGGATTGATCTGAGACCAAGGCAAAACCCACTATGGGGAAAACCCTTGCAAATCTTCTTCTTCTTAGATTGTCATCAAATGCTTCAGCAAAAGAGAGTACAATGATCCATAACTTTATCTATGCAACAAAACAATTATCATATCCATGCAATAGATCTAATCATGCTTATAATCACAAACCTGATTCTGAGGACTGTGGTGTGTCACTCACTGTAGTCAACTGTTGGATACTGTTGTCACTATGTTGAACACTGAGCGGAATCTTCGGAATACTGAAATCGCATCTTTGAGTCTCGAACGCAAGGAGGAGGCGCTGTGCGAGCGTCTATAGAAGTCCTGGCCACTCTCTGTAGCACTGGATGACAGCGTCTGGAATAGACCTGGATGCTCCCAGGTGAACTAGATGAGAACGTTCAAGATCAAACATACCCAGATCTGCATCAAAAACTGGACGCTCTCATAAGGCTTTTGTGCGAGTGTCTATGGCAGCCCGGATGCTCTCAGGACCACTTTGTGCGAGCATCCGGGGACTAATACAACTCTATCTATATTTGAAACCTTGGATGCTCCCATGGGCTTCTGTGCCAACGTCTAGGGCTCTCTAGACATTGTCTTGACCACTGTGTGCCAGCGTCCAGGGACTAAAATGCCCAGTTCTGTGCCAGTGTCTAGGAATTAGAAAAACTAGATCAGTGCGAGCTTTGACCTTGTAGATTTGGACCATTGCGCGAACTTTCCTTCGTCAAACCTGTGCGAACCAAAACAATAGGAGAAGAGAAGATGGCATTATCAATGTGTACAAATGAGCCTGAGGTCTCTTCTATTATAGGATTACATGAGGGTCCACTTGGGGTTGAGGCCGACCTGTCCAATTTAACATGTGCTTAGGGCCGACCTAACTCAATATACATGAGTGAATAAATAAACTCAAAAACCAACTTTCGCTTGTCCAAATAAGGTGATCTTTAGGTCGATTTTGGTCCTCTCGAAAAGAGGAGTTGACTACAATCATTATCTTGGTCATCTGAGTTGTCCAAGGTAGAATTTGACCGCAATTGCAAAAATTAACACCTTTGTCTATGATGTCGAAGATGAAAGTGAAGAGCAAAAAAAATGACCTGGATCCTATCACAAGATTGAAGAGGGAAGATGGCTAAATGATACCTCGAGAGAAAGCAAGCTTGATACAATGAGATGCGGAGAAAAGAGGGAGCCTGGCAGCTATGAAAAATTGGTAGTTAATACTCTTATGAAGACAAACTATAAGGCTAGTGGTGTTAACTTCCCAAATAGAAAGGAAATCTAAAATCTCCTCTAGATTTGAGAGGGAGCAAAGGAGTCTCCTTAAACAAGAAAAAGGATCTATTCCCTGGGCAAGATGGAATAGGTTTATCCTCTCTAGTTGAGAGGGAGTGATGTTGGACATCACATGTGCATTCTCTTCTTCAGGTGACAAACAAAGAATGGTGAAGGATTGGATAAGCATCTATAGTTTCCTTGAGGATATAGAATCCAAGAAAGGAAAGGTACCGACACTCTTTGAGGATAGGGCAGGCTTGCGGGGGAGCCCCCCCCCCCGCTCCCGCTCCCGCTCCCAATTCGCGCTCTGAGCGAGAGCGGATCCGGAGTGCATCGGGAGCGCGCTCCTGAAAAAGCTCCCGAGGAGGGAGCATTTTCGAGAGCGCACTCCCTAAAAAAATGCTCCCTGCCTTTTCGGGAGTGTTTAGCCTTTTTTGCAAAAAAAAATTTGTAGTAATGTTCCAAATGTAGTATTGATATGCGATTCATGGTAATGTTAAATTCTTAAAGTAAAAGTGACATTCTCCTTTTACTTAAATTTTTAACATTACCATGAAATGACTCAGGATGTTTGAGAGTGGTTCTGACCTTATTAGATTTCATATGGAGAAAGTAGAGTTTTAGATTTCATTCAAAATCCAGCAGACTTATCAGTTTTTCAAAATTTCAGGATAGTTTTTCAAAATTTCAGGATTGGGGGATTGCAATGTTTCCATTGAATTTTGTCATGTATTAGGGTATGGAACTCGTATTTAATCACGAGCACCAATCTCTCTATGTACCTTGATGTTAGTGACATTGGTTTTCGAACTCCTCTATCATGACCCTCCTAAAAATGTACGCATCACTCAAGCAAAATCTTGACTTGCATACTATGCTTTTTCTATCTTATGTTAATGCTTAGAGGGTGATATTAATGACAAATATCCCTATACAAATAAAGAGGTAATGACAAAGATACCTCTGGATATTGATACTTAGAGGGTGATATTAATGACAAAGATCCTGATTTTCCAACAAGACTAAAAAATTAGACATTTCTCGTGGTGGCAAGAGGCCCAAGCATAAGCAATACATTATAGGTTTACTTGTCTTTTCTAGTTTCTAGTAGTTTTTATAGCTATTGACTCTTTCATATTCATTATGATATTTTTTTAAACAATATATGACAATTTAAGTTTGAAGTTGGCAATTATAACTCATTAGTAATGAATTATGAATATGATGCTTCATGAAAGTTGAAAGTTGTTTCATTTCATTTCATTTTATAACATTTCATTTTATGTTAGATATTATTTGTTGTAATGGTTACACTTAGCTTACAAGTACAACTTTGGTGATCAATGATGATAAATGTTATATATTGAATTTTGAAAGCTTGAAACTTTAAGATTGATGAATCATGAGACTCAATATGTTGTATGTTACTATGTTACTAACTTGTAGACATGGTTGATGAAGATTATAACTTCTAGAATGTAGATGAATGTTGTTGTATGGTTCAATCTATGTTTTTTTATGTTTTTTATATCTAATTCATCATTCTACATGTTTTTGTTGACATATATGTATCAATATATATATCTATATATAACGCTCTGGGATTCGCTCCCAAACTGGGAACTTCTGAAAATGTCGCTCCCGCCCCTGTTTTCGCTCCCGCTCCCAAGTAACATTGGGATAGGGCAAGTATCCAAGAGAAGAGTGGTCAAAGAGGACCGATATTCTTTGAGGACTCAAGATTGGAGATCTAAGATCAGAACAATCCTAAAAGGACATACCTTGTGAACATCCAGATGGGGTATGTGCCTTGTAGAGAGTCAAGACAGAGCAGTATCACACATAAAGCCTCCCAGCATAATGCTCTCGAATGAAGTCGAGCTTGTCAAGTTAGGCCTCAGTGACAGTGTTGGTAATAATGTCGATGCTTACAATTGGCTTATCGATCCGACTCTTCTTATGACAACTCTTCAGTTTGAGAATGATGTTGTATTGGTTGTACAATTATGAATACCTCCCTAGTTAAGAGGGAGTGTTGAAAATGTAACCAATTTCGGTCTTCATAATTGTTGTAATCATTTCAATATGTATCCTATGTAACAAACAAAAGAAGAAAAGAAAAAGTTATTCTTATTAAACCATGGGTTTCATGCTCATTTTTAATGGTCTTCTAGGTAAAAGTATTTCTTCATGCTTCTAGGGTTTGTTAGGTCTGAAGATTTATTGGCATAAGTTAAAGGAGTCAACATCATGTTTATAAGACCCTTCCAGGCAAAATTTAATTGGAAAAAAAAAAAAAAAAAATCGAGTCTAGAAAGTCCTGGAAACTCCAAAAGTACAAGTCAGCCTCATAGCTTCAAGTCTGCCTAAAGGAGGGAATTCAACCCTTTGGAAAGGCAATATAAAGGAGCTATTCAACCTCATTTAGCACTCACTCACCAAGAAGTTTGATCTCTCAAGGAAGAATTTGATTTGTAGTTGGGAAGAAGAAGAAGAAGAAGAAGAGAGTGAAGGTTTAGAAGAAGAAAGGAATGACAAAAAACTTGTTTTTGTGCTCAATCTCTCTTGCACATGTGAAGGATCAGGGTTTTAGCAGCGTCTAAGAAAGGGTCGAAGTTGTAGGACTGTGTTGCAGTAAGACGAAGTGCAGTATCGTGATGTTGGGAGGAAGAAAACTCTATCTTTACCTCATTGACCTTGGGAGGAGTTGTCTTGCTCTAGAAAGGTCTCAAGACGAAGTTGTACTAGGGTTTTTGCAGCAGCAACAAGGGTTGAAGTTGCAGGACGAAAATTGCAGGTCGAGTTGCAGTATTGAAGTTGGCAGGTTGAAGTTGGTTGGTCCAGAACCAGAGAAGGATTTGTTGAAGGGCTCGCTTGGTACTTGGAGGAGGACTTGGTCCAGGGTTTGGGTCTTTGTTGTCTCATTTGAAGCAGATCTATAAGAAGAAAAGAGTTTTCCGAGTTTTTCCCTTGGAGGGGTTTTTCCCTTGGGTGAGATCCTAATTTTTGTGTCCTTTATTGTTACTGTTTCGTTCTTGATATTCATTTAATGAAAAGATCTAACTAAAGAACACAAGAATATTAACTAAGTTCACAAGAAAATATCAAGGTTAAAAGAAAATTAATAGAATAAGTTGCCACTTTGAATTTTCTAACAGATCACAATTGGGATTTTCAGCCCTCTCATTAGAGGATTTTCAGCCTACAATTTTGTGGAGACATTTGGATGATTCTAATGCATTTTGATGTTTGGAAAAAAAAATTATCTTTCTTGGAGCTTCTTTTTGGCAAATTGATGGTTGGTTTTATTCTTCATTATCTTGTAAGTCTTATTTCATGTTATATTTCTGATCTAATCAATGTTTAATGCATGGAATATTGTCTATGGTTTTGAATGTGCCCTAATTTTGTTAGAACATCGAAGCTATTGGAAATTTTACATGTGTTACTCATGGATAACGATGAATGAATGTTCCTAGAGGTTGTTTTATATGTTGAATTTTTGAAACTTCATTAGTTCTTGCCATCAAAGTATAAATTCCTAGTGTTATTGTGACGCTGCCTCCATTAGGGCTAGCAAAGTTGCCATTAGGTCTCCTTGAAGAGAGAAACTCTCAAATCAAGATCATTTTTTACTCCAGTCCTCCCAATTGCTAGGAACTGGTCCTAGATCCTTGGTGATCACATTAACTCAACAAAACATCATCGTTCTCGCCTTCTTTTTCCTTCTTTCTTCGTCCCTTTAAGGATAATGAGGCTTTATAGAGCTTGGTATGAAATTTTAGGGAGGAGGAATTTTTCGATTTCGTCCATATATAATTCTCCCTTTGTGTCTCTTCCAGGCATCTACAAGTTTTGAATGAATTCCGACAGTGTTATTTCAATTAAATCGATACTAGCTATCACACCAAGTGGAACCCTAGAAGCCATCCTTCAACTTAAGGATTTCTGGGAGGTTTGTACTTTAGTAGTATATCACTCAAAACCTTTTCTCTTGACTATCTTGATCTTGGATGAACTCTTACCTCATTAAATATCTCAACCCTTGGTCTCGTATAATGTTTCTCTCAAGGGGTTTTTCTTGGAAAGTTTTACTAGCTTCTCCCAAAGCTCGCACATTAATTGAACCTTTCCTTTGAATGAGCCATCCTTGCCTCACTTTGAATCCTACTATAAGCACATTAATCACAAGTGAGGGACACTAGGACTCTTCCCGTCGGCGAAAATCCAAGAAGAGAAGGGGACATAAGCTGTGGTGACAGTGGGCCTTTGTCCCAAATTGTTGTTATGCCCTCTAGCTTTAGCCTATTTACTAGGCCTAATAGTTTGCGCTGCAACATGTCTCATTGTTGTCATTTGGTCTAGTAGTTGTCCCATAAGTTCCCCTCCTAAGACCCCTGTTGGATTGTGTGGCAACATGCCCAATTGAATAGAGGCCCCAGTCTAGTTGTGGGATGACCTTCTAGAATTTTTCTCTTTCCTTTATTTCTTGGCAATTAGGATTAAGGTTTGGTCTAAATCTGCATTTTACAGGAATTTTACATCTATATGATATTGTTTTATTGGTAACAATTACATTTAATAAATTTAAAAAGGCAAATCTAACATTAATTTCATGTTTTCACCCCAAATCTAGGGCTAACATCTAGTTATTTATTGTTGTTCTAAGCATTTTTAACCATTGAAAACCTAACGTTGACCTATTCCTTGCTTACCTTTTTAATATTCACTCCTTTGTTGATTTCATCGTCTATAGACTATTACTTTTATGTAATATGACTTTGCATGTTGTAAATCTACATATCATAAAAATCCTAGCTTATAACAGCATTCCTTTAGTTATTGCGGTTTATGGAAATTGTACTTGGACATTTGTAACTCTTATCTTGGCCTCTAGGCCTTTGCTATTACATTCTCCCATAACCATTAAACTCTTATCACCCTTGAACCCTCCTTTATTGAAGACATTTCTAGGTGATTTATCTGCAAGCTCTTTAGAGAGTCATTTGGCTTGGAACCCTAGTCATCTAACCTCTAAGTCTCATCAAGGAAGCCTCTTTTGTGGGGGTAACATCCAACCACAAAACAACATGATAATGACCACTAAGGTGACAGTGGCGACCAATTTATTTGATGCCATAAGACCTAGGTTGCTTAGTGAGGCTTTGCACTAGGCCTGCTAGACGTTGTTGTTGAAATTTCTAAGTCTAACACATCAGAAATTCTTCCTGCATTATCTGGTTTATTTCACCTACTTTTTTATTTCTTAACAAGTTATTTAACCATATAAATACTGAAAATAAACACAAATGCAGTCTCAAATCATCTACAGATCATCAACTGAAATAACAGACAAACACACAAGGAACACTATTATTTTTGGACAATCGTCCCCAGAAAAACCCAACTTGGGAAAACTAGTGCAGCGGTTCTGAGGGTTTTATTATTAAGCAGCTTTCTTGAGTACAACTAGGGTGCCAAACTGGCTCACCCAACAAAGATTTCTATCTGGCAGTAATACTTCTCTTCGGAAGCAGATATTCAGAAAGTCTGCTCCACGAAAATCCTTCCAACGCTTCTTTGAGGCTCTACGTCAACCTTGCTAGCCTCTGTGTAGCTCTGGAACCCCCTGCGTCAGCGCTCCGCTGCTCTGCGTCAGCTCTCTAGCCTTCTGTGTCACCCACGCAGGCCCTGCTAGCCTCTGCGCAGTCTCTCTTGCCCTCTTCGTCACCCACGCAGGCCCTGCTAGCCTCTGCGCAGTCTCTTTGGCCCTCTGCGTGGCTCCTGCTAGCTCTGCGTAGCCTCTTAAATCACTGCACTGGCCCTCCGGCACTATCTCTGCCTCTTTGTTATGCACTCACTGCCCCCCAATGCAACTCAGATCACTTGTTCGAATTTTCTCAACAAACCCCACTCCAGAAAATCGAATTAACTGATCAATCTTGGTGTATCTCCAACTGACCCTCAAACCTCCTCTTATACTTTTCATGTTGAGTCTTCAACAGTCGAGATTAAATCTCTAATCGACAACTAAAATTAGATTCGGCTTGATCAATGTCTTTTAGAACATTCTCACCCAGTTTTATATTAATACCCATTAATATTTAAATTTTCCTAAGTTTAGACTTAGGAACTCCATTAAAAATATTAATTATTTTAATATCTCTCTAACCGAGTGGAATTTCCCCAAACCATTTCTGGGTCTTGGGGATCTCATGTGCTTTAGCCTCTCCACCAATTTTCATGGCTAGAGCACATCTGATGCTACCCCAAATCAACAATTGCTATATTAGGGCCAAAGGCGCTACCCATTCTTCTCATGAGGACAAGAGTAAGATGGGAAATGAAAAAAAATAATGATCAAGAATTTGAGTGATCAACAATGGAAAAAGACACTCCATGGGCTATCTATGTAGTCAAGCTCTACCTCAAGTCCTCCTTTCCATACTTGTGATTTTACTTTTGTTGGCAAGGTTATGAAAGAATTCCTTACCTATATTCAGAGGATGATGCTTAATCAAATTCATTACCCATCGATAACAAGAGGGATGGAAACATATACGTTGGAAATTGGATTATTTGGCTTTGGCATGGAAATTTACGAAAGGAAAAATAGAATGACAAGTAAGCAATTTAAATTTGAAGTGCAAGTTTTAATGCTTTGTTTTGTTTTATATGTTTTCTTTCTTTCATTTTCTAATGGATGGAATTGTAATTTATGTCTTTTATTTTTTACTTATTTGTTGTAGATGTTTTGTGGAGAAACTATGATGAAAAAGCATCACATTTAAAGAGATTGTCATTTGGGTGCTTGGCCAAACTTGTAGTGCTTCAATTGCAAGCACAACTATAGTGTATTTGCAAAAATACAGACAAAGAAGTCCAATAGGTAAAAATATCAATGCCTTAGTGATATGATCTATATCTACTATAATTTTTTGTCGTGGGTGAACCAAATTGAGTAAACAACTAATGTGGATGCCATTTGCTTGGATAACATTGACAACATGTTTGAGTGTTTAGTGGAGTTTAAGAGGCCTGTTATGGAGGAATCCACTATAAGGTTATGTTGCTACACAAACTAGCAAGCCTAGTAAATTGGTTAGGGCCCAACAAACAATTAGGAACAAAAGCCCACTAGCACCACAACCTATTTCCCCCTCTCTTCTTAGATTTTCACCAACAAGAGGAGTCCCAGTATACCTCACTTGTGATTAATGTGTCTATAATAGGATTCAAAGTGAGGCAAGGATGGCTCATTCAATGGAAAGGTTCAATTAAAGTGTGAGCTTTGGGAGAATCTAATAAAACTTTCCACGAAAAACCCCTTGAGAGAAACATTATACGAGACCTAGGGTTGAGATATTTAATGAGGTAAGAGTTCATCCGAGGTCAGGATAGTCAAGAGAAAAGGTTTTGAACTAAGTTGCAGGAAAGGTTGGAGAAGGGTCCATTTCCAGTCGGAAACGAAATGGAAACGAGGAAACTCGTACCGTACGGCCTAGAAACGTGTTTCCTGCCGTACTGGCCCATTTCTCGAGGAGGAAATGTGGCCAGTACGACCGAAAACACGTTTTTAAGTCGTACGACAGAGTTTCCTCTTCTAAATTTTCGCTTCTAATTTTTTATTGGGCGACTAAAATATCTTCTGGATGCCTCTCAAGTTATAAAAGAGGATTGTTTTGAGTGGGGCAACCTAATGTTCAAGCCTATGGCCTTAGTGTTGATATGCAGTTCATGGTAATGTTAAATTCTTAAAGTAAAAGTGGCATTCTCCTTTATTTTTCATTTTCATCCTTTTACTTAAATTTTTAACATTACCATGAAATGACTCAGGATGTTTGAAGTGGTTTCGCCCTCATTGGATTTCATATGGAGAAAGTAGAATTTTAGATCTCACTCAAAATCCAGCAGACTTATCTGTTTTTCAGGATTTCAGGGTTAGGGGGGATTGCAATGTTTCCATTGGATTTTGTCATGTACTAGGGTATGGAACTTGTATTTAATCAAGAGAAGCAAGCCCTCTATGCAGGGGAGACTCCCAATAATCAAGAGCACGTAGGATACTAGCTTATGGAACTTGTATTTAACCAAGAGCACTAAGGTCGTTCAACTATGTAGGAGGAGACTCCCAATCAAGCATGAGACAAGAAATTAGAAATTTCTCGTGGCTGATTTTGGATATTTCTATTTTCATTATGTGATCATTCATGAGTAAATATGATGTAAATTTAGAGACTTATAGTTTATGCATTGACAGTTTAATCATAATGTAATAAATTAGAATGTATCATATATGCTTTATGATTGCTTCCCCGTTTCGTGCAACTTAGGTTTTGAATGACATCCTACTAAACTACAAACCTTCAAGAAATCCCTAAGTTGAAGGATGGCTTCTAGGGTTGTCACTTGGTGTGATAGCTAAGGCAACAATTTAACTCAAATTCCATTGTCGGAATTCATTCAAAATTTGTGGATGCCTAGAGGAAACACAAAGGAAGAATTGTATATGGACATAATAAAAAAATTCCTCCTCCCTAAAATTTCACACCAAGCCCTAGAAAGCCTTCTTATCATTAAACGGGCAAAGAAAGGGAAAAAGAAGGTGAGAAGGATGATGTTTCATTGAGTTAATGTGATCACCAAGGATCTAGGCACTAATGGTGTGAATGAACAAGATAAGGAGATTGAGAAGATGATAATGATGGAGGATTAGAAGATTAGGAAGATTTAAGGGGAGTGTAGTCAACACCAAGGTCCAATAAATTGGTCCCCGACAACGGTGTGAAAAAATGTTGTCGCCCAGATTGTACAAGCACCATGACAACAGCTCAGGGGGAGGGTTGTCACTTTGATCCCTGCCCACTAGATTATAGTTGTCTCCCAACAGCAGGCTATGGGGGGGTAGTCCCCATGGAAATGAGGTCAAGGAAAACAAGTTGGGAACCAACTTGCTTGGGAGACACAGATGAGTGGCCTAGCTACTTGGTAAAATTTTAGTAAGATTAATGATTATATTACATTTTCAAGTATGAGACCAATGCCTTATGGAGTCACAATATTTGCTTATTGTAAATTAATGCCAAGTAACTGAAAGGACACCTGCTGCATGAATGATTGACTAACCTATATGATGTGCAAATCCTAGAATCTATGTGTGATGAAATCATCTAGGTTATTTTTAGTTATATGCCTAATCAAAGTAGAACCTCTCTCCTAACTATTTTGAGAAACAATCCTCAGAGTAGGTTGTGAAATGGAAGCCAACGGGAAGCAAGCAATGCCCTGATTAATGATACCATCCCCTGTGTTCCACCCACCTAGTGCCTCCAGCGTTGCAGAGACTGTGGCTCTGATGACTGCAAGGTAAATATGTAAACCACTAGAAGAGTGGAATCTCTCAAGCTAATTTGAAAAGGGTTGCCCTAGATCTCTATCAACCTAGTTTATGCTAGGAGGTAACTTTTAATGCAATCTAGAAGTAGGATGCTTGTGCAAAAGATTATGAATGAGACTTTTCGGTAAGATTACTTAAGTGTTTCTTTAAGTACTTAGTTATATTTTACAGCAGTTATGATGTTAAGTACTTCACAATGCTTAGAACAGGTAATCTCAACCAAAAGACAAGTGTTAGATTTTGACAATGCCAACAAGAGATAAGAGATCCACAAGATGCAATTTCTTAATGAATATAGATCCACAATTGATAAACAACGATTAACCAATGATTCAGTATGATAAGCCAATGACCATTATCCACAAAAGACAATAAGTGTTCTTAGCCAATGCTCCTCAACACAATATGATTTACCAATTTTCAAGTTAAGAACACTTAGATGCAATCTAGATCACCACCAATTAGATGCACAAATGAAACAAGTTATTTCAATACCACTTGGATTAGAGAGACTTAGGAACAATTTATGTACTTAGACCAAAGATTTGAAATGTGTTTAGAAAGTGAGCTTATTAGACGAGAATTTTCAAACTTTGTAGCATATAAACTCCCAAGGAAAACACGATGTTAGTCACTTCCACCATGTAAATACCAGGAACAAGTAACAACAAAATATATGATCCAATGATCCTTTTATGAGCAGTAAGTGACTTTTATGACAGCAGTGAGTCAATTTGTTTTAGATGTTCAATTTAAAATGCAAATACTTGCCCAATATCATAAAGAGAGACCCAACTACCACGTAGACTTAACTAACTTAAGAATTTGGATGGATTAGTCTTTCAAATATGCAATTTACCACTGTTATATCAGATTTATTATGCAGAAATATCAGTCACCAAAACTTCAAGATTCATGCCAAGCTATGATTGCCCAACTTATGCAATTTATTCCTTAATATGCCAAGCAACTTATGAATGATTTTTTAGGCCAATTTAGGATGTTTTTATCACTGTTATGAGTTAATTCACTTGCTGAAGTAAAACAGTGAGGAAACAAGGGTTAGGAGATCAAACCCTTAGGCCCTAGGCCTTGAAGTCTACTAGCCCAACTTGTGCAAAATTTTGTCCAATAACTTGATACCTGAAACACAAGCTTTAGGCCAATTTTCTCTGCAAAATACACCCACAATCAGTCTAGAAAAATTTCAGAGATAAGCATATGGCAATTTAGGGCCAAGAGAGGGCAAGAGAGAGAGGCCAAATGAAGGGAAAAGGCCTCAATAGGCCTGCGGCTAGGGTAAAAGGCCTAATAGGCCTTACAGCAAGCCCAAAAGAGGTTGTCATTGGGCTTAGGAGGAGCCGAAAGGCCCACAAGGGGTTGTTGACTAGGGTTTTGAGGCCCTAAGGCCTGCGGCACCCTAGGCAAGGCCTCAAAAGAGGCATCCACAAGCCCTTTTAGGGTTGCGGCTTAAAGAAGAGAAGCGCTGAGGGCAAGCAAGAGGTGCCGAGGAGGCTTAGCAGAGGAGGAGGGAGACCACGGTGGGGTACGGAGAGCTAGCAGAGGAGGATGGAGGGCTGAGAAAGGGCGAGGAGAGGGAGGAAAAGCCTCTAAGGCCTACAGCAAGGGTTAGAAGGAAGGTCGAGAGTGTTAGGACCAACATCCAGCCTTAAGAAGGCCAAAATGCTTGACGCAAAGGGTCAGAGAGGTGATGTTGGGGCTTGGAGGAGAAAACCAAGACTAGGATCCCTGACAACCTTGAAACCCTTGCTCATAAAATTTTTATGCTTCAACTCTTCAATTTTTTGAAAAGTCTTCTGTGGGTAGCCCTGCAAATTTTCTAAGGGACTAGATCCTATTGGAAATAATACTGAAAGGGAGGCAAGGTGAATCAGTATTAGCAAGTCAATAACTTTTCATTTCCATAATCAGATTTATATACGCTACTTCAGTTAAGGGAACTCGCGTGTACACGCAACTGTCTTTAAGGCAACCAATGTATATCAAGAAATCTTATGATTCAGTTAATTCATCATATGTTGATCTTTAATCAATGCATCAGTACTTCATTAACCATATAAACAGTAACCATGTGCAGTAATATCAGAACAAACCATCACACATGAACACCAAGATTTAAGGTGGAAACCCAATGTGGGACAAAAACCACCTGCAGTTGTCTTCTTTTAATATAAGAAAAACCTGTTTACAATCTTGTACTGGCACAGATTCATACCAGTATGCAGGCACCCACCTACAGAAGGCTACTACCTTCTCTCGTTCTCCAGTTTCTGCTGAAAGGGAGCTACAACCCCCTGGCTCTTATACTAGCCGATATATTTACTAGTACGTAGGCGCCAGCCTACAAAAGGCTACAACCCTCTCTCATTTTCCAACTACTACTGGAAGGGAGCTCCAACCCCCTGGCTCTTGTACTGGCCGATATGTTTACCAATACATAGGCGCCAGCCTATAGAAGGCTACGACCTTCTCTCTTCCTCCAGGGACCACGTTTCATAAATTTTCAGACTGGATACTCCTAGAACACAACACCATAATCTGAAGGCCACATTTCATCCAATTTTCATATTCGACCCATCAACAACATTGAAGCTCAAAATCAATCACCACTGCAATACAACCATTGCATTTACCAATCATTTGAATACTCAATCATCAATCTCTGAATCACCCAACAACTGAATCACTGAAGCCCTGTCATCAAAAACACAGTCACCAAAACACAAAGCAAAACCCAAAACTCTGCAACAACCACTAGAACCAACTACAAATTCAGATATCATATTTCATAATGTATACACTACTCTGCTGAGCCGAACCAGCGTGTATACGCGCTTTTATCAAAGCGAACCCGCTATAGATTTGCAAATACTAACTTAAACACTTCACAGCTATTTCAGAATTCAATCATACCCAGATCATAACATTTGCAGAATAAAACATGCGTCAGTATTCAGATCTAGTCTATTAATGATCAAACCACATAATACATTCCAAGCCTTAAGATCCCGATCCATCATCCATCATCGTCCACATAGGTGCATCCTTGGTTCAGATTAAGCAAAACATCATAAACCCATAACCTGCATACTGGATCTCACACTTCATCGGATATTCAATACTTGCACACTTGGCTTAATGACCTTCTCCTCCTTTTATAGTTTTAGGCCTTTCCCAATACCATAGACCAAAACCACTTAGTACCAATACCTTGAACCAAATACCTAGGGTCAATACTTCGGACCAGATACCTTGGACCAATACCATGGATCAAAATACCATGGACCAAATACCTTGGACCAAAACTTAGTTTTCCAAGATATACGTGCCTTTCCTTCTGTGAAAGTGCGTGTGTACGTTATACGCTCCTTTTGGTCTATTAACCCGCGTGTATACGCTTCTTTGTCAAGGTGAACCTGCGTATACCTCTCTCTGATCATTAATTATTTGCTATTGACCTGCTGCACTATGATCTGTCATCTGAGTGAGTTGCCATCAAGGACAACACTTGTATCATAATGCCAACAATCTCCCCCTTTGGACTTGATGGCAACAACAACACCAAGTCACTCTCCCCCTTTGACATCAAGGGCAAAGGGTGGACCAAGATATTCTCTCCCTTGATATACATTATGTTGTCCATACTCCCCCTGAGTACATGCTGAAATCTTTGATTGAGCTCCCCCTTTGTACATGCTAAGATGTACTAAACCATCCTTGCTCCCCCTAAGCACATGCAGAGTCTGTAGAAAATATTTTTCCTAAAGAATAACATGACTCTATACATACATCACCAATGACCTTCCTATCACCAACCAAGTGGGGATATACCAAATTTGACTCATCCACCCAACCAAGTGGGGATATACCAAATGTTTATACATGACTCAAATAGAAATTATTACATCATCCTTCCCATGCATAGTGGGGTACAAATTACATCATATGACTTATGGGTCATGACATTTTTAACAAAGACCAAAGACCTAAACAAGATCATGATAGTCATTAGCAACTATCATACACCATATATGATCTGCGCCATAAGCATTTGTCAGCAACATCAGCAACTTGTATATGTCCATCATCAGTTCAATGTAAATATAATCAGCCTGTGACAAAGTATGTCGCGTATAGATATCAACTCATCCTCTAGATCTCATCAAGATCATCTTGCTTCGTTTCCTTAGTAGAAAGAGCCTTATCATAACCTTCCATGAATCAACTAGGCATATGTCATATCTCCAAGTAGTAACACAAAATCATTCACATCATATCATATGCATGTGAAAATACCATAACATCATCATCAAGAACTGAATGATCTTTCCACAAGATCCCTCAATATATCAACCATGTATCATCAACGATCATCCACAATCACCCATAAATATGATCTGAATAACAACTATGTAACCCCAAGCAGTACAAATATCATCATCATAGGCAACTTATAACCACAACATAGCATGATGTGTCATTTAAACACTTTAGCCGCATAAGCATCATCACTATTGATAAGAATCATTAGGTACCAAAGACTTCTAAACATAATGCCAACAATGCTTTATTAGAAGCATAGCATGTTCTCCCCCTGAACCTGTTCCACCTGTTCACTGTCAGATCTGATCATGCATATATCAGTAAGAAGTATCAAGGCATCATCATCAATCAGATATACATCCAGTTATCAACAACTTGTGAGGATCAAAAACTCTTCTAAATAACATCCACAGACTGTAGTCATCTATCATTATGTCAGAAAAGATAACTGATAATTGTCTGAATCATATCAAATTTGTCTTTCTAAGTTTGTCCCACTACATTTTTCCTCAAACCACATATACGCGACTGTGCAGCTTCGAACTCGTGTATATACGCGACTTGTCTTCATGAAACTTGCGTATGAGATTTAGAACACTGAAGTTTCACACTTCCAGCTCCCTCTGAGTCTGTCATGTCTGCATACTCTGCTATGCCACATCTTTCTAACTGTACTTCCTTCTTCTTCCATATCTTCGAGTGCGATGATGTTTTCTCCTTTTGGTATGGTGCCCATACTTTGTTCCTGCCAGTGATGCGGGGAGCGCCCCCCCCCCCCTACGAACCCGCTCCCGAAGCGCGCTCCGGGCGGGAGCGGCTCGGGAGCGGGTCGGGAGTGCGCTCCCCAAATCGCTCCGGACGGGAGCGATTTTCGGGAGCGCGCTCCCGTAAAAAAATTTGCGCTCCCTGGTCTGTGAGGGAGCGCTTCAGGGAGCGATCGCTCCCGAGCTCCCGGAGCGCTTTTTAATGCCCGGGAGCGATTGGGGAGCGATCGCTCCCTGATCGCTCCCGGGCATTAAAAAACGCTCCGGGAGCGAATTTTAAATTTCGGGAGCGATTCGGCGGAAAAAAAAATCCGCGGACCCGAAAAAAACAAAAAATTAAACAAATTTTTTTGGATTTATAAGCCCAATGGGCCAAAACAAAATCATTCTAATGAGATTGAGGTTGAGTTTGAGAGCAAAGGAGCAAGGAGCAAGAGCTGAGGAGCAAGGAGCCAGAGCTGAGGAGCGAGGAGCAAGTGCCGAGGAGCGAGGAGCAAGCTTGCAGAGGTAAGTAACTTAATCATTTAGTTAGTTTAGCTGGTTAGGTAGTTAATTTGGTTAGTTTCATTTACCTGTTTGAGTTTAAAGATCATTAATTTAAATTAAATTAATAAATTAAATGAATTAATCCCAATAAACTAAATTAATTTGCAGATTCAAGACTCAAACCCTACAAACATCAAACACGATGGACCTGAGCATTTTTATTGGCATTTTCCTCTCCCTGGTCCCCTTTCTGGTTATTATGGTGGTGGAGAGTAGGAAACGGAGGGGGCCTGAAACTGAAGAGGTGGATGAAGAAGCCGGAGGAAGTCAAATAGGTGAAAACCCCAGTGAGGAGGATGTGGAGGGTGAACATGAGGGTCAAAAAACTAAACAAGACCAAACTCCATTGTGGAAATATGTTCAGAGGCCTGAAACAGGGGAGAGGGGTGGAACCACTAAATTTCATTGCCCCCATTGCAACACTGATTTCACAGGCTCATACACCCGTTTGAGAAGACACCTTTGCGGGAAAAGGGCATGGGATGGAGAGAAACAAATAGGAATCAGAACTTGCGACGCGGTGTCAACAGTTGATAGAGCCAAATACATAAAGGAAGAGGAGGACGCCCAATACAAAGCAAAAAGATCAAGGGGTTTCTTTGAACCAAGCTCACAAAGAACTCCTTCAGCATCCTCCCAAGGCAGTGGATATGGACATGGAGGCTCAGGGTCATCATCTTTACGCCGTAGAACCATATCAGATTTCCTTGATGAGGGGTGTAGGAATGATGTGGATTCAAAAATTTACAGGTTCCTCTATGCAAATGGGATACCATTCAATGTTCTACGCTCACCTTATTGGCACGAAATGGTTTCTGCCATAAATGATGCCCCTAAAGGATACAAGAGCCCTGGGTATGACAAGGCAAGAACAGTTGGCCTTGATCATGAAAAAGCAAAAATATCACAATCTTTGAATAAAATGACAAGTTCTTGGACTGACAATGGGGTGTCCATTGTATCTGATGGATGGACAAATGTAAAAGGCAAGCCATTGATAAGTGTTCTTGTTGTGTCCCGAAGTGGTCCCATTTTTCTAGCTGCACATGATTACTCAGACAAGTTCAAGACCGCTATCAACATTGCAGAAGCATTGCTTGAAACAATTGAGCGTATTGGCCCATACAATGTCATCCAAGTCATCACTGATAATGCTCCTAATTGTAAGGCAGCGGGAGCAATTATTGAGGATAGATACCCGAACATATTTTGGTCTGGATGTTTGGTTCACACATTGAACCTTCTGTTGCATGATATTGTCAAAAACAAAAATGAACAATACCAATGGATTGGGGATTTGTACAAGAGAGGAAAAAAAATTATAAAATTTATTACAAATCATAGCAATACCCATGGCCTTTTCCGCAGTCACTCGAGATTGGAGTTGCTGAAGATTGCGAGGACTAGATTTGGTAGCTATTACCTCACCTTCAAGCGCCTTTTGAAGGTAAGAGAGGGTTTAGCTAGCATGGTATCAAGTCCAAATTGGCAGGTGTTAAAGGAAAGGGCTACAAATGTAGCTGACATTGCAGGTTTTGAAACGGTGGAGGAGGCCGCTCTTGATGGGCAGTTTTGGACAGCTGTGAGACAGGTATTGGATTTCACCAAGCCAATTTATAACATGATTCGGTTTGCAGATACAGACAAACCAGTGATTGGCGAGGTGTATGAGCAAATGGATACCATGTTGGGGGAAATAAAAGACATTGTTAATAACAGAGATCCCGACTTGTACAATCTGATTCACGATTGTGTGTGTGAATGGTGGAAAAAGCTTAACCTTCCACTACATTGCTTGGCGTATATCCTTACGCCAAAATACTACTCAAATTCTTGGTTGGGCAAACCTGCAGCAGGGGGTGGTGTTAGGACCAAACCCATTTAGATCGAGAGGTAACTAAAGGATATCTGGATGCATTAGAAAAGTTGGTGCCTGACAGGGAGGAATGTGCAGCTGTGCGCCTTGAAATAGGCAGATACTTCACTGGCAGTGGTTTGTATGGTAACTTCCATGCAATGGACGACAAAGATAAATTTGATTCTCTCACATGGTGGGAAACATATGGCGGCGACGGACTTTTGCGAAAATTGGCATTGAAAGTTCTTGCACAAGTTGTAAATTCTTCTTCTGCAGAGAGGTGTTGGAGCACCTACAGTTATATACATAATGTGAAAAGAAACAGGCTCAACGAAAACCGAGCAGAAAGCTTGGTTTATGTGCACTACAATTTGAGGTTGTTGAGCCATTACTGTGATCGGGCTAATGAAGATCCCACATATAAAATTTGGGACAGTCACCCTGAGGACGACAATTTAGAGGATGGCATTGTACATATGGAAGAACTAGAAGATGAGCTTGTACGGGATGAAGCTGAAGCAGCTGCAGCAGCCATGCCACCTCCACCTCCACCATCCAGTAGCAGTTCTCGGGGCCCGAGTCTTGTTCCATTGCTGTCGCCACCTCCATCGACACCCTCGCGTGGAGGCTCTAGTTCTGGTCGTCGGTCTGGGAGGGAGACTCCTAGAAGACCGCCAAGACCTACTTATACTCCTGGAGACTCTCGTGGCAAGGGCCACTTGTAGATTTACAGTTTACTTGTCTTTTTTAGTTTCTATTAGACTTGTCACTTTAGTTTTCATAACTGTTCAGTGTTGAGTTTTGAGTCCTTGACTCTTGACTCTTGACTCTTTCATATCATTATGACATTATGATATTTTTTGTAAACATTATATCACTGTGACTATGAAAATTTGAAGTTTGAAGTTGGGCCTTGGCAATTATAACTCATTGGTAATGATTGTGAATTATGAATATGATGCTTTGTGAAAGACTAAAGTTGTTTCATTTCATCTCATTATTCATGTTTCATTTTATAAATTTTTAACATTTCATATCATGTTAACAGTTAGAAGTTAGGACTTAGAAATATCTTCGATATTACTTCTTGTAATGGTTAAACTTGGCTTACAAGTACAACTTGTTACTTTGGTGATCAATGATGATAAATGTTATTGAATTGAATGTTATTTTAATTTATTATTTTACTAAGGTTGATGACGATTATAATTTCTAGATGATTGATGTGATATGGTTCAATGATCAATTTATGTTTTTTTATGTTTTTTATGTCTATTTCATCATTCTACATGTTTTTGTTGACATATATGTATCAAAAATTAAAAAATATAAAAAATATATATATTTTTAAAAAATCGCTCCGGGATTCGCTCCCAAACCGGGAGCTTCTGAAAATGGTCGCTCCCGCTCCCGCTTCCGCTCCCGCTCCCCGCTCCCGCTCCCGCTCCCGCTCCCAAGTAACACTGGTTCCTGCATACCTTTGCTATATGTCCAAACTTGTTACATGCATAACATCTTACATGTTTCATATTCCTTCTGTAGCAGTCAATGGCTTTGTGACCAAACATATTGCAAGAAAAACAATATCCCTTAAAGTACCTGGAACGTGATGATCTTTCTGTGCGACGGTCTTGAACCATTCTACTTCTGCATCTCACTGCAACATGTCCAAGATTATGACATACATAACACTCAACATTATTCATCTGAGAAAATAACCGACTATCACTTCCACAGTTAGGAGTAAAAGATTTTCTTTGAATACTTTCTTTCCTTGGTTGTTGATGGGGTTGACCTTTTATCTCCTTGTTGAGCATTTCAGGTTTTGCATTAGAGTTCCTTGCCTCACCCTGTGAGCTAGATTCACCTTCAACAGATTCATAAAAACCAAGACCAGTTTTGATAGCAGGAGATCTAATATCATCCAAAATCTTAGTACTGTCTTGAAATCATAACAGTTTATCTTTTTCTTCTAATTTACTTTTTAAGATATTTACCTCAACTTGATGTTGTTCTTCCTTTTCCAGATGTTGCTTCTTCAAGATTTCTTCAGCCTTTCTTCCTTCTTCCACTTGTTGCCTTAATTTGAGAATCTCATTTTCTTGTTCTTTATCTGCTTGAGGTAGTTCTTCATTCTGCTTATTTTTTAATGATATCACTTCATCCTACAGCATTTGACGTACTTTGAAGGCACACTCCAGCTGAGCTTTTAATCTGGTAACTTCTTCTTTGAGGGCACACTCCCTTTTGTTAAATAGATCTTGTTGATCTATGATTTTATCTGATGCTTCATTTGCTTGTTCATCTTCAATCTAAGGTGATTCAGAATCTGAATACTTGCTTCCACCTAATGGCCAATTGTCTCTCCTACTGTTGTTGTTCCTTTGAGCTGTGTTCTTCTTCTGAGGTGCTTTCTTCTTTAGCTTCTTTCCCATTGTTTCTACGGATCTCCTTCAAGCGATCAAGCTTCTATCAAAGGACTTGCTCTGATACCAATTGTTGGAAATAATACTGAGGGGGTGAATCAGTATTAGCAAGTCAATAACTTTTCATTTCCATAATCAGATTTATATACACTACTTCAGTTAAGGGAACTCGCGTGTACACGCAACTGTCTTTAAGGCAACCAGCGTATATCAAGAAATCTTATGATTCAGTTAATTCATCATATGTTGATCTTTAATCAGTGCATCAGTACTTCATTAACCATATAAACAGTAACCATGTGCAGTAATATCAGAACAAACCATCACACATAAGAAACACACATGAACACCAAGATTTAAGGTGGAAACCCAATGCAGGACAAAAACCACCTGCTGCTGTCTTCTTTTAGTATAAGAAAAAACTGTTTACAATCTTGTACTAGCGCAGACTCATACCAGTACGCAGGCACCCACCTACAGAAGGCTACTACCTTCTCTCGTTCTCCAGCTTCTACTAGAAGGGAGCTACAACCCCCTGGCTCTTGTACTAGCCGATATATTTACTAGTACGTAGGCGCCGGCCTACAGAAGGCTACAACCCTGTCTCCTTTTCCAGCTTCCACTGGAAGGGAGCTCCAACCCCCTGGCTCTTGTAATGGCCTATATGTTTACCAGTACGTAGGCGCCGGCCTATAGAAGGCTACGACCTTCTCTCTTCCTCTAGGGACCACGTTTCATAAATTTTCAGACTGAATACTCCTAGAACACCACCATAATCTGAAGGCCAAGTTTCATCCAATTTTCATACTGGACCCATCAACAACATTGAAGCTCAAAATCAATCACCACTGCAATACAACCATTGCATTTACCAATCATTTGAATACTCAATCATCAATCTCTAAACCACCCAACAATTGAATCACTGAAGCCCTGTCATCAAAAACAGAGTCACCAGAACACAAAACAAAACCCAAAACTCTGCAACAACCACTAGAACCAACTGCAAATTCAGATATCATATTTCATAATGTATATGCTACTCTGATGAGCCGAACCAGCGTGTATACACGCTTTTATCAAAGCGAACCCGCATACAAATCTGCAAATACTAACTTAAACACTTCACAGCTATTTCAAAATTCAGTCATACCCAGATCATAACATTTGCAGAATAAAACATGCGTCAGTATTCAGATCTAGTCTATCAATGATCAAACCACATAATACATTCCAAGCCTTAAGATCCCGATCCATCATCCATCATCGTCCACATAGGTGCATTCTTGGTTCACATCAAGCAAAGCATCATAAACTCATAACCTGCATACTGGATCTCACACTTCATCAGATATTTAATACTTGCACACTTGGCCTAATGATCTTCTCCTCCTTTTATAGTTTTAGGCCTTTCTCAATACCATGGACCAAAACCACTTAGTACCAATACCTTGGACTAAATACCTAGGGTCAATACTTCGGACCAGATACCTTGGACCAATACCATGGATCAAAATATCATGGACCAAATACCTTGGACCAAAACTTAGTTTTCCAAGATATACGCGCCTTTCCTTCTGTGAAAGTGTGTGTATGTTATACGCTCCTTTTGGTCTGTTAACCCATGTGTATACGCTTCTTTGTCAAGGTGAACCTGCATATACCTCTCTCTGATCATTAATTCTTTGCTATTGACTTGCTGCACTATGATCTGTGATCTGAGTGAGTTGCCATCAAGGACAACACCTGTATCATAATGCCAACAAATCCTACCCTCAAGGGCCTAGACCTAGCTCTCCTTCCACTTGATCCTTTGATCCAACCTGCAAAATAAAAAAATGCAACACCCAAATCCCAAATATATACAAAATTCTTAAAACCCCAAACCCCAATTAGCAAAAATAATTTACAAAATAAATTTTCAAAATTATTTTACAAATTATACAAGGGTTTTAAAATAAATTTTGAGAAATAAATTTGTTATGGTATTTTTCTTTGATAAATGGCTAAAAATGCTTCAGAAACCCCATGCACACTATAGCCTTAGTGAAGATTTAATCCACCATACAAATACTTAGGATCCAAGCAAAATGATCCTTGCCCACAGTTTGTGAACTTGGAGACCAAGGATTGAAGTACCTTCAAACACTATGTATTATCTCAAAATAATCATATATAAGCACAACATAGGAAGCTCATAGTCAGTACATACCACAAATCAATGAACAAGTACACCTCGAGTTGCACCCCAAAGTCTTTATTATGGCAAGAAAAATAGTTCCCAGCGAGACAATAGTTTACACAAATGCTTCAGCAGCAATTTACTAGCCAGAAATCAAATGGCTAAAAACTCAAATGACTCTTTAATTTGTAGCTAAATCCTCCAAGGGGAAAAATAACGGCTAGTTTCTTCGATCCTTGTCAAAATAATCTCGGCCGTCAAATAATATTTGATCATCTTTTAATCTTAGCCGTTGAAATAATTATTTTTTACGAAAATTCGAATTTTTCTTTTGATCCTTTTTTATTAGCTCAAAATTAATTATTTTGAGCTAATTTCCTCAAAAATTTGACTTTGACTTAAATACCACGGTCCAAAGGTCCAAATTTTCTTGTAATACACAATTTTCCCTCCTCACCTTCTCCCTCTCTACATCCCCTCCCCCCGCGCCCATCACCCGCACCCCACCTCCCCCACCTTGTGCCACCTTCCTCTCTGATAGAAATTACTCCGACTCGTACATTGGTTGCCTTAAGGAGTTTCTCACCACCATTTCTCAATTCAGATCATTGAGAACAACCAGAGCCAAATATGAGATACTTCGTGTTGCCCTTTAGGAAACTACCTCAAAGACACACTCATATGGATGTTTTTTGTTGCTTCTTTAATGACAATCCTGCTCATCTCCCTGGACCTGTTTCTCCATCCCATCAGTTGCACATATGTGCTCATTAGTTTTCATGTATTCAGCGATATATCTTTCCTTGTTCTGTATGCTCTCGGATCTCAAATGTGCTAGATGATGCCTCATGATACTTCAATCCGCGGTTGGTATGGTTTTCATTGTATGGTCCCTTACTTAGAAGCAATGTTCAAAAAGTCGGCATCAATTGAAGCTAAACAATCATATAAAGTGATAAAACTTCCCTTCACATTCCCTCGTAGCTACCACAAACTGTGACTGTCTCATACAGTCATACTCTAGGTATCAATGCTCTAATACCACATTAGTTAAGCAAAGATGCACACACATAAATGAAAGAGAGAGAAAAGTTCACTATTATGTTTTCAAGCATAAAATGCCTTGACCACCTTTAATCACATATTCTATAGTTAGAATTTACCACACTCCTTGTATAACCATCCAACCACAGAGGTGACGATAACACTACATGCTGGTCACAGGTAAAAGTCAGTAACTCTAATATTAAGTATGACTTTTAACAATTATTTGAATGTTGTATCACTCCAACATGGATTTAGTGGCCAACAACTAGAAGCTTATTCAGTAGTATCAATAACCAAACAGAACGAACTTGAGATTGCAGGATATAGAGTCAACAAAAGCAAAATACGTGAACGGAATCATGGCTGTTAGGGATAATCAAATGTCGAATTGTGTAGACTTCTTCTGGTTAGTAGAAGTAAGATTCAAGATTTAGTTTTAGTTTCAAGGGTTTGTCATGATGGACAACCAACCAGTGCCTAAGATGTTTGTAGGTGGCAAGTATAGAATTGGGAAAGTAGTGGTTTGAGCAGATGGTGGATTTTCTAAAAATTACTTTCATAACTAACTAAAAAATTATCAAAATTTCTCATTTTTCCTTCACTGCAGAATATAGCTTTTTTATCGCTTGATAAGCTGGCAGTGAAAAAAACAATTTGAAAAGTCTCAAATGGAGGACAATGTTTCAGTGGTTTCTTGAAAAGAATCCAATAAGGGGTGGTGTAATTACTTTAAAATTCTAATAAGTATATACTTTTCTCCTTGATAGTCAAAAACATAGTTTTTAATAACTTGATTAGTCTAGCAATGAAAAAAAAAAGTTTAAGGTGTCCAATGAAATACCATGTCCAACCTTTCCTTGACAGCACTTTGAACTTGAAATTTCCAAACTGATATTGAACTCCTAAAATAATCAATTTTAGTTTGAAATAAAGTCCAAGAACTAGAGGCAAAAGGCTTACTTTTTGAAGAAAAGGATAAACTTATACGAACACGATCCACTCGAACAAATGGAGGTATTTTCAAATTTAAACACTTCATAACACCAGCAATGACCTGCAACGATATAAAAAATCTTGATGAGGTTCTCAGAGGGCACCTAAAATAGCATGGATAGGGAAGAGGAGTTGAAACTATTAAACGCATAAAATCTATTGTAAGAACTCTTAAAATCCATGAGCTCAACCAAAAGCACTGCATCCTAACCTGGAAACAGTAATATCCTACACTAAATTTTTAATTAAAGGGAAGAATTAATTCATCTAAGACAAACTTTATCTAAGAGAGAATGCAAAGCCTACCACGTTTCTTTAAAGGTAGTTAAATTTTAAGCCAAAGTAGCTAGACGATTGTATGTTTTTCCACACAGTCCTGAAGATGATTTCTCATGGATGTTTTTCTCTCATATCAGTTTTGGGCAGATTTTGACCTGCTGTCATGTTTCCTTTGTAGTGCCAGATCAGCAATTTTTCCCTCATCCATAGTTCTTAAACCTGATTATTTTTCTGTCACAACAAGGGCACGCCTTTAAAGGGAGCAGACAGCGAGTATTCAGTCTATTTGCATCAGGTCACAACTCACAAGTTCGTGGAGAAAGATTATGTAGTTTCAGTTCTGTTTGCCATAAAGCAGTTTATTTGGTAAACGGTTGATAATTTTGACATGGTCAATGATCCTATTTTAAAGGACTGCCAAGCATGGAGGAAGTTTTATGGATTTGTTACCCCACATGTTAGCAGGAGTAACACCTTTGCAGTGTTAATCACCACCATTGTAAGCCCAAGGTCACAAGTCAAAGCATTGTAACAACCATGGGAGGTTTTGTATAAGGTATCTTAGGCATGTGTCTTGTTCTCATTGTCTTTATTTTGTTGTCTTGGTCGGACCATGGCTGGTTCTTTGTAGTTCATTTTGGGTTCCTCTTGTCCTATATAGGATTAGAGAGCCTTAGGTAGGCTTAATTGAGGACTAATAGTTTTATGGAAGCCTGTTTTTTTAGGGGTGATCACTGGTGTATGGGCCAGTCTAGCCCGCATCACAATGCACCTATGTCAAAACCTATAGAGTCTATAGGTGGCCTTGGCTTTGGTGCAGTATCTCTTAGACAAATCTCTCATTTTGACAACTTGAGTTGTGAACATAAATAGATCAATAAATAATGATAATAAGTATAATTAATAATTATGAAAGGGCATGTTTGTTAGTTGGGACATGACTATTCATGAAACAGCATTCGACTGAGTATTTATACGGGGCCCTCATTTGTAACTGAATCATATCATTCTTTCATACACTTATTCATTATATATTTATTTATCCTAGATAGATACTTTTATATTCCAATTCTTTTGGATTATTTAACTGTGAGTCAGGTTTGGCTATCACATTTGGTATCAAAGCCCCGTTTCTGATCTTGTCCTTTGGCCACGCTCCTTTATTAGACTTTGTCTAACCTAGTTAGTATTCATCTCTCACTTAATCTGAAGATCGCAAAATGCCACAACAAGGGGCCCCTTCTAGCTGGGTTTGAAATTTAAAAAGGTTCCTAAGTCAATAGTGGGGACGAATTCTCCTTAAGAGACATACTCACTCACTTGACTATTTACAAGATTGATCTAAAGAGGTGCAAGTTTCACATCCCATCAAAGTAAGAAAATATTGGTTCAAGGTATTATGTATAATCCAAGAATCACTTCTTTTGTATAAAACTCCAAAACTTTTTATTTTGGTCATTAAATTAGAATTTTGCTTGTTGGTTTTTCATTAATTTCATCATATTACAAAGTTTTACCTTGGAGAATTTGATTTAAATGCTAGATCTAAACCAAGGATATATACAATATTTCATTTAGCGCATCTTACACTTGTATCAAGTTAAATTGCCTTGCAGATACAAACTTCTCTTGGTTGTAGCATGCAAAATCTGCACCAAAATTAGAGATTTCTGGCTCTTTCCAAGTGAGTCATGCTCAAGAAATCTCTCTAGTAAATTTACTTTGCTTATAATTGTCTACTTTACTATTTAGAGTTAATATTATTCAAATTCCAGCCTTACATAAAGCACATTTTTAGATCTGTAAATTTCTGGGCATTTTACCTAGGAGCAAGGAGGATTTCATCCAATTTCCATAAAAGCAATTTCCAGCTTGTTGGAAATTGTCTTTTCTAGCAATTATAGTTTGAGGAGAGGTCTCACAAGCCTCAAATTTTATCCTCCAACCTTCCCACCCCTAGACATAGCATCTATGAGTGCTTGAGCACTCGTTGGATGGCTAATTTGGGCTTACTAGTTTGTTGTCCCTATGGCTTTAGCCAACTTTACAATTTGATTTTACAACACAACAAGTTGTTTTGACGCATAATTCCCCAACCAATAGTCCAAGCCGAAATATAAGACCATAGAAGGATAGGATATTTTTTGTGCATCAATTTTGATTGGTTATGCAATATATTTTGTATCATTTGGTGTTTCTTTAATTGCTATTGAGTTTTGTGCTACTAAATCATACTCAAAAACAGCGGGATGGCCCCATATATCAACTTCTTCACTCCTCAATTGAAAAATGTAACTAGATTCGGTCTTCATAATTGTCATTGTACTTATGTAATTATATATTTTATGAAAAACCAAAAAAGAATGAAAAAGAAAATTATTTAGTATTAAGGGTTTTCGAAGTGCATTATATTAGATATCATTTTTTGGGATTCAACTACGTTAAGTAAGTCATTCATGTATGACCCTTTCCATGAGAAGTAGTCGTAACTGACTAATTTTCGCAGTGCATTATATTTAGTATTATTTTTTTAAAGCGTGGGTTTCATGTTCAAAGTCAAATTATTATTTAGGTCAAGCATGTTCTTCATGCTTCTAGGGTTTGTCAAGTCAAAAGAAATAGTGTCATGAGTCAAATCAATGTACTTGAGTCAAAGTCCTATTTGGACTCCTTGAAAAAGATGTAAAAGAATTTTTATTTGAGTCAAAATAGTCAAATTGTCCTCCACAAGACCAAGTCGGCCCTCCTAGACAAGTCAGCCTAGAGAGACACCTATTCGACCTCTTGGAAGGGTATAAATACAGTGCAATTCGACCTCATTTGAAGCATCATCACACACTTCGATTTTTGTGCCAAGGAGAGAAAGAAAAGGAGCAAAAAAGTCAAGAGAAAGAGAAGAAGCCTAACGATAGAAAGCTAGAGTCAAAGGAGAGAGAATTTTCTATCACACGTGTGAATTTTGCCTTAGTTTCTGCCACACATGCAAAGGTACAAGTCTGTTGCAAGGGCCAAGAATTTCAAGAAGAGTTGCAGGTCCGAAAATCATAGTTTGACCATATTTGTTGACCGTTGACCAACATTGACTTTGTTGAATTTGACTTGGTTAGGGAAGGTTGAAAAGAGGGCTGACTTGGGGCTTGTGGAAGGACTTTGTCTAGGTGTTTGGGTCTTGGAATTCTCACTTTGATCTATTCTATAAGAAGAGAATATTTTTTGGGTTTTCCCCTTGGAGGGGTTTTGCCCTAGCTTGGAGCCTATCTCTTGTGTTCATTGTCTTTTTGTGATCTTCATAGTTTATGGTTTTGGTAATTGTTTGATGATCAAAACATAATAAAAGTAATAAGAAGCTAACACATAATGACAAGCAATTATCAAGTAAAGAGAAATCAACCCTTATTGTTGCCCTCGTGATTTCTCAACATTCTCGACCCCATTTAAGGCACTAGTCTTACTTGGAGTTGGATGGGGTTATCTTTGTGAATTCACCCTTAAACATTTAGGAGGTAGTGAGGACTAAAGAACGGGGGCTTGTGCCAAGGTGACAGTGGGTCCTTGCCCTTTATGTGTCCATCTAGCAACATTGCTAAGACTTTAGCAACCCTGCGAATTGCATCAGTAACACTTTCTTGAACTATTGTTGGGGAGAAAGTCATTTAAACTGGTCAATATACGACATCATTCACTCTTGGTAAGTTATCAGTTATTATTTTATACTTTCATGGGATTTGTTTTTATGAGACTAACTTGTAGAATCTCATCTAGTGACTCCATCTCAACTAGATCCTTAAAAAGAAGTACAACACAAGGTTATCTTGCCAAGGTGAGTTAATCACTACTCCTAAGCCTGAATTGTTTTATTAACAAGTTTCCAAGTGCCAAAACAAGGGTAGCGTCGAGCAAAATGATGCATGCATTACGTCAAAATGATTAACAAAACAAGATGAACAATACCCCCAAGTGCCAATTTTCACAAATTCCTCAAGGTGTTATGGAACTAGCACAGGGGGCAGATGATCTAGCAGGGACAAGATAGTGTGACAATGCTAAACAAGATATGAAGATTCTGAGAGAGGCCCAATTTAGATCATGGCCGGTTTAGTCATACCCAGGTACAAGAATTGTCAAAAGGTCAAGGGTATTGGAGATCTAGTGAGTAGGTAGCCAAATCAAGTTAGTAAAGTCAAAAAGTCAAGTCAAGCTAGTCGTTGTTGAATTCAACTAGTCGTTGCATAGTCTAACTAATCGTCGAAGACTTCATGGGCCAAAAGAGTATCCACTACAAAGTGAATTCTTCTCTCTAAGGACCAAGTCGAGTTTTTGTTACCAAGCCAAACCTTCCAAGGACCAAGTCGAGTTTTTGTTACCAAGCCAAACTTTTTTCAAGGACAAATTAGTGGGTTGTTGAGCAATTATTGTTTACTATTCTTTATATTTGAACATTTTGGACCACTAACAAAGGAAATTATGGACCAAATTCGGAAATGTGAGCCAAGTCGACTCCCTAGTGGTCAGTTTATTCCTTATAATGTAATATTTTATGAAAAAATTACTAAGTCTCCAACTCGTGGATGACTAGTAAAAATATCTATTTGAGTCCAACTAATTGTTACATAGCCATTTGTAGACATTAAAAATGTTCTATAAAAGATTAGCCTCCCCTCTTGTAATATTTGTTGTTGTCATATCAAATAAGTGTCATCAAATAATAAAAGAGTTTCATTTTTGCAAACTCTTGTTCAACATTTTATTGTTCATTCTGTGGGATGGCTTTTATTTGTACTTCTTTTCTTGATTAATTGTATTATCGTGGTTATAATCTAATAATAATTTTTGATAAGTAAAACAACACAAAGTTAACAAGTTGAGAGACCGAGGAATTACGAGTCACATGAAGACAAAAAACTACGGAGCAACCCCACTTTGTTCGCTTGTTTTGCAGGTGGATTGCTCCAAACAATTGAACCATTCTAAAGGTGAGCTTCAATTTGGGAAGGAGTTTGTTATGCTCTTGACCTGCGAGAAGATACTAGAATACCAAATATATGAAGAAACACAACCCAAAACACAAAACAAAATGAGAAATAATAGCATGTATTTTATTATTCAAAGATGAAAGCAATGTTCACTTGCCTCTTCGAGGGGGCAACCTCCAATAGAGCAGGGTGGATTACAAAATAAGACATGACGCTCCTCAATGGGGAGTCTCTATCCTTTATATAGGATTCATACATGCAATACCATGGGTCAGTACCATGGTTCTCTTAATACCATCTATCTAATACCATGGCCTTGTTTGCAATTAACTGTGGTCCCTTTCTTTAAATGCGGGTCAACCACATACAATTATTAATATGGCCTTTATTGACTCTTTAACTAACTATAACTATGACTCGACCCTATTACATAAATAAGGGGTTTAGGGTTGGACCCTAACATGCCCTCACCCATAAAAACAGCCTTGTCCTCAAGGCTAAAGCTACGGAAACTGCTGAAGAATAGTGGTTGGTTCCCAGGTCGCATCTTCTGGAGAGGTGTCTTTCCACTTGATGAAGACTTCCTTGATCATGCGGCCATGCAGATGTCGTTCTCGCGTGTCAAGGACCTGTTCAGGTTGGAGCCAAATTGAACCTTCTTCATCCAATTCAGGTAGACTGGTTTGAATTCTACAATTGTTCCCCACCACTTTCTTGAGGCATGATACATGGAAGACAGGATGGATTTTTGCATTGGGTGGCAAGGCTACTTCTCCAATGCGCTGAAGTATTTGATAAGGTCCGTAGAATTTTGGAGATAATTTCTGACGGCCCTCGTCTTTGAGTGATATTTGCTTGTATGGTTGCAGCCTCAAGAATACCTGATCCCTTTCTTGAAATGTGCGCTCTAAACGATGTTGGTCTGCCTGTTGCTTCATGCGATTCTGAGCTTGATGGAGATTATCTTTGAGACGAGCTAGCATGGTTGCACGGTTTTGTAGGAGTTGATCTACTACTTGCACCTTAGAACATCCAGGGATATAAGAAGTAGGTGAAGGGGGGAGTTGACCATAAACTGCTTCATATGGAGTCATCTTGGTGGCGGCATGATAGTTAGTATTATACCACCATTCAGCCAGAGGTAACCATTGTACCCAATGATGTTGCTTTTCTGAAGTGAAGCACCTGAGGTAGGTCTCCAGACATTTGTTGACTGCTTCAGTTTGACCATCATTTTGGGGATGATAGGAAGTACTTAGTTGGAGTTGGGTGCCTTGTAGCTTGAAAAGTTCTTGCCAAAATTTATTGGTGAGGAGCGGGTCATGATCAGACACACTGGAAGTGGGCATGCCATGCAGTTTGAAGATCTGGTCCATGAAAGATTGCGCCACCAAAGTGGGGGTAAATGGGTGGAGGGTACAAAAATTAGCATACTTAGAAAGTCTGTCCACAACCACCATGATGACTGACTTGTTGCCTAACTTCGGAAGACTAGTAATGAAATCCATAGAAACATCCGTCCAGATTGAGGCAGGGATGGGCAATGGTTGTAAAGTGCCTGGGGACTTGACTGTTTCTCCTTTGTGGCGCTGACACACATCACATTCAGCTACAAAAGTAAGAATGTCAGTTTTCATGCCTGTCCAAAAGAAGGAACGACAAGTGCGAGCATAAGTCTTCTAAAAGCCTGCATGGCCTGCAGTGGGAGATGAGTGCAACTCTACCAAAATGCGCGTTTTGAGGGTGGATGTCAGTGATATCACTACTCTATCCTTGTAGCGAAGAATCTCATCCTTCCAAGAGTAGCCCACTATGGAATTAGGATCTGCTCGCAAGTTATTAATGATTTGGGAGAGCGAAGGATGTGAAAACCATTTCTTGCAGGCTTCTTCAATCCAATCTGGAATGGGAAGAGAGATTGCTAGCAGGGTGTTGTCCTCCTCAAATTGGCATGATAAAGCATCTGCTACGACATTTTCACGCCCTTTCTTGTAAATTATCTCATAATCATATCCCAGCATTTTGGCTAGCCATTTATTTTGTTGTGGTGAGGATAGTCGTTGCTCCAAAAAATATTTGAGGCTTTGATGGTCTGTGCAGATTTGGAAACGCCGCCCCAATAAGTATGGTCGTCAGGTATCCACTGCATGTAAGATGGCCATCATCTCCTTCTCATAGGTAGATTGTCCCAGATGTTTCCCACTTAGTTGTTGGTTGGTGAAGGCCAAGGGTCAACCTTCCTACATTAAGACAGCCCCAATACCCGTACCTGAAGCATCACATTCAATCACAAAAGATTTGGTGAAGCCGGGTAGTGCCAACACAAAAGTGGAACACATGGCCTGTTTGAGAGCCATAAACGCCTGTTGTGCTTCATCAGTCCAAAGGAATGAATTTTTCTTGAGAAGGTGAGTGGGGTCTAGCAATGCGACCATAATTGCGGGCTAATTTGCGACAGTAGCCGGAGAGACCCAAGAATCCTCTCAAACTCTTCAAGGTCTTAGGTTGGGGCCAATCCTACATTGTCTAGATCATTTTGGGATCCACCCTGACACCTTCAAACCCCACAATGTGGCCCAAATACTCAACTTCTTCCATGCCAAAAGAGCACTTGGACAATTTGACAAATAATTTATGCTTCCGGAGCAGTTGCAAGAGCAGGTCTACATGCTAAAGATGTTTTTCCCAGGTGAGGCTCTTGATGAAAATGTCATCAAAGAAAACGAGGACAAATTTTCTAAGATATGGTTTGAGCAGGTGATTGATGAGGCTCTGAAAAGTGAATGGTGCATTACAGAGACCAAATGGCATGACCAGGAATTCATAATGGCCTTCATGAGATCGAAAAGCAGTGTTGGGAATGTCTACTTCTTTCATGCGTATTTGGTGATAGCCCAAGCGAAGATCTAGCTTAGTAAAGAATTGAGCACCATTTAGTTCATCCAGCAAATCATCAACAATTGGGATAGGGAATTTATCTTTGACCGTAAGCTTGTTGAGGGCCCTGAAGTCTGGACACATGCGCCATTCCCCATCTTTCTTGAGCACCATGACCACAGGTGATGAATAAGGACTGATGCTAGGACGAATGACACCAGCTTCCAAGAGTTTCTTGATGATTTTTTCAATTTCATTCTTTTGGGCGAAAGGCTATCTATATGGGCGCACATTTGGTGGTTGTGCCCCTGGGACCAAAGTGATGCTATGATCATGTTCCCCTCTAGAGGGTGGAAGGTCGTGAGGTTTGTCAAAGCCCTGCGGGTGGCTGTTTAAGACCTGTTGCATCTCACGATGAATATGAAGAGTAGTGGGCTCGATGGCCTGGATGACATTAAATTGGGCAATAACTCCATGATGGCCCTTTTTTAACAACTTTTCCATTCGATGCGAGCTGATGATAGAAGGAGTACCTGCCTGGAGTCTGCGGAGGGTATGCATGTGGTCATTCCGCTTAAAGCTCATATATAACTCCTGGAAATCCATTGTGATTGGGCCTGGTGTGCGGAGCCATTCAGCAACCAAGACAATCCCATGTTGATGGAAAACATGTGGGTCTTTAGGTGGTAATCTCCCATCTGAAGTTTGATATTTTCACAACGGCCTTCACATTTCATTGTCCCCCCATCAGCAATCTGGACCTAGAAATTAGAGACTGCTCTGAAAAAACAATGAACAGCTTCTGCGACTCTCTGATGGATAAAGTTATGCATGCTGCCACTATCAATCAATACTACTACGGGCGATGTTTAATAAAACCTCTGATTTTGAGAGTTTGGGGAGAAGAAATGCCTGCCAAAGCATGGAGCGAGATAACTGGTTCTTCTGGTGTAGCTGGGAGCTCATTGTCCTACTAGTTGTCCTCATCTTCCTCCTTTGGTCCCTCAAAGGGTGGGGCTTCCTCAGATGAATTGTGATCAATAGCATCAATTTGAAAGAATTTAGGTTCCTTGCATTTATGCCTCGGGGAGTATTCGTCATCACAGTAGTAACACAATCCTTGTTTTCTTCTTTCAGTCATTTCTGCGGGGGACACCTTTTGAGCCTTAAGTGTTTGGGTAGTGCCCTGAGCCTGGGTGGGGCGTCCCTTCACTATGAAATTTGGACAAGGCGACTGGGCCGCTAAAGCACGTTCCACTTCGATAGCCTTTATGCAAACTTCCATCCATGTGGCTGGGTGGTGCATCCAGACGTGGGCTTGGATGGCTTCTTTGAGACCACTTATAAAAGATTCCAAGTAGAATTCATCTCCCAGACCTGTTGTGCAGAAAGCCAATGTCTCAAAGGTTATCATATAGTCGTTTATTGTGCCTGTCTGTCTGAGCTTAGTAAGACGACCCAAAAAATTAGATTCACGGTCAAAGCGATCACAAATGGATTTTGTGAACACCTGCCAAGTAATTGTCCTTGGATAGCATTTCTGATGCCACTGCCACCATTGCCATCTTTCTTGGTCCAAGTAAAGGCCTCTCACACGTAGTTTAGTTTCATCATCTACGATGTGATTCAGAGTGAAATATTGTTCCATGTGTGTTACCCATATTGCCGGATTAGAGCCATCAAATTTGTACATGTCTAGCTTGGGTGGTCGAGGGTGGGAATGTTGGTGATTTCCATGGAAGTGAAGATGATGGCTAGATTCTCCTTCAAGGTCTTCATTAAAACCATATGCCTCTGATTGTAACGTCGACTTGCCCTTTGTGACTGTGTCTGTTAATTTCTTCATCCGATCCATTCACCAACCCAAATTTTTTTCAATGGCCTCGATCTTCTCATTGGCCATGGCTTGAGCTCTGGTTTCTACCATACACAAATCCGAGTCACTTGTCTTCACTTTGGAAAAAATTGGGACCACCTGAAAATTGACGCTGACAAATGAATGGCACCACCGCGCTCAGCTCGTCGTCCTGATTCTTATGGGCTAAGTCTCTTATAAGTGTCTCGAGAGGGCCTCAGACTCGTTTTACTCCCTGCTTATCAATACAGAAAGTGGCCAATTTCCAGAAAAGTTAATCTTGCTCAATGTCCTGTGAGAATCGCCCCAGGGTATAAGAGCCACAAGCCTCCCTGCACAAATGGTCAGATCTGTTTACGAAACCCTCAACTATTGAATGTGAGTTGGACTGCGGCGGCGACAGAACCCCAGCTGCTAGATCTGAATGGTACTATGGCGGTAGACCCTGAACTAGTGGATCTGATTGTTGCAGCGGCGACAGAACCCCAACTGCTAGATCTGATCTGGCAAAGAAGATAATGGGCGATCTTTAGAGAGACAAGGGAACTATGGTCTCAAGGAGTGTCAGGTGCTACAGATCGCAATATACATAAGGGTCCAACAGTAGTACTCGGCCCAATCTTTCAGGGCACTAACTAAGGAGGATCAACCGTACCCTTAGCCGTACTACCCGACTACCCTATCGTACGCGCGAGTAATCTCCCCGAGTGTTGTTCTCGGTGTATTGTAGCAGCAAGACAACTGACGGTTTATCTATGGTGAAGTTTCAGGTGAGCCTAGTGGGCTTCCTATATACCCAGAGGGTACGTGGAAGACAGTTTGTGCGCGGTTCTGTATAATGTGCTACTACTCGAAGGGGTACCCACAGGGGTTACAAGGGAGTCCAACAAGCGTGACCACCTCTTGTATTTCCTGCGTGCATGCCTCCCCAAATCCGCAGGTTTATGCGCTCAACGACAGATCATGTGGTTTAAAGATGTCGAAACACGTCTTTAGCCAAAAAGAAATTCTGCTAAAAATGGAGATACCACCGGCCCTGGAAAGCGCTCTGATACCACTTGTTATGCTCTTGACCTGTGAGAAGATGCCAGAATACCAAATATACGAAGAACACAACCCAAAACACAGAACAAAATGAGAAATAACAACATGTATTTTATTATTTAGAGATGAAAGAAATGTTCACTTGCCTCTTCGAGGGGGCAACCTCCAATAGAGCAGGGCTCGATTACAAAATAAGACATGACGCTCCTCAATGGGGAGTCTCTATCCTTTATATAGGATTCATACATAAAATACCATGGGTCAGTACCATGGTTCTCTTAATACCATCTATCTAATACCATGGCTCGTTTGAAACTAACTGTGGTCCCTTTCTTTAAATGTGGGTCAACCACTTACAATTATTAATATGGGCTTTATTGACTTTAACTAACTATAACTATGACTTGACCTTATTACATAAATAAGGGGGTTAGGGTTGGACCCTAACAGAGTTGGTATTCATCTCTCACTCAATATGGAGATCGAAGAACACCACAAGAAGGGGTCGCTCCTAGCTCGACTTGAAAGTTAAAGAGGTTGCTAAGTCAATAGTGGGGGCGAATTTTGTTTAAAAGACCATACTCAATCCCCTGACCATCTACAAGATTGATCTAAGGAGGTGCAAGTTTCACATCCCTTCAAGGTAATGTAATCTTGGTATAAGGTATTAGGTACAATCCAACAACCACTTCTCTTTTATAGAACTCCAAAACTTTTTATTTTAGCATTAGATTAGGACTTTTGCTTGTTGGTTTTTCACTAATTTTATCATATTACCAAGCTTTACCTTGGAGAAATTGAATTACATGCTAGATCTAAACCAAGGATAGATACAATATTTTATTTATGTTGATTTTCTAGTGCTAATTAGAAAAGCACAATTTTTTGCAACTAATAATTACTTCTAATGATATATGATATTACTTTAACACACTCCAGAACATCATTAAGTAATTACATTCAGAAAATTCAACTGGTCAAGCATCGACTATCTCATAAATTTGACTCCTTGGAACCTTAGATTACTTCCCACATGAGAGAGGGAGATGAGTGATGAGTGTATGTGAAAATGAGAAGTTCAAGTGTCTTTCTATAGTGATTTTAGAGTGCCCAAGAGGTAGGTCTCTTTGCAAATTAAATTTAAAATTTAATTTAATTTTCATTCTTTTAATTTTGTTTCATCTAATTTAAAAATTATTTTTTCTTTCTTTTAACTTGTGTAGTTGGGGAATACCTCCCGTAGCTACCCAAAAATCAGCACTCCCTCTTAGCTAGGGAGGTATTCACCTTGATTTGCTCAAGATGTCCACTTAGCTTAAAATTTGTCCATTCCAAGAAAAGATTTAATGAGCCCGCTATGTTAATGTATCCATCCACTTCATGTTCCATTCCAGAACCACGTGGAAAGCATCCTACATCAGCATCATCCAAAGGATCTAGTCACCCAGTAGCCAAATACCCTTTGGCAATATGGTCAAGTGTCACCTCAGCAGGGTTAAAACAAAGCTAGTCTTGAGTTACCAATTAACAAAGTTGTCACTTGGACTAGGTCAATTTTCCCTTACCAATGGTGAAACCTTGGGCCCATTTACCATTCCCCCATGTCATCACATGGCACTTGAATGATAAAAATACATGCCCAATTCTTTGAGGCACTCACTTTACCCACTAGCCAAGTAACCCTTGTCAATATGGTTAGAACCTCTTGGTCGGCGGAGCACTCTGAGTCCTGATACTATCTAGGCCATTCTCCCTAGCCACATTACATGGCACCCAATCAATACCCTTGACTTAGGGAGAATGTTTACCCTAATGCTACAACATCAACACTCCCTCTCAACGAGGGAGGCATTCTCAACCACTCCAAGACTATCCCTGAAGTATAAATACTTCATCTAGGGCAAAGGCTTTGTGAGAATGTCAACAACCTGCTCGTCCGTAGAAATGTATTGAAGCCTCACTCCTCCCTTTTGTACCATATCTCGAATGTTTTGCTACTTGATCTCGATGTGCTTCGACTTGCCATCACGGGCGTCTCTAGCACCTGATCAAACAATCCTACAAGCAGCTTCTAAAGCCACACTGCTTCCTGCTCATCCAATATATCATAGCAAAACCCAAACTGAAGCAACATCCTAATGTGCTCTTCCTATCTTTGGCACTTCCTGTCCAACCGAAATATGAGTATCCTTGCAGTTGTACTTCACCATTTGAAAACATATCTCAATCAATAAACTAATTATACATGCAGATATTTCAACACATGCTTTGACACAATCTAGTGTACATGCCTAGGTTGCAC